>JAFBJU010000463.1:84355-110198 GCA_016785305.1 Colistium nudipinnis
CCCCCCCCCTCCCCCACATCCTCTCTCCCCCGCCCTCCTATCCCCCCCCCCCCCCCCCCCCCCCCCCCCCCTCCACTGCAGCGTGTGTACGTCGTGCACGCTGTGCGAGCCGTGCAGCTTTTCCCACGATCCCAGTCACCACCTGGTGAGGGCCAGGACTCCTCTGTCCATCCCGGAGCACGGCTCACCGGCGCCCGACCACAGCAAGTACGACAAGGCACCGCCACCTCGTCCTGGGCGTCACTCTGTCCATCCAGCAGGTCTTTTGTTTTTTCATTTTTTTCGTCCCCTTCTCCGAGGTTCTACCGGCGAGGCGACCGCAGCTTCCGCAAGGCGGAGAAGCAGCGGCTGAAGGCGGAGAAACGCCTGCTGAAGGCCGAGGTCAAAGAGATCCGCAAGCAGCTGAGGATGGAGAGGCGGGGCATACAGTGGAGCTCCACCCACAGAGACGGAAGCTCCTCCCCCGTCCTCCTGCAGCCCCGAGCCACTCAGCACAACAGCCCAGAGTAGGCCCAGAAAACCTCCAATAAAACAAATCCAGGTCCATTAGGGACTAATTGATTTTTTTGGGGTCCCAGGCGTCCAAAGCGTCCCTGTCCCCTGGTGGTTCCCACCATGACGGCGGCCTTCCTGGATGAGAACCTGCCCGACGGAACCCGGCTGCGTCCCGGGACCAAGTTCATCAAGTACTGGAAGATGAGGAACACGGGAACTCTCAGCTGGAGTGCCGACACCAAGGTCAGCATTGACGGATTATTGTCGAATGAGAATAATTTGACGTATTGCAAAAACAGGAGATTTTTCCAATGTTTTTTTTAATCCCAGGTAGGTCAGCAGAAGAGTTTTTTCATTATATAAAAAGAATGAAAATAACTGTACATTACAAAAAGTAAATCTATTAGAATTGTAAATCTATAACATCATTTAAAAAAAGTTTTTACTTTATTTGAATAAATTGACTTGAGATGTAGCCATAGTGTGACACAGTGTGTAGTTGAGTGTGTGTTTGCCTGCCGCAGCTCAAGTTCATGTGGGGGAACCTGGCGGTGGGATCGGGGGACTGTTGGAGAGAGGTTTCAGTTCCCTTCCTGCAGGCAGGACAGGTGAGGATTTAGATCCGATTTTTTTTGACTGGGACCGTTCTTGCCGGGACGTCCCGCTGAGCCCTGTCCTGCCCCTTCAGGTGGGCATAGTGAGCGTGGCACTGTGCGCCCCCGCCGTGGAGGGCTCCTACACCTCCCACTGGCGCCTGGCCCACGGCGGAGAGCAGTTTGGACCCAGGGTGTGGTGCAGCATCGTGGTGGACCCTCTGGCGCCGGCACCCGTGATGGCTGACGGGATACTGGTGTCGCCCTGCGTCACCCCGCAGGTACGGCAGGCGGGCCCAAGAGCGCCATCCAGGGAAAATAACCTTTGACCCCCAAGCCAATAGAGCCTATGTGTCCGGGGCGGGGTCTGAAATTCGAGGCTCTCTAAAAATGGGCCCAGAGACATTTGGTGGCGTGGCGGACAGCAGATACGGAGGCGGGCCACTGATGCAAGGTGGGCGTGGCTTGTGTGCAGGGCAAGAACCCGGTGGCCAAGGACGGAAGAGTCTGTGCCGCTTCCAGGGAGCAGTCGGTGGACCAGGAGGAGTACTACATCCCCTCCGTGGAGCTCCTCACCGCTCAGGTGACAATAATCCTCCGTTGTTGTTTTTATTTCTATTTTCGAATTTGTTATTATTCATTTCGATGACGATTTCTTCGCCAGGACCTTCTGTCCTCCCGGGGGCCAAGGACGGAAGAGTCTGTGCCGCTTCCAGGGAGCAGTCGGTGGACCAGGAGGAGTACTACATCCCCTCCGTGGAGCTCCTCACCGCTCAGGTGACAATAATCCTCCGTTGTTGTTTTTATTTCTATTTTCGAATTTGTTATTATTCATTTCGATGACGATTTCTTCGCCAGGACCTTCTGTCCTTCGAACTGCTCGACATCAACATCGTCCAGGAGTTGGAGAACGTCCCGAACAACACACCTGCAGGTAGGAGGAGTCAAAACAGAAAGTGACAAAAAACACACACACTCGTAGCCAGGGTGTGTGCGCCATCTCGTTGTGATGGCGCCCAGACATTCGGTCTGGAGGCCAGAGTGCAAAATAAAACCTCCTTTATTATATGAACCCAAAGGTATGTTCTCCCTCTCAGACATGACCCCCTGTCTGTCCCCTCTGCCTGGAGATGGACACCTGCGGGACAAGAGCAGTCCCTCGTTGGCTCTGATCCGGGAGGAGAGCGAGGTCATCAACAGCATCATGGGTAATTCCTCGTCCATCCGACCCATTCAATAAATAATAATGACATTCAGTTCATGCAAAATACCAAAAAGTTTTTCTTTATCATTATTATTATATGAATAATTTGATCCTTTTTGACTCCCGCTCCTCAGATGCCCCGCCCCAGGGGGCGGGCCCTGGAGCCGAGGGGGGCGGAGTCCCGGCTCAGGAGGAAGGCGAGGACGACATCAGTGGCACCCAGTTTGTCTGCGAGACCGTGATTCGCTCCATGACCCTGGAGGAGGCCCCTGACCCCGCCCCCGCCCTGAGAGCGCCCCGCCCGGGGACAGGTAGCGCTAGAAGCATGTGACCACGTGATTGATCCTTCCATTAGAAACCAGGAGAATCAAACGATGTCAGAGAGGCCAGGCCATGGGAACTTCTCACGAGAGCTGGCGGAGGGACCAGAGGGTCCGAGCCTCACTTCCTGTTTGTTTTTTTGGCAGGGATACGACCTCCCGCTCAGGGCTCCTCCTCCTCCTCTTCCTGTGGGAGGAGAAAAACAGTGAGCTCTCAGGAGACCGCCACGCTGAGGGCCTCCCTGCCCGCTCCCCTGTATGAGGCTCCGCCCCCGGGGGCGGGCCCCAGCTCGGCGCCGACCACCCTCCACGCCGCAGGTTTGATTGATTATAAGAAGAATATAGTAATACTCATAGACGTAATGATATTACTATGAATAGCTTAATATTATTCATAATATTACAAATACTGAAGTAATATTGATATTATTGATCACGATTATAGATTGAATATTAGCCTTGTTCATTCTCACCACTGTGAGGATCTCATGGATGTGTGTTCATCGATGTTTTGGATCCCACCACAGACCAGGAGGCCGAGGAGTCCCGCAGGGGGGGCGTCTGTGAGGACTCCGGGGGGACGGAGGAGGAGGAGGAGAAGAAGAAGAAGAAGGAGGAGAAGAAAGACGGGAGGAGAAGCCGCTCCTCCTCCACCTCCTCAGAGGATTACATCATCATCCTCCCCGACTGCTTCGACACCAGCCGGCCCCTGGGAGAGTCCATGTACAGGTGTGTTGTCGTGGAAACGATAAACCGGCAGGATGGGATTCTTTATTTGTCTTTTGTCCCGTTGCAGCTCCGCTCTGTCCCAACCCGGCGACGTCCCGGCCCAGAGCCCCCAGGAGGCCCCGGGGGCGGAGCTGTCGGGCACCAGCAGTGCCAACGACATGCTGTGTACGTCTCAGACGCTGGATGACGAGCCACTGACGCCGGAGGTGGTGGCTCCGCCCACCGCCATCATGGCGCCGAGGTGGGTGGAGCCTGAGCCGGATTATCAGTGGCTTCAAAGCGGCTTTTTGCTCCGTTTGTAAACTGTGTCCTTGTTGACTCCTCACAGTCCTGAGAGCAGCGGAGAAGGAGGAGCAGAGGCCTCGGACCTGTACCGCACCCATGGCGGTAACTCCACACACACACTCCATCACACACCTGTGGAGTGCAGGTGACTCAGTGTGTGTGTGTGTGTGTGTGTGTGTGTGTGTGTGCGTTTTTTCTCTCCAGCGTCTGGGACTGAGCAGGCTCAGACGGACGGCACTGAAGACACCGAGGACAACCCGGAGGACCCCAGGTCTCTGTCACGCACGCGCACGCGCACGCGCACACCCACAGATGAATGAATGTGTGTGTGTGTGTGTGTGTCCCCAGGCACCCGGGCATCACCAGCGGCCTGGTGAAGGGAGCTCTGTTGGTGGCGGCCTCTGCCTACAAAGCCCTGTTCACCGGACAAGGACCCCCGCAGGTCAGCAAGTCCCACATTCCCCATTTCTTCTTTGTCGGCCATTTTGAGAACGCGTCCGGTACGAGGTCAATGTCCGTCCCATGTAAGAACCGCAGCGTTTCTCCAGGCCCAGGGCGCCGGTTCCCAGCAGCCTCCGGTGGACGCCTCCACCCAGGACACCATGATGGCCATGCTGGCGGAGATGGGCTTCGGGGACCGGGCGCTGAACCAGCGGCTGCTGCAGAAACACAACTACAACCTGCTGGACGTGGTCAACGAGCTGGTGCGGCTGACCGACAACGACTGGTACTCCACCCTCTACTGAGGAAGATGAAGATGGAGGAGGAGACTCCAGGGAAGAAAAGACCACATCTCCCACCAGCACTAGAGACAGCCTGGTGTGAATAGTAGAAAAGGCCACAGCAATCCCACTCCACCTAAGATTCACGAGAGAGCGAGCCCACGCAGAAAGTGTCGGCCATTTTGCCCTCATGGTCAAATTGGAGTTGGCACACTGTTAACGACACACAAAAGAGTGGAATTAACACAAAAGAAATCACGTTGATGATTCAGAATGAGGCGGGTTGAAATGATGACCTACGGCTACCCACCCATAGCTATTGTGTTTCATTGATTGATGATTAGTTAGGCAACGTTACAAATCAATAGTGTTTAGTTTCAATATTGAGGCATTTTTTTATGTGTGGGATTAATGTGATGAACGTTCCTCATTTCATTTCCTCACTCACAAGAATTCTACATATTATTCAGGAGTCGACGTTGAGGAAGAATATTTTCATTTCCGGACCTATTTTATCCAGAACCTTCGTTAGACGAGCAGATCAGAAACATTCCCCCTTTTTGTGTCTTTATTGTGTTTGCACTGGAAACTTTACCCTGGGACCGTTCATTCCACCTCAAACGCACGATACAGGTGTGTGTGTGTGTGTGCGCGATTCCGCCTGTTGTTCAGATCTGTCGGCGCTCATCCAGACTTAATACAGGACGTTTTTTTTTGTGACTGTAACAATGTGAAATGTGTGGTTTATTTTGTGTTCCTTCCCAAATGTTATATGAATATACACACAACCTTGTTGGAATCCATGACTATCAGTTCACGCGGTGAAGTGAAGAACGTTGGTTGTTGTTTTTTTTTCTTCTGTGAATGCGTGAAGGCTGTTTGGAAAATATGAATACATAAAAACAATTGGAGCTGCTTGAATGCATTTCTGCACAGTCAAATAAAAAAGAAAATGGCAAATGTTTTGGGAACTCATTTTTACACACATTTCGACCCTAAAATGGGTCAAAAATAACCTGAAAATATTTCAAAATAAAAGCTAATAGCCAAGTATAAAAGAGAGTGAAAAAGAACCAATAGGACGTCAGCTTTTCTCAACCATGATGGAGATCTGTGGAATGTGGGGGGCAGGGCCCGCTGAGTAGTCCCAGGTGTGCCCAGGCACGCACCTGAACCGCGTTCACCCGGCCTCCACCAAAATGCAGATTTTCCACTTCAAGACGGCGGGAAATGAAATCGGGTGAGCAGGGAAAGTGAGTCGTATGTTTATTTATTACAGATATATTTATGGATCACCGATTGGACGGTGGTCCTCCTCACCACTGCTGTGCGTACTGCAGAGACTGAAAGACAAAACGCCGTCAGTCCTCTAAAACGATTTGACTAATATGTGTGGACCAATGAAATGAAATTGGTCCAAACTTACAGAGTATCTGTTGTTGATCTTCCCACTGGGGTGGACAGATGTCTTCAGCTCACCTTTACAATGGGGACACTGGCTTCCTGCTAAAGACAACACATCCAAAAATAACACATTTAATATTCTTATTTTCTCATCCTCGTGCTAGAGCAGCAACAAATAATCGGTGCAGAGGTTCGGACTGTAATATTTCTACATCCCATATTCACTCGTAACATTTAGCCTTCCTGCGTCTCAGTGGAGACTCATTCTAAGGTCAGAGGTCACCCAGGTCACACGAGGCGCTCGCTGCAGGTGTAATGTGGAGCGATACCTGTTTGTTCTGCTGTGGCGTTTGAGTCGGTTACACTGCAGGTGTCGGCTGGCTGCAAACAAAAACATCCACTGAAATAAATACTCCGCATGGAACCTTCAGCTGTATGTGTCCCACACACACGCACACCTACCTACAGAATATATATGTTACGAGGACACATACAGATGTATACACACACACACACACTCGGGTATTCAACAAACACATTTCTTGTGGAGACTCATTCTAAGGTCAGAGGTCACCCAGGTCACACGAGGCGCTCGCTGCAGGTGTAATGTGGAACGATACCTGTTTGTTCTGCTGTGGCGTTTGAGTCGGTTACACTGCAGGTGTCGGCTGGCTGCAAACAAAAACATCCACTGAAATAAATACTCCGCACGGAACCTTCAGCTGTATGTGTCCCACACACACGCACACCTACCTACAGAATATATATGTTACGAGGACACATACAGATGTATACACACACACACACACTCGGGTATTCAACAAACACATTTCTTTATCTGGCTCTAAATGAAACCTGGTACAAGCAGGAAACGGGTTCCACCTCCAGCTGAGGTGTCGCGTGTCCCTGCTGTTGTTGAATAATAAACCAGATCTGATTTTAAATCCCCGGCCTGTTCTTCGGTTAAATGTGGGGAAAAAAAAGCTGGAGTGCGGGTTTGTGTTTTATATATAATCTAACATTGGATTATTATAATTGATAATAACCTGTTTGCAGATGTCTAAAGGGCCAGGTCTGTACATTTGAAATATGACGACACCGAATTTATTTATATATATATATGCAAAAAATATATAATATTAGCAGCTGATTATATGCTTAATCGAATGAGCGGCAAAATGTACAGTATCTCTGAAATGATATTGGATTAGAATGATCAATGGCCTAATCAATGTACATTCCGCCATCAGTGTCTCAGCTTTGATTTCTTTATTTTATGCCGACTATAATGACACTTGTTTACCTGCTGTTTGCGTGGAGCCTTCCTGCGGTCCAGAGCCGCCTGGCGCCTCCTGGCCTCCCAGTGCATGGCAGACATCCTCTTCCTGTACACTGTGGATCCACTGCACACGTTTCCAACCTCATAAGACAAAGGGAAATATAAAGAGTGTAGGGTGGCGAGAGGATCCAGTATGGATTTAAAGTCTAATGATGGATGTGGACTACGTGGTGCTGCGTGTTTTTTGCACGATCCAGTGTTAACGCTGCAGGAGAGAACAATTTCAGTCCCAAACCAATTCTTTATCACACCTGGGATTTGCTGGGAAAATATATCTTTAAAAAAAGAAAAAATACATTTCAAAAAGTGTGTGTTAGAGGAGAGAAGTCTTTACTCACCAGAGTCCTGACCTCGTTTCCAGGAAACATAATCTGTCCTGAGAGAGACCGAAAGGTGCGGGACCTCCTGTGGCTCAATAACAAAGCTTGTGTGTGTGTGTGTGTGTGTGTGCGTTTCTTGTCCCACACACACACACACTACATAGGAATTTAACATACATACATACACACTTGGAAATAAATCAATGTAGCCTATTTAGATTGTTTCTAATGTTGTACTTTAATATCACACACTTTCCATTTGCTAGGGGATTTTTGTCAGTCAGAGTCAGGTCTGACAAATAATGAGAAAAGGGTTCAAAAAACCATAAAACGATTATAATAATAATACCAATTAACATGACCATTCATCAATATATGCTATCAATCATGGAAGTGTGGGTGCAGGAGTACCAGTAACGCTCCAGTCCGCTCAATATAGAATCCAGTTCATGATTTTACTCTGCTTCAGGTGTTTCAGTTCAATCCAGCTGTACACACGAAATGAAACGTATGAATCTCAAAACTCCGCTCCGGGTTTTACCGCAGACACCCGGGAAACAAAAAGGCAAGACGGAACAACACGCCGCTCACGCGTTAAACTGTATTTGACGACACGACGTCACGTCCGCCGGAAGTCGAGGAAGCATTTCTGCTCGGAGGAGTCAGGGAAACGGATTTGAAGCAGACGGAGGAAAACGTCCGATCCTCGGATGAGTCCCCACAGGGGCTTCGACGGCTGCCGCGCCGTAGTTTTCCGCGTGGGCTCAACACCTGGAATCGGCCACGCACACCACGTCGGCAAGCAGAGTCCTCCTTTACGTTCGCGCTTCTGCTCTGTGAGTTGGCGGCACTCTCCATTCAACCGCCCCACACACACACACGGGGATTTTAAATACAACCACTTGCTTTTGTCGGAGAGTGGGGATTGGATTGGGGGCGTGGCTCGGAGTAAAACAAGAATCAACTGTCAACATGTGGGTGTAGTGGTGAGGGGCATTGTGGGAAGTGTGGGCACGTGAACACACACACACACACACACACACATAAATAGTGATCAAGTCAGCTTTATTGTCGTTCCACATATGTAGGATATACATACAGGTAAAAAGACACCGTTTCTCAAGACCCACAATGCAACACAAACCAGGCATGACATATATCATCAAGCATATTGACATAAAACATTTAACCCAGCACACAATGCGTAGATTAAAAGTTCAAATGATACAGTACTTAGAAAATATTGGATGTTAATAACGTACAAGTGATTTGAATGACAGTATCAAGTATAACAAGTAAAGTGTAAACATTACATAAATAAAAGGATAACAATTACAAATGTAGCAGATTTTTAACCCGTAAAAAGATGGCGAGTGTCAAGTGACAGCCGGTTTGTGTAAGAGCACTAAGGTGGGTTATTGGTAATTGGAGATTTATCAGGGACCGTGTGTGAAATTGAATGTATTGTAGTGATTTGTATAGACTTCATTTATATTATCATTGATTCTTTTTTAATGATTGAAATTACTATTTCTATTATTTAGTTTCTTTGTTTTCTCCTGAAAATGGTGACCTCCACTCAACGCGCTCTGTGGACCAGGAGGCCGGCCTATCTATACCCGGGACATGCCCTAGGACATGGTGCTCCAGCTTAAGATTATTTAAACGGAGCCTGAAGCCACTTCCAACCTCAAAGACTTGAGACTTGGAGATTTGTTTTCGTTTAATCGTTTTAAGTTTTACATTTTATCATTTGTATACGTTTGTGTGTGCAGTTGTGATCCAGCCCTCTCCCTGTGGGACCGCTGGACAATGTCCCCGACCACCAATAATACACAGATCCGTCCAGAGTCCTAAAGTCCTGCAAATCCTGCAAACGTTTTGAAACTGAAATATTGCATTCGTGTCAATTTTTCGGGCATCGAATCTCAGACCGGATCGGACCAAGTGTTCTTGTTGCTGTTTCTGCAGTGGCTGCACTTGATAGGGCGGGTGCATCGCTCTGTGCGAAAGAGCATGTTCCAGCTCCTGGGAGATTCGGAGCAAAAGGCCATGCTGGAGCTCCACGTGGTGCCTGAGGACACACACACACATTCATCTGTGGGTGTGCGTGACAGAGACCTGGGGTCCTCTGGGTTGTCCTCTGTGTCTTCAGTGCCGTCCGTCTGAATCCGAAATATTTCATTCATGGCAATTGCGTAAAATAGCTTTTTTTCGGGCATCGAATTTCCCTCCCTTCGAGGAAGGCTTGGACCGGTCGCGACGGGGTGGGAGACGTCGCCGGGATCCCCCATCTCCATCTCCTGATTTTAATTCAGACTCTTGTTCTATTTGTCTTATATTAATATTCTTAGTGCTTATTATTTATAGGACATATGCATTCATTGTGTTAGTACTTCAATTCGTACATGATTTTCCTAATTACTAGGCTGCTATATAATGGTATTATAAAAACTCAAATTCTCTGAGAATCAAGTAATAGAATACTTTCTTAATAATCTATTATTATATTACTATATTCAATTCAGAGGCGTTGCTGCAGCTGGTGGCCCGCTGTGTTTCCACGAGACTCCAGGACTGTCCTCAGACCGGATCTGACCAAGTGTTCTTGTTGCTGTTTCTGCAGTGGCTGCTCCGAGAGTGATGCTGCCGAGCGTGCGGCAGCGGCTGGACTTAAGGGCACGGGTGCATCGCTCGGTGCAGAGGAGCATGATGCGGCTCCTCGATGATTCGGAGCAGAAGGCCATGCTGGAGCTCCATTTGCTCCAAAACGCAGTTAAGGTGCG
Source organism: Colistium nudipinnis (assembly GCA_016785305.1). NCBI lineage: Eukaryota > Metazoa > Chordata > Actinopteri > Pleuronectiformes > Rhombosoleidae > Colistium > Colistium nudipinnis. Next base: position 94,553 of record JAFBJU010000463.1, read on the forward strand.
TGTGTGGGCACACCTGGGACTACTCAGCAGGCCCCGCCCCCCACATTCCACACATCTGTTATTGATGTGGCCTTTTCTGCCTTTTATACTATTCACACCAGGCTGTCTCTAGTGCTGGTGGGAGATGTGGTCTTTTCTTCCCTGGAGTCTCCTCCTCCATCTTCATCTTCCTCAGTAGAGGGTGGCGTACCAGTCGTTGTCGGTCAGCCGCACCAGCTCGTTGACCACGTCCAGCAGGTTGTAGTTGTGTTTCTGCAGCAGCCGCTGGTTCAGTGCCCGGTCCCCGAAGCCCATCTCCGCCAGCATGGCCATCATGGTGTCGACAATTAGCGCTATCATGGCTGGGTCTCTAACCTCGCCACTTCCTGGGAGCTGTCAATCAAAGTCCAGCGCTTCCGCCCTCGAAGGGTCAAACAGCCCAAAGTCAATGTTCGCGCGCAAGAAGAGTCGGGAGTGCGCTGCGCATGCGTCAAAGAAAGTAACAGGTTCTTTTTCATTTCGCCATGGCCTGGAGCTGGACGGAGGCTGGGTTCCGGCTCCACATTGTGGCCATAATGTAAGCTATTCTGCTGGAAACAGCAAGAGCTCCTGCAAACGTTTTGAATTGGAAATACTTCATTCATGGCAATTGCGTAAAATAGCTTTTTTTCGGGCATCGAATTTCCCTCCCTTCGAGGAAGGCTTGGACCGGTCGCGACGGGGTGGGAGACGTCGCCGGGATCTCCAGGGTCTACAATGTAGGAATGAATGTCTCCTCTTGTTCTATTTGTCTTATATTAATATTCTTAGTGCTTATCTATAGGACATATGCATTCATTGTGTTAGTACTTCAATTCGTACATGATTTTCCTAATTACTAGGCTGCTATATAATGGTATTATAAAAACTCAAATTCTCTGAGAATCAAGTAATAGAATACTTTCTTAATAATCTATTATTATATTACTATATTCAATTCAGAGGCGTTGCTGCAGCTGGTGGCCCGCTGTGTTTCCACGAGACTCCAGAACTGTCCTCAGACCGGATCTGACCAAGTGTTCTTGTTGCTGTTTCTGCAGTGGCTGCTCCGAGAGTGACGCTGCCGAGCGTGCGGGAGCGGCTGGACTTAAGGGCACGGGTGCATCGCTCAGTGCAGAGGAGCATGATGCGGCTCCTCGACGATTCGGAGCAAAAGGCCTGTTGCTTACAGGACAGGTAGGCTAGGGTCTATAGCTCAAACCATAGATTTCACACCGTCACCTCAATGAAAACTCCACTGTTCTCAGAGGACGTCCTGCGGGATGTGGGTCTGTGGTAACGAGTTGTGTCTCATTGTGTCACCGTTCCTCAGTTGCACGGCCACTGGCAGCAGCTGAAGTGTGTGTCCGTGAGGGAGGCCAGGAAGGGACGGTCCGGATTTGGGCCGCTGGTGACCCGCTGGTGCATCATGGGCAAGTTGCAGCTTTAGCCTCCAAAGAGCGGCAACAAACACACAACATACATGTTACACGTGACTGGCACATGTTAACTGACACAGCTTTCGCTGGTATTTGAGCTAGGTCAGGTTTGTTGTGTTTTATTATTTTGTGGCTTGATGTACATGTGTGTAAGTGTACAACCCTGTTGTTCAGATGTTCTCAAGTATTCGTGTTCATCCCTGTTGATCCAGCTCCTTGTTTTATTGGTTTATATATTCTCTTGTGTAATAAAATGTTGAATTTACATTGAGAACGTGTCTGTCTCTTAATGCCGTATATATATATATATATTATAGCTGATTGATCTGACTGTGGAAATGACCCTTATTACAGTTTGATTTGTATAGACCTAAATGATATTATTACTATAGACGATACCCCCCCCACACACACACACAACTTGGCAACTGATACCAATAGGATAAGAAACCAATCTCATCAAAGACATTTATTAGCATTAACACATTCCAGCCATATAGGACCTTAGTCTTACTTGATTGATGGTGTGTGTTTGTCTGTGTGTTATAAGTATCCCTGACAGTGATATAACCAGTTTCACACTGAATCTTAACATGAATTGGTCCAGAGCCGCCCGACGCCTCCTGGCCTCTATGCTATATCTTATACACAGCATATACCCATGGAATATGTTAATGCTAATAAATGTGTTTTTTGGATGAGATTGGTTTCTTATCATATTGGTATCAGTTGCCAAGTTGTGTGTGTGTGTGTGTGGGGGGGGGGGGTGATATCGTCTATAGTTGATTCATGAAGTTTCTGAACATGAATAAACTGTGAAGTGGTGGGCTGGTCCCATCGATCCGACTAAAACAGGGTGGTAGCACACTCTGCTGTCAGCAGGAGGAACCGTGCTCAAGGGTTTATGACAATACAATTATACCATTAAATAAAGGATAAACAATAATAATATAATTTAGGTCTATACAAATCAAACTATAATATGTGTCATTTCCACAGTCAGATCAATCAGCAATAATATATATATATATTATTTATATTCAACTTTGTTGTCTAACCTGGCCACTCCGGGCTTCCTGGAAGCTGTCAATCAAAGTCCAGAGGTGGGTCAAAAAGTTTTCAGAGGCTCGCGAGGTTGACTGCTCCGCGCGCTCGCGCGCCAGCGCCACTCCCGTGAACGAGCGCAGTTAGTTTTCGCGCGCAACGAGAGACGGAAGCAGAAGGGAGTGCGCGGCGACACCATGAGCACCGACTCTCCGCTACGGCGGGTCTCCAGAAGCCCCTCAGCCCCCCGCGACCGCATTCAGCGGCTCCCTCTCCTGTGTCAAGCTCCGGTTGCTGCCCACCTACATCCCGACGGACCGTTCCACGGTGGCTTACATCATCATCTCACTACTCACGGGCCGGGCCTAACGGTGGGGGACCGCGGCGTGGAAGAGGCCATCGTCAGCTTGCTCCACGGCGGAGGCGTTTTCGGCCGAGCTAAGGAAGGTGTTCGACCACACAGCCTGGGAAGGAGGCAAGGGGACTGCTTAACGAGAACACAACGCAAACTACGGCAAAAGTACGTTGCGAAATGGTGAAGATTTGGGGGGGGAAAAAAGTTTGGAGAAATTCAAAATGGCGCAGGCCACCTGTGACGCAGTGTAAAAAAACCTCCTGGAACCAGAGAAGAAGAAAAGTGACCGTTTAATATCAGAATATGAATATGCATTCTGCCGTAGTGATGCTGCAGACGTGAGTTTAGACGGCGAAGAAAAACTCTCCGTTCAGGTCGGTGAAGACATCTTTTTGTCGGGACGTGCGCGCACGCACAGACGCCATGGTGACAAACGTCAGAAACACGGATCTCCCAGTATTCGGTGCGTGTTTCTATGGCGACCGGGGGAGCTGGGCTTTGACCACGCCCACCAGGCGAGAGTGGGACACGAAAGGGCCCTCCAACCTATGGGCTCTGCATGGACCCCACATTCAGGCTACCTGGAAGTTCGACCACCCCAGGAGCACATCATTAAGGTAATTAGGAGACAGACACGTTCTCAATGTAAATTCAACATTTAATTACACAATTGAATATATAAACCAATAAAACGAGGAACTGGATCAACAGGGATGAACATCTGAACACCAGGGTGGTACACGCATCAAGCCACAACAATGTCAGTTAACATGTGCCAGTCACGTGTAACATGTATGTTGTGTGTTTGTTTCAGCTCTTTGGAGGCTAAAGCTGCAACTTGCCCATGATGCACCAGCGGGTCACCAGGGGCCTAAATCCGGACCGTCCCTTCCTGGCCTCCCTCACGGACACACACTTCAGCTGCTGCCAGTGGCCGTGCAACTGAGGAACGGTGACACAATGAGACACAACTCGTTACCACAGACCCACATTCCGCAGGACGTCCTCTGAGAACAGTGGAGTTTTCATTGAGGTGACGGTGTGAAATCTATGGTTTGAGCTATAGACCCTAGCCTACCTGTCCTGTAAGCAACAGGCCTTTTGCTCCGAATCGTCGAGGAGCCGCATCATGCTCCTCTGCACTGAGCGATGCACCCGTGCCCTTAAGTCCAGCCGCTCCCGCACGCTCGGCAGCGTCACTCTCGGAGCAGCCACTGCAGAAACAGCAACAAGAACACTTGGTCAGATCCGGTCTGAGGACAGTTCTGGAGTCTCGTGGAAACACAGCGGGCCACCAGCTGCAGCAACGCCTCTGAATTGAATATAGTAATATAATAATAGATTATTAAGAAAGTATTCTATTACTTGATTCTCAGAGAATTTGAGTTTTTATAATACCATTATATAGCAGCCTAGTAATTAGGAAAATCATGTACGAATTGAAGTACTAACACAATGAATGCATATGTCCTATAGATAAGCACTAAGAATATTAATATAAGACAAATAGAACAAGAGGAGACATTCATTCCTACATTGTAGACCCTGGAAATGGGGGATCCCGGCGACGTCTCCCACCCCGTCGCGACCGGTCCAAGCCTTCTTCGAAGGGAGGGAAATTCGATGCCCGAAAAAAAGCTATTTTACGCAATTGCCATGAATGAAGTATTTCCAATTCAAAACGTTTGCAGGAGCTCTTGCTGTTTCCAGCAGAAAAGCTTACATTATGGCCACAATGTGGAGCCCGAACCCAGCCTCCGTCCAGCTCCAGGCCATGGCGAAATGAAAAAGAACAACCTGTTACTTTCTTTGACGCATGCGCAGCGCACTCCCGACTCTTCTTGCGCGCGAACATTGACTTTGGGCTGTTTGACCCTTCGAGGGCGGAAGCGCTGGACTTTGATTGACAGCTCCCAGGAAGTGGCCTGGTTAGAGACCCAGCCATGATGGCGCTAATTGTCGACTGCTCCCGCGAGTGTATTTACATATATGATTCGATTAGATTGACTTTATTATTCCAGAGGCCGTTTCTTCACAGTCCCGGTTAAATTGACAAAAAATGTCAAATATTGACTTAAATGACACACATATGGCGAAACACAAACTATATACATATACACAATTTGCAAAACTCAGAATTAGCTGCCCAATAATAAGTCTCTCTCTCTCTCTCTCTCTCTCTCTCTCTCCCACCCCAAGAGCTGCGGGTGGGGTGTATTGTTGCACACGGACAAGTTAGTGCGCTGCACTCGGGTTGTCATTCATTCGGGGTATCCCCTCAGACATGACAGCGATAACTGGGTTATGTTCGTGTCACACCGCGGCGTGTTGTTTCAGCATCCTCCCAGCATCCAGCTGTTTTTTAGTCTGTTGGAGCCTGACCGGATGCTGCTGAAAAGAGTGTGTGTGTAAGGCATGGCACAACGCCGAGAGCATTGCGGGCGGTGCAGCTTCCAAACCACACCGCAGCGCAGCTGCTGAGGATGCTCTGGATGGCGCCTCGGTATAAGGTGAGTGTGGTGGCGTTGGGGAAGGTCATCAGCGATGTTGACCCCCAGGAATTTGGTGCTCCACAGCAGCACCGTCAAGTGCCTAAAGTGCAACAGGGTGACTCAAAATTATAACAGGATACATACAATCAGTGTGCCATGAATGTATATATAAGCGGTTGTGAGTTAGGGAGCTCATGTCGTAGGTAATCCGCATTGTGAAAAGAGAAGGTGGGAGAAAAAGTGCACAAGTAATGACAAAAGACGAGCGAGACGAACGAAACACGGAGCGCGAGTACACCGTGGCCGCCCGCACCGAAGTCAAGCGCCATATACTTGAAAGTATCTCCTCAGAGACCCCATTACATTTGAATTGAAGGCGCTAACGTGCATACGTTATTGCAGTACCCATTTAGCACAATTGAGTGGTGCAATACTCATTGAGAGAGGTGAATGTCATTTCAGTGAGAATGATATTAGCGCTGTGAGTTCAGCAGGGTCACGGCCTCATGAAAGAAGCTCTTCCTGAGCCTGCTGGTGTGGGAAGTTCTGCTGTGTCATATCTCATTTTCTTATTACCCTTTTTGCCAGATCCCATGAATAGCCTGCGCAACCTCCAGTTACGTGAAGTCAACCGTATTGATACCGTTATATCAAAGTTGATCAAAGTGTTGGATTCAACTGTCAGTTGTCAACGACCTTGATCTAAGCCACAGATCAAAGGATTAGCCCCGCCCCTCGTATTGTACGTCTGACACAGAAGCTCCTAGTTCTTCCTTTTTCCACACCAGACGGAGTCCAGGAGACACTGTGTGGAGAGGCTTTTACTATAACAAGAAACCCTTGGTGAGTTCTATGCATATGAAACAGACATGTTCGATGCAATTTTATTCCTCCACAAGTTGATATATTGGAATGAACACGTTATTTTGATGTTTATCTGACTGAAGTTGTTGAGAAGTATCTTATCTGCTTGTTTTAAGCTTTTGTGAACTTGGTTTCTTCCTTTGGAAACATTACAACACCACACGTATTGATTTGATAGTAACCGGCTTGGTTCCTGTTAACTGTTGAATTATTTGTTCATTGAAACTTCCACCCAACTCGAGCGTGTTTCGAATAATATTCAGGGCTCCTGCGTGAGAAGGACCTTCTCCGTTTAAGAATGTGTGATGCTCATGTTTCTTTCCAGAGAAGAGGCCATGGGAACGACACGAACCAGATCCCCAAGGTCCATAGCCCTCATGGAAGAACAGTTGTTGGATCAAGTCGATGTAAGTACTGAGCTTCACACATCCAGAGATTAACACGACCCAACATGTTTGACCTCCCTAATCCTCACACCCCAAAGTCACATGTAAAGCTCTCACTCTGTGGTTTTTCCCTAGGAGAAAATTTTCAATATCATGTGGCCGCTGTATGATGCCTTCAGGCGGCCGCTGTATGATGCCTTCAGGCGGCCGCAGCGGGACGCCTTCAGGCGGGCGCAGCGGGACGCCTTCAGGCGGGCGCAGCGGGACGACTTCACGAGGCCGCAGCGGGACGCCTTCAGGCGGGCGCAGCGGGACGCCTTCAGGCGGGCGCAGCGGGACGACTTCACGCGTCCGCAGCGGGACGCCTTCACCCGGCCGCAGCGTCACGCCTTCACCCGGCCGCAGTGGGACGACTTCACCCGGCCGCAGTGGGACGCCTTCACCCGGCCGCAGTGGGACGACTTCACGTGGCCGCAGCGGGACGACTTCACGTGGCCGCAGCGGGACGACTTCACGTGGCCGCAGCGGGACGCCTTCACCCGGCCGCAGCGGGACGACTTCACGTGGCCGCAGTGGGACGACTTCACGTGGCCGCAGTGGGACGCCTTCACCCGGCCGCAGCGGGACGCCTTCACCCGGCAGCAGCGGGACGCCTTCACCCGGCCGCAGCGGGACGCCTTCACCCGGCCGCAGCGGGACGACTTCACGTGGCTGCAGTGGGACGACTTTCTTTGCTTTTGATTAATAAAAAAAAAGTAAAATAAAAAATTTGGACGAAATACAACTGGGTTGTGTCGGTGCCTTTTTTTTCACAGGGTATCTGCAGAGAAAATGCAGAGATGTAGACATGAAAAAAGGATAAGAATATAATTTTTCATTGAATTATGATAATTATAATAATTGTATTATTTTTCTTTATTTCTACATCTCATTTTCAAGCCCATAGATTGTATGCCTTGTCCTGACTAGCTTTGTGTGATTCATCCTGCAAATCACTTACTTTTTAGATCAGAAAATGATGATTTGCACAATTACAAACCGACATCTTACAAGAGTTGAGGGCCAGTCACTGACAAGGTGAAATCTTTTCATACATTCTTCTGGGTTGTGTAGACACATTTTCCCAACCACACATATACTCATAAATGCATACAAACACACACACCTGAACCTAAAAATCACCTAAAGTGAATCCTCACAATCGCAGACAAACCAGATAACAAGCACATGTCACAGTTGGATAATGGAGATGGACTGTGTCTGCATCCACCCATCTACACTATAGTGACACAACAGTGTCATACTGCTTCATACGTGTTAATGCATCACTCACACAATAACATGTCATCATTTTAACCCTGAAAATACATTCCTAGGCTCATTAAGACAAATATTACATTTTTAAGGTGTTTTTATACTGTAGTTTTTGGCGAATAAGTAAAACAAATCACAGAATAGCCTCCAGTGTATCAGACCTTCCGGTACCCGACCCTTCTCTGCCCCGCCCCGCCCCCACCACGTCAGCAGCGGTGGGCGGGGCTGTGGGCGATTATCGCTGCGCCGCCTCCGCTCGAGTCGTCACTCTGCTCCGGAGCTCGTCGTGTGCGCGCCGCGGCCTGGGAGCCGAATTAATGGGATTATTTTAAGACTTGTAGTCTGGAGCTTTTTTTTGGGTTGGGTTTTCTTGTCCAGGTGAAGCACGTGCAGCGGCGAGAGGAACGCGGAAGTGGCCACAGGTGAGACGCGTTAATACATCAAAGTTGTTGCCTCCGCACAGAGGGACTATTTTCTTCTGTCTACGTTCGCTCAGTTAACATCAGATTCAACTTCTGCTTCATAGTGAATTAACCTCCGTTTTATAGTGAAACTACTTCAACCAATAGAATTAATCCGTTTTGTTAATATTTATTAATTTAAATATTTTTGGGGAATTAGAACCCCGTTTAGATCAGGAGAGAGAGAGAGACGGCATGTGGGTTATTTTATTTTTTTTACATTATTCCAATATTTTCCCCTGATCTGATGTTGCCGACTTTCGTCTTCCTCCATCAAGTGAATGATCTTTACTTTTTATTAATTAAAAAAAAAAAAAAAAGTTAAATAAAAGTTAAACATCTCTATGCAGAGAAAATACAGAGATGTAGAAAAAAGTCTAGTAATAATAATATTATTTTTAATTTAATTATAATAATGATGATAATAATACTTGCATAATGTTTCTTTATTTCTACATCATTTTCAAGCCCATAGATTTTATGCCTTGTAAGCAAAAACCTGTTTCTGGTTGTGATTAGTGACTCTGGCGCTGACTCATGTTCTCCTCCCCCTCTCCTTTTTTACCTGCAGGTGCTGGGTGTCGCTGGAGGTCTCCCCCCCCACCCCCCCAGTAACGACCTTTGAAGCGAGGCCCAGTGTGTGTGTCCCCCCACCCCCCGTCCCACCTCTGACACACCGAGTCAGGGACGTTTGGGACATTAAAGGATCCATTTGGGACCTAAACGTAACATGGGGAACCAGTTGACAGAGATCGCCCCCAACGCACCGTTTCTCCCTGGCCTCCAGTCGCTGCACGTGGTGGTGATCGGTTTGGACTCCGCTGGGAAAACCTCCCTCCTCTACAGACTCAAGCTGCGGGAGTTTGTGGAGACCATCCCCACCAAGGGGTTCAACATGGAGCGCATCAAGGTACCCGTGGGCAACTCCAAGAGCAACGGCACCCTGCTCCAAGTGTGGGACGTGGGCGGCCAGGAGAAGCTCCGCCCCCTCTGGAAGTCCTACACCCGGAGGACGGACGGCCTGGTGTTCGTGGTGGACGCGGCCGAGCCCGAGCGCATGGAGGAGGCCAGGGTGGAGCTGCACAGGATCAGCCGCTCGGCCGAGAACCAGGGCGTGCCCGTCCTGGTTCTGGCCAACAAACAGGACCTGGACGGAGCCCTGTCGGCCTCGGAGGTAATTTACTGGACCACCTTAAGTTGTTTTTCTGTTGTGTGCCGTATGATGCGGCGTCTTATATCCAATGTTCCAAAAAAGATCTCGTGGTGTTGCGGTAAAACAATTCCATTCCTTCATCCGCTGATCTTTACCATGGTTCCCCTGATGTGTTCCAGGTGGAGAAGCTGCTGGCTCTCCAGGAGCTGAGCTCGTCCACGCTGCACCACGCGCAGGGCTGCTCGGCGCGGGACGGCCAGGGTCTGCAGGCCGGCCTGGAGAAGCTCTACGAGATGATCCTGAAGAGGAAGAAGATGCTCCGCCACAGCCGGAAGAAGAGATGAGGTAGGCGGACGCGGATTCGGTCGCGTTTGGACAGAGACGGTTCTAAACCCTGATGTCTCCGCCGTCCTTTTTGGACTCGGCTCCTCCGGGACGGTTCCTCCTCGTCTCCTTCCGGCAGCACCGCGGACAAACGCAGAGCTAAACCAGCGCAATAGAAAATGAACTCTGACTCCGATGTTGAAGGATACTTTTGTTGTCGTCCCATTATTTGTTCAAACCTGAGCCCGGCTCCCGGTCCTCTCACCAGGTTTTCCCGGTTGCACCACAAATCTTAATGCATGATGTTCACCCCGCTCGGGGGGAAAGTAAGCCACACTTTTGTCGGTCAAAAGAAGACTTGTGTTTTTCGTTTTTTTTTTTCTTCCTCCTGCTCCTCCGCGTTGAGGACTCCAGTGAAGACGTGACGTTCACACACGCACGTTCAGATTGTTGTTCGAGTGGTTTCAGGGTGGGATGTTCAAAGAGGAAATCGTTTTTACATTGTGTACATATTGTTTTGGTAAGATGTTAACCAACAAATAAATTATTGAGCAACTTTGGCATTCCTAGTGTGCAAACTGGTTTTCTTTCTCTGGTCGTAGCCCCCTCGCAAACCGCTGTGGCGGTGAAGCGGGTCACACGGGTTTCAGGCGAGGGTCCCCCACGTGCGTCCCCGGCCATATATCGCATTTCTGAACAAGTGCTGGAGGTGGTTGTGCCCCGCAGAGTCGGCAACAGTTCACCTTTGTGCTGGATGAATAAATCACATATTTTCACTCTCCACACAATAGATGTTCTTGTGATACTGCTGATGGCTGTATCGGGGGGGGGGGGGGGGGGGGGGGTTAATGTCTTAATGTCCTCCTGGTGCAGGACCATTAAATAGATGGAAGGCAGTCTTGAACCAGAAACCAGTTTCAGGCCCAGAACTGACTTTTGGAAACAGAAAACCGGATTCACCTGCTCAAGTGGCCTCAGACCCCAGACGGCGTGTTCTGCTCCACATTTTGACCTCCATTAAAAAGGAGGCTGCCAACAAACCCCCGTGGCCCCCATTGTGGGCACCTGGAGTAAAGTGTACTTCCTCCTGGTCCACTTGGAAAATAACATCCTTTAATGCCAGACACAAATGTCATGGTGCTCAGATCCATTCCTACCGGGATGATGGATAAAACTAAGAAAATATTTCCTTTTTTACATCCTGTATTTCCTGTAAATGTCTAAACTGTAGAACGTATTTGAACTTCAAATAAAAAGAAACCCAGACACAGGGAGCTGGTGAGGTCTGATGGGAACGCCGTGGTATGTTGGGAATGTTGAACTTGCTTTGCTGGCACCAGTTACGCACCGGCACCAACCCACAGTGGGAAAATGTGCTCGGATAAAAACCTGAATCTCAACCTCTTGACCCCAACTAGCCCCGCCCCCATTGGTCCGAAAGCCCGCGGTGCTCGGATAATCCAATTTTCCGGATTGGGGGCGTGGCCGCTGCTGTCGGAGCAATAAGTAAAGGGCGGGATTATTGAGTCAGCAGAAAAACAGGGACACGCTCCACATGGGGTCGAGTCTTGCTCCAGTGAGGGCGCGTTGCGGTGAACAGGAAGTAGATTGGCGGAGTTACAGTAACAGGAAGTGACAGTGATTGGTGTTCAGAAAACAAATACGTTCACTTGACTTCTTCTCTTTTCGCACACACTTCACTGTGTCATCTGAGTAGTGTGTAGAATAATGACAAAGGTCACATATGATCACGTCTTGCCCCTAAAACCATCGCACTTGTCACGTCCAATAGGAAACTGGGATTTATTTCTCCCTCAAAAAAAGGAAAAACAATATACAGTTGAAGAACAGTGAAATCATGTTTGTGTTGTTTTCAGGTGTAGCATGGAGCTGAAAAGGAAAAGGTCATTCCGGGGAAGAGGCCGGTATGTGAATTATTTCAGGAATGTGAAACACACTCATTGACACACTGTGTGTGTTTATTTTTTCGTGATTAAACGAAAGAGACGGAACATTCTGGGTCCCGTTTCCCCAAACTGGCAGAGAAACCGCAGCGGGACTTGAAAAAGAAAAAGAAAAAGACGCATTTATTTCTTTGACACAGCCTGGGAATTGAAATCCGTCGGAGGATCCGGTTCCTCCAGGTCGCTCGCGTGTCAGGAAGCTGGTCTGGCGGCATCGCCCTGATTCTCTCTCTCTCCGCGCTGCCGTACGTCAGAGGCTCGTTCCCTCCTTCCAGCCGCACGCCCAGTTTTTTTTCTTCTTGTGGTTTCAGCCGCGGTAAAAACCCCTCAGAGCCCAGCACGCAGACGCAACAGACGAATTTGGAGAAAATAAATTCCGACGCCATATATGTATATATATTAAGTCAGACTTTCGGTGGGATTTAAATAATAATATTAGCATCTCAAATCCATGTCTCCACTTTTGAATGTCGGAAGGTGTTTCTTTTTATTCCAGTTTTTCTGCAGTCGTCACCACAGTCCACACACACACACACACACACACACACTGTCTGCCATTTCACATGTGGGAAACAGCTGCTGAGGGTCCTATGATGTCATGATACAGGCTGTTGAGAATGAAAGCCAAACTTTTATAGTGTGTGTGTGTGTGTGTGGACTGTGGTGAAGACTGCAGAGCCATGGAAACCTCATATCCCTCCATCCCCTCCCCCACAAGGCCCACCTCTCTCTCTCTCTCTCTGCGTTTTCTGCTCGACAATGAACCTGAAACAACAATAACGGATTTTTGGTCCAACACACAACAGACACACAACAGACACTTGCACATGTGTGTGTGTGTGTGCTATTTACCCTTCACACAGCTGATGTAATATATGTTCTCTGTACACAGCAGGTGACATAATTGTGTTGACACACGTGCGCGCACACCACGAGTCCTCTCTCCTCCAGGAGACGCCTCGTGTCCTCTGCTGCTTCAGTGGGACGTCCCGTCTCCTGTGGAAGTCCTTAGTGCGGTTTCCTCACAGCGCACAAACAAGACAGCAGACAAAGGGGTCGTCGGGCTGGGTTTGTCCTCTCTCACACAGACACACACACACACACTGGCCTTTACCCTTTAAATCCTTTAATCCCACAGGAGGTGAACTGGGGGCCCTGCTGATGAGGGGTTTTACGGCCTCTCACTGCTCACAGGAGGTAACACCTCCTCCTCTCCTCCTCCTGCTCTCCTGAGTCTGAACCTTTAACGGTTCGTAAACGAGCTGCAGACGTCGGTTTGTTGTTGGGGACGTTTTTTAGTCTCCACGCAGGGAGGGAAGCTGGACAAGAAGGAGGACGGAGGGAGGTCGGCCTCCTCCACCTGAAAACTACCAGCTCACTGTTTCTTTTTTGTTTGCATTTTATGGTCCTCACCTCCTCCACCTTAATGAAATCCTGCGGCTTCTGCAGCATCAGCAGGAGGTGAAAACACAGTGTGCGCGTGGGACGGAGGAGGGGGGAGGGGGGGGGGGGGGGGTGGGCCGGGGAGGGGGGGGGGGGGGAGACGGGGGGAGGACGTGGAGCCTGCAGCTTCAAGCATGACTGGTACCGACCAATCATTATTTGGCGCTTGTGAAGAATCAGTTTATCTTTTTCGTTAGATAAATAAACAAACACACAAATAAATAAATAAAATAACAACAAATAAAAATAAAGAAACAAATGAAATTATAAATACACAAATAAATAGATAATAATAATAATAATAATAATAATAATAATAATAATAATAATAATAATAATAATAATAATAATAATAATAATAATAATAATAATCATTATAATATTTATTATTATTACATTGAACTGAAGTGGCACCACTTTTTAAAAAATCCAGGTGTGATTTACAAACGGCAACCGACATGAAGTGGTGGTGAATTCAGCCCTGTCCTGCTCCTCCCCTAAACCCAAAGCCACGCCCCCAATCAGGGGGCCTGGCTATATAAAGCACATGTTGGCCATCATTCTGCTTTGGCTCCTGTCTGTAATGGTGGCTGCTGGTGGGGCTGCTGCTCCCACAGGTTGGTCATATTTTACTGTTTTATTGATGTATGTTACTGACTGCTTTTAGGGACAGGTGTGTGTGTGAGTGGCTAAGAAGGATTGAAGCACAGGCACATTTTAGGAAGCGGGAGGTTGCGTTCTAATTCTTGGTTTTTCCCTTTTTACAGGTTGCCTGCCGCCATTTTGTTTTTCCTCCCAGTTACCAGTGTGCCACCATTTTGCAGTGTTTAGTCTAGTTTTTTGTGTGTTTTAAGCTAACTGAGACGTGGCTGGGAGGGTTTGAGTGTGTGCGCTTATTTTGTGGCTTGATGTGTATTGTGTGTGTGTGTGTGTGTGTGTGTGTGTACAGCCCTTTTGTTTAGTTGTGGTGAGGGGAAATGTGTACAGGTGGAAGTGCATGTTGCTGTTGCACATGAGGTGAGGAGTGTGGCAACACTCCTGAGAGTAGTTGGCCTCAACCGACCGACCTTGGTTTGGTTTTGTTTTACGTCACTACCGGAAATTTAGCAGTTTATCCAATCTTTGATTAATTCAAATGAAACGAGATTTAACACAGGTATCGACATTATTTCATTATTTCCTTTTTATCTCTGAGGCTCCAGTCCCTGGTTTTATTGCTTTAAATCCTTTACTGTAATAAATTGTTGACTTGACTGTGAAAACGCATCTCTGTCTCCAACACTGTCTGGTTTGGTTTACTGAAGGTGAAATTTGAAGCAAACAAGACTATACTTTCATTTTATTTCAACCTTTTGATAAATCTTCTTATTTCTGACGTTTTCTGCATTTTTTTGGGGCGTTTTTTGACGACAGAAGATTCCATGACGTTTTTGTAAAATTTCAGAAGGTCCAATTTTTATTTTTTTAATACTTTTTTCACTTTTTTCACCTCACTCATATATTTGAGTGTTTTGAATGATATTGTGCATGTTTTAAAGTTTCATTTTTTTTTTACTTAATTGACGTTTTTGTAAAATTTTGGAAGACATTCAAAAACATTTTTTTCACTTTTATCACTTTAATTCACCTCACTCATATATTTGAGCGTTTTGCATGTTTTTCTGTATGTTATCACGATTATTATTTAATATTTTTACATTTTCCGACGACCAATGACGATTTTGGTAAAATTTTGGCGACCTCCTCAAAAAGACGTTTTTTCCCCTAAGTCATGTATTTGGACATGTTTTTATGTGTTTCTGTGTTTTTTTCATTTTTTGACTTTTTCTAAATTTTTGGACGATATGCTTTTGCATTCGAAATCGTGAAAACATGCTTAAAGACATAATATGATATTTTGGTCAAATTATTAACGACATACTAATTCTTTTTCCACTTTTTTCACTTTTTCATTCATCTCAGATATATAGGAGTGTTTTAATGTTTTTTTTTTTCATTTTTTTAAAACTTTATTGACATTTTGGACAACATGCTATGCAATGATAAAGTTGGTAAAGTTTTGGCGACGTATTAAAAAAAGAAAAAAAAAAAGAAGTTGTATTTTTACCTCAGACTTGTATTTGAGAGTTTTGCATGTTTTCATTTTTTTTTTCATGTTTTTGACATTTTTGGTCAAAATTTGGTGACATACTAAATTTTTTTTCACCTTTTTCACTTTTCTTCATCTCAGTCATAAATTTGAGTGTTTTGCATGATGTTGTATATGTTTTCACGTTTTGATGACGTGGAAAAAAGAAATGTGACAAAAACGTCATAGTATAGCATGTTGTCCGAAAATGTCAAAAAAGTCTAAAAATGAAAAAGTCGTAAAAACATGCTCAAAAACATGCAAAACGTTCAAATATATGAC
>JAFBJU010000465.1:0-72657 GCA_016785305.1 Colistium nudipinnis
TGACGACATGCTATACTATGACTTTTTGACTTTTTTCACTTTATTTTCACTTTATTTTCGCATCTACCCTATTTTTAGGCCCTGCCAATATTACTGTGCGAGTTTCGAGTGTTTTGAAATTTTTGACTTTTTTTCCGACATAAGGCTATAGTAAGGCGTTTTTGTCAAAATTTCAGATTTTTTGACCACATGCTTTACTATGACTTTTTGACTTTTTTCAATTTATTTTCGCATCTTCGCTATTTTTAGGCCCTGCCAATATTACCGTGCGAGTTTCGAGTGTTTTGAAATTTTTGACTTTTTTTCCGACATAAGGCTATAGTAAGGCGTTTTTGTCAAAATTTCAGATTTTTTGACGACATGCTTTATGATGACTTTTTTCACTTTATTTCCACATCTACCCTATTTTTAAGCCCTGCCAATGTTACTGTGCGAGTTTCGAATGTTTTGAAATTTTTGACTTTTTCACCGACATAAGGCTATAGTAAGGCGTTTTTGTCAAAATTTCAGATTTTTTGACGACATGCTATACTATGACTTTTTGACTTTTTTCACTTTATTTCCACATCTACCCTAATTTTAGGCCCTGCCAATGCTACTGTGCGAGTTTCGAATGTTTTGACATTTTTGACTTTTTCACCGACAAGGCATATTGTAAGGCGTTTTTGTCAAAATGTTTACATTTTTGACGACATGCTATACTATGACTTTTTGACTTTTATGACTTTATTTTCGCATCTACACTATTTTTAGGCCCTGCCAATGTTACTGTGCGAGTTTCGAGTGTTTTGAAATTTTTGACTTTTTGACTGACATAAGGCTATAGTAAGGCGTTTTTGTCAAAATTTCAGATTTTTTGACGACATGCTTTATGATGACTTTTTGACTTTTTTCACTTTATTTCCACATCTACCCTATTTTTAAGCCCTGCCAATGTTACTGTGCGAGTTTCCAGTCTTTTGAAATGTGTGACTTTTTCGCCGACATAAGGCTATAGTAAGGCGTTTTTGTCAAAATTTCAGATTTTTTGACTACATGCTTGACTATGACTTTTTGACTTTTTTACTTTTTTTTCACCACTACCATATTTTTTGGAATTGCCAAAGTTTCTTTGCATGTTTAAATTTTCGATTTTTTTGACATTTTTTCGACAAGATACTATTCTATGACGTTATTGGTAAATCAAAATATTTTATTGTTTCTTACCATACTAAAACATTTTTAACCACAGCGTAATATTTTTATTCCTGTTCCCACATCTTTATATATGTCTGAGTATATTTTTAAAGTGTGTCGAAAGAAATTCAAAGAAACCAAATGGTACAACAAGAATACTTTTAATACATTATATTACATTACTACTCAATCGAATTAACTATAAATGTCTATT
This sequence comes from Colistium nudipinnis, assembly GCA_016785305.1. Lineage (NCBI taxonomy): Eukaryota > Metazoa > Chordata > Actinopteri > Pleuronectiformes > Rhombosoleidae > Colistium > Colistium nudipinnis. The sequence goes on from JAFBJU010000465.1 coordinate 1,391, forward strand.
ATCTTTGCTTGTTATCATTTTGAAGCTTCTCTCCCCCCTTTTCTTGCAACCATTTACTCATGTTCTCATGTCAAGTTAGATTTTTGTGCACATTATATTAAGCTACTGTAGCTCATTATCAATATAATCATATTATTAAGCACATGTACATGGGAAGAGTTGTAGAAAGGGGAATGAGCAGCGGCGTGGAATTGCTTTGGTAGAGAGAAAGAAAGAGGGGGAGGCAGCTGCAGACGGCTGGCAGTCCACCTAAATAATCCAAATAAAATAAAATAGTCATAAACATGTGATTTATCACGGGGGCAGCAGTAGGTTTGTGGTCTCACATCCAGGCACCACAGCTGATGTCGCTCATTGAGTTTCTCTTTAATGATGCATCCCAAACCAAATACCTTTGGAAAGAGACAGAAGAGAGAGTAAAAACTAGATGATAGGATAGCAGCCAAATTAGTGCTCATGGGATATACATTTATTCATATCAAAGACCCTTCATACCCCATTATATCTAGGAAATAGTGTCCATTAGTTTGTTTAGTTTTTGTTTTATCACAATCTTAAGCTGGTGTTTGCAGTATTTATTTAGGTGTAAATATATATTTTACAATTTGCAATATGCAGTGGATTTGTAAAATAGTTGTTGAAAACCACACATTGTAATTGAGAACGATATATGACGTTGGCTCACCAGGTAAGGCTGTAGGTTCACGAGCAGGATGCTCATCCGTGGTAGGTGGTTCGATTCCCACTGGAGCATGCTCCAAGACCTATTTTACAATTCAAATGCAAATTGCAATTGTACAATAGGTCACACATACTATATTCTACATTTTTGGGACGACTTACTACACTAAAACATTAATGGTCAAATTTTGGACGACATACTATACTATGAAGTTTTTTCACTTCTTTTTTTTACCTCTGCCTTATTTTTTAACATTTCTGATATTGCTATGAGTATTTGAAGTGTTAAGTGTAATGTTATCTTTTTTTATATTTTTGGACGACATACTATGCTATGCATTTTTGTCAAATTTTGGCCGACATGCTACACTCCATTTTTTTCACCTCTACCATATTTTGTTCGGCATTCTGAAAAGTGAAATAATGTAATAGTATTGTTTGTCGTGCAAAATTATACCAAAACGTCAAATTATAGTATTTGGTAAAAAAAACAAAACAATTAAGGCTTTGATAGATAAAGTAATCCAAATACCCATATATATGACTGACGCTGAGAATTTATATATAAAATGTTGTATTATAGTATGTCGTCCAAAATCGTCATTTTATAGTATGTCGTCCAATAATGTCAGAAAAGTCAAAAACTTAAAGAAAATTCAAAAGATGCAGAAAAAAAATCTGAAATGTGCATCTATATGACTGAGATGGAAAAAAAGGTGAAATAATGTCATAGTATAGTTTGTCTTCTAAAATTTTACCAAAAATGTCATAGTATAGTATGTCGTCCAAAAATGTAAAAAAGTTAAAACATCTGAAAACATAGAAACATCAGAAGCACGCATATATGTTTCTCCATGCCACTCAGCTGCTTAAAAAAGCCCTGTGTAAGACCAGTCATCAAATTCTACAGAAAGCATGTTGGTTTGAATAGAATTACAAAATAGATTTGATCAAGAACATGCCATTTAAGTGAAGACCATCTTTTTTTAAGGGGGGGGGGGCACAGCTGCACTAGAAGCACTGTAGGGTTCAGGTTTGGCCTCCACGGTCTTAACTTCAACAGCTACGCTCACAACAGAGAATAAATCACAGTGGCTGTTGTTGTGTTCTTTTTTTGGAAGTAGAAACAAGGACAGTATACAATTATAAAGGTATAAAGGGTTATGCTTATTTGATTATAATAATTCCACACTGTGAGATAACTTTCTCTTTAAGATGCTTTCAGAGTGCAAACTGGTCCTTTCTTCACTCCTTTTGTCTGGGATTTAGTCTTTAATTCTCCAAGAGGTACTCATTTACATGCAGAAATTGCTGCAAGGTGAATTTAGCGGCGAAATCACAGATACCTTTTTCTTCCTCTCCAACCGATTCTGCTTTTCAGCTACTCAATCAGCATGTGGCCTGGTTATACTCCGCAGAATGAGAACGTTGCAAATTGGGGGTTAGAATGTCTCTCCATGCCACTCAGCTGCTTACAAAAGCCCGGTGTAAGACCTGTCATCAAACTCTACAGAAAGCGTGTTGGTTTGAATAGAACAACAAAATAGATGTAATCAAGAACTGGTATACTGCATGCTAGCATTTCTGTTGACCTACATATTCCATACATATTTCATGCATTTATGCATGAGGTTAGCAGGTCTATAAAGGAACAAAGTACACAAACAGATCACCTTTGCCATGTCTGTGAAGATGCAGTGTAAGCCTTTCTCTCCTAAATGTTTTTTTACTATTGCTCTACTGTTGACAACAAAATGAAACCGCAAAACCTCCCTCTGTAATATAACTACTAATGATAATAAGAACTACAAATTCCAGGTGAAGCTATGTTTGTGTTAAGTAAGCTCATCTGTTCCTGCTGCAAGTGGTGCGTCTCTGTTTAAACCTGGTTAAATAGTTTGAATTGGCATAAGCTTGTACTTTTGTTTATAGGAATAAAATGTATGAAAACATAGCTATATGTAGTGTATAGTATATAGTGTATATATATAGTAAAACTCCGAACATAGGTTAAGGTAGGAAAGTCACTTTATTAAATTTGTCACAGGCACTTTGTTTTTCATCAAATCATGAATATTAAAATAGTACTTTATGAATGACATCATTTTCACAGCCTTTATATTACATAGAATATATTCCCCTTACTATGTGGATTATTTGTGAATTAAGCATGTAGAAGGAGAAACTATTTTGACATCACGTGACAAATGAAAACCGTTCGCTTGATCCAAAAACAAAATCGAGGAGGCAAATCACAGGCCTTGCAGGAAGCCACTTGGGACAAGAGCAAACACATATTGTCATCCGTCCGCGCTGTTTTTTGTTTTTCTTTCAATTAACAAATGCTCGTTACTTCTACTATAACTGATGCTACAACAGCATCAGTAGCCACCACTTATGTTAAAGTCACTTTCCATTGCTGTGAAAGGCCCTTGGCTAGCATGTAGGGCTTAGTGTTTATGCAGCCGTGTTTATGATTCTATAGGAGCAGAAACGGACAACCTTAAGGTGTATTGTTCGAAAACGGAAGTCGAAAGGCTACTACATCATCAGCTCGGAGTAACCACAGCAACTCGGAGACTTCCTTATTAGAAATATGGAAACGTACACTCCCATTTTATCTGGGAAAGTGTGAACCCGCAAAAACGCGAGGGCTGAAAAAAAATACTGTAAACTTGACAGAGTTACTCTATGTACGAAATAACAGTCTGATACGTTACAACCTCATCATTCCTATGTTTTCCTGTTGGATACTGCAATGCCAGACTTATCTTATCATCAACACTTCCAAAACCCTGCAAACAAGCCCCTCTCGTTTGCAAACACATACACGCACGCAAACACACTCTTTGGCAAGGGGCTGCATCCGACAGTTTCTCGAACCAAAACCAACCTGGAGATGAGCTGTTTTCCATTATTTTCATCCTCCTAGTGAGGCTTATTAAAAGGCATATCAAACCCCTGCCTATAATTCCTGCTTAGAGCTAAACATATGGCGTTGCACTCAGTCAATAACTTAGATAAGCTGCAATTTACTTGCCCATTCCTCATTTAGCTGTGCAACGGTGTTATAAATAATGAATATGTCTCAGCAGATTAGTGTAGAGTGTCAATGCTTACTCTGTGTGCTTCAAACACGAGTCTCAAAAGCTAAGGCATTTTTACAGGGTGACTTAACTGCTCTTCGGGCTCTGTAATCTGCAGGTCATACATCGAGAGTGGACTTCTCTTAATCCCACTCTCCTTTTTGATCGGCGTACCTTTCCACAAATTCATGAATGGAAAATCCCCCGCCTCTTCAGGACTCCTACTTTCCACCTATAATTGAAAAAGACACAGGTTTCCACGTTAATGCTGCTATAATATGAGGGGCCAGAGGCGCATAAACAGTATCGGTGGTTAGGACGCCAAGCAGCTTCTCGTAGTTGGTTCACATTTGGACTGATTTCAGCCCGCTGTGAAATGGCATGAAATGAGTTCTCCCTGAGGCTGTTTACACTGAAATGAATATTCATGCTGTATTTGATTTGTTATCCACCGCTTGCCATATGTGAAATAAAAAATAAAAATTCACAAGTTGACATGACCTGTCTGTCTCATTTTATACAGCACAGGAAGTAGCAGCAGAACAGTTTAAAAATGAAAATAAAGACTTCTGCAAACAGGGGGGGGGGTATATTTTCACACTAGCATCTGACTATTTAACACAGTGGTAAGGCCCCAGTTGTTTCTCTTTCCTCTCTGCTTATTATGATTGCATCAGTTGACACTGGTTGGTAAGCCAGCAGCAGAATAAAACTGGATGAGGGGAGAGGGGTGTCTGATTCGTTCAACGTGATCAAAGTTTTGTTTCGTTCCGGTTTAAAGCTCCGCACTATGGTCTACATTTCCTCTGTCAAGGCAGTTACCGCCAGTGACACATCTGTGTTGAAACTCAAAGAACCTGCAGTGTTCTTTTTAATCTTTAGCTGCTGAGCCGCCAGGCTTAAGATACACTATAACATATTTCAGCAATTTGGATTACTCAACAGGCAAGTAGCCGCAATTTTTCTACTAGCAGCATTTAATGTTTGATTATAATGGGAAATATTTATCACTTTGTAGATAATGTTTCTATAAAGGTCACCGGAAGGTTATAAATAAAAATCTCAAAATGAGACGTTCTTAGTTGCAGTGATGGAAAGATCAAAGTTCAGGAATTATTTTGAAGATCAATCAGAATATTTATCCAGTTCAAATAAAACTATAAAGGTTCATTATGATATATATATATATATATATTATTTTATATGTATTATTATTCTGACATATAAAAAGCCAGCAAGATGAATGAAGGAAACTCTTATAGATTGTGGAATACACGCAAGATGAAAAATCAAATAGCTAACTGATATGAAGTGACCCAAGTCCTGAGATGTTGGCACAGCTGTAATTAGTAAAGTAACCTAAAAAGAAAGCAGCAGGGAAGGTGGAAATCATAATAATCATCATGATCAGAGTGTGAGTGCGTGGGCTGTCGAATTGCGCAGACTGCCTGAATGACCTCTTATGTGAAGGATGACTGTAAATGTAAGATGAGGTTGATCAGATGATGGTAAGCATTTCGCAACTGCCTTGAAGCTGAAATGTATCAGGGATTAAAAATTCTGCTCGGGGTTTGGCAGTTACATAATCACACTACGTTACAGTCATAGGGCGCAAATGGTCAATTCTACATATGCTATCAGGCACGCCCTGAAACGTAAACAGGAACGTCTGTCGGCGTCACACAAAGCAGCAAACGACTTGGTTGCAAGTCAATTAAATCTCGAGCACCTTCAATTGAATGACCATGAACTGAAATGAATGAATGAATGAATGATCACCTTGCCGCACAATGTTTGGTGCTACGGTGCATCCTGCTGTTTAATTACAGACGGAGGCTAACCCGGATACAAGCGCCTGTGCCAAGGTAAGGAGTAGACTGCATCCCGTACTGAATCATAGTGAATGTAAACCTCCCCCCTTGTGTATTGTTGTTCCACATCACAACAAACCAATTATTAAGCTAAATATTCAAGCACGTAAAATGGCTGCCTTTCAGGGGTGACAGTGTTTTGATTTAACGTCAAACATGTCGAGAGCACCGACGTCTTAAAAACAGTTTGCTTTGGCAGATTGTTGAAAGTGGGCACAGGGTCGGGGTTTAAGTGTCCACTGTTTCAGCAGTTCCCTCTGGATCTGGAAATATCTCCCCCCCCCCCCCCCCCCTGGATCTGGAAATATCCCCCCCCCCCCCCCTCCCTCCACCACAATCATCATTATGTTGACCTTGGCATTAAGTCAGACTATAATTTTACAAATTGCTCAGTATTTCACAAGGAGCTTAGCCTTGTGGATTCTTTGTTGTGCAGCGACCTTCAATGCGAGTCATTTCAAAACATTGGTTAACAAACAATTTCCACCTATTTCCCGGCTTGATAAAGAGGTCTGTGTTATAGTAAACGTGTATCACAATCTTGCCATGGGAAGAAAAAAAAACATATCTCTGTGCAAACTCTATAAAGAACACAAATAAATGAACATAATAGGATACCATGTGCACATTTCAACACCTCTCCTCGCCGTTTATAAGGCTGCTTATAACTTGCCAAATACTCATCTACTCTCCTGACAGTTCTCAAAACCTGCTTCGCCAGGGCGGCCTTACATTGCTTCAGTGCCATTGTCTTCTTTCCTTTAATACTTTAAATGGAGATTTGAAAAACATACAGTAGGTTGGTTGCAATGAACTGCTATGACAAACAGTGGAGAGAAACAATTAAATCCTCTGTAACCATGTGCAAACACTCTCAGCAGAGCCGAGCTGAAGCAATGTTCCATTTCTCGCCTGTTCGACCTGGAGGTCTTGACCTCCACCAGAACCTCAGCAGCATGTGCAATAAAAAATAATCCTCTCACATAGCTGGGTCGGAGCAAAAAAAGAAGAGCAGAAGGAGGAGATAAGATAGAACGACTGGCCGCAGGCAAGTGTCCTTCTCGAATTAACACTTTTTTTTTTTTTTTTTTTTTTTACCAAAAATGAGTAAAATTATTTTACAGCTACGCTGGATAGCTGTAGGTCATGATATGGAAGGTTTCCAATGTATTTTAATTGTAATGAAAATGAGATTCTGCATTATTCAGGAGCACAGAGTTAAAAGCTTCATATTCTGGGCTCCCTTAAACTGATGGAAAAAGCAGCCTACCTTTTGGTTGTCGGTTAAGGTCCAATTGATGACGGACTTCCTGAAGGGGTTTGGGTGAAATTCCTCATCATCCTCTACAGTCAGTCTCGGAATGGCCGTCATCGGGCGAATGACCCCAGGCTTGGTCTGGAAATAAGGATTCGGAGGTTGACAGCAGAGAAATGAATTTCCCTAAGTTAATGTCCCCCGGAGAAGAAGCTGCAGCAGGAGCATACATTTTGTCGTATGATAAGTAAAAGACATTAGACAGTTTACCTTTCTCGGGTCAGCCATCAGCCTTCTTTCCATGCTGGTAGACTGGTGCAAGCTGCCTAAAGACGCCTGGGGAAAAAAAAAACAGCATCGGAGCAAAAAAAGACGGTTAATAATGTTATCAGGGAGCACCAGCTCTCTCACTGAAATGTTTGCCGCATTTCTTGGTACGGAAAGACATTTATTTTCAGTTTTCAATTTCTTTTATGGTTTGAAATAGTCTCCAACAATGGAAAATGTACCTTATGTGCTTTTTAGGTTTAGTTCTTGAACATATATACTTGTAAACAGTTGCTATGCTATGAAGGAGGCCATCTTCACCTGAATGTCAACCCTCCTGCAGTCCAGGGGAAGCCATTTTGTGCAGGTGCTTAAAGAGGAAGCCCGCCTCTATACTACTCCTTATATGCGTTTTGAGAGTAGGCGGGGGCTCAGGTGTGATTGGTTAAAGGGCATTTGTTTTTTAATGGTAGCTGGTCAAGCTACATTCAATACAAGATATAGAGTTACTTTGTTTGTTTTGAAGATTTATGTTAGCAAAATACCTGTTATAAATAGGGACCGTATATTGTATATAAAGAAAAAGAGGGTTTTTATTTTGTTTGTGAACTTGTAGACTCTCGTTCCAGAAGGGTGACCTGATTGGCCAATTTGAATCGGAAAGGCGGGCTCTAAGCCTGCATATTTGCCTGGAATGGGAGAGAAGGGGGTCGTTTTTGTGTTCCCAGAATGGCAGCACCAGGCCTGCCGGGAGCAGGCAGATTAATGTTTTTTTGGGGGGCTTTTTAACGCGTATTTAAGAAATGATATTGCTAGCATGCTGTTTGGTCTTTATCAGGTTTCATCAAGCTACCATGCACCTCACCTTACTATAAATGTCACTCACACTGGGGTCTTTTTTTAATCAAGGTAAAAAAAATATATATTATTTTTTTTTAATTCAAGAGAGAAAAACAAACTGCCCTGACTTACGTATTTAGTTTCACGTCCCAAGCACTTTGGAAGCAGCGAGCTGTGCTGAAAGTGGAAAAAGAAAAGGAGGCAAATTAAGGTCAATTAAACAGAAGGCACATCTGATGATGAAAAAGGGACAAGATTTCATCTAAAAAAAAAGTTTCTTTGCCTCTGCTTAAATGCTGGAAATAAATAAAAGGTGTGCACATCACATGAACTCGCTGAATAGATCTGAACATTTGGAGATAAGAGTGGAAAACATTTTTTTATGTGTCTCCAATGTTTTTTGTTTTTTTCGTTTCAATGAACGTCAAGTTTTCTCTTCTGAAACCGAGTTGCCTTTCCTCATCAATCACTGTAAGCCTTACCATATTTCCTCTCTTTACTCTTAATCTGATGTTTGATGAATTATGTGCATTTTAGCCTTTTACAGACGCACGCACGCGCACGCACGCGCACACATGCCCGCACCCATAGACAAACATGTTTTCTTTCTCCTTTGATGAATTATGAACAGATGTCTTTTTCCAAGCCTTGTGCTGATGATTACACAGTCAGAATTCACTTTTATCCCACTTCCAGTTTGTGCTTCAATAAAACACGGCGCAGAGCACCTGTTTCCTTTTCCTCAGTTTTACGTCAACAAGTTTTTACTTGATACTTTCTAAACTAACTTAGGTTTTTCTTTTCTTTCTTATATAATCCTGTTTAGTTTTTTGATTAGGATCCGGATTTCTGACAATTTCATCAGCAGCATCAGCAGCATGGACATAAATGTTTCATTTTGATTAGATCGCTTCTGTATTTTTGTTGTTGGTTTTTATTGAATGTAGGGATAGATTTTGTGTCTATAAATCATTAAATTTGACTATTTAACTGACATTACACTTATCACCTACCAGCCCCTCAAAGGAACATCATAAGCATTTTATAATAAGAAAAAACAACTTAACTGCCAAATTAATTGTCTGTGAAGGTTCTCATTCATCCAGGTCATGGTAATATCAAGAGCTCTTGATATTGCCAAATTAGTTATTTGAGAAATTCAAAAGGAAAATCATAACTTAAGAGATGGCCATACTTGTCAGATGCAGATGAAGCCATACTTTACCTGCAGACCCACGCTGGTAGTCGATGGCTTGGAGGGCTGCGGCGGGCGAATCAAGCATTGCAACAAATCATCGTATTAATTGACTTTCATGGCAATCACATCACTGCACGTTTCATTTGAATTCATGTCGATACTCGTATCATAAATGACACTCACAGCTGGAATGGAATCTGCCAGTATCTCATCGATAGCCGCGTAGAGTTCCTCGGACTGTTGCCGGAGCTGAGCGGGTGAGCACATCTGCAGCAGAAGAACAAAATGGCTGATGTTAGTGCTGTGGGGTGGGAGGTGTGCCGTGGACGCCAGCGGCCATGTGTGAGGGCTCATACCTCTGCATGGGTGTCTGCGGCACCTCTGTCCAATGCGACACTACTGTCCAACGTGTCAAAGGCGTCGTCTTTTCGCTCCACCTGCTCGTCGATTTCCTGTGAATGCGTAACGACATGAGCGGATCGACGTCCCCCTTCTTAATCTGCTGCTTTCTTGCGGTGACTATGTGCCGGTCAAAAGGTAATTCCTCCACTCTGTATTCCCCGCACAGTGCTTCTTTCTCGGCTGCTGTGACCGACTCATCAATTTGCCAAATGTGTCATGTTTTCATGTCACATGTCATTGAGCCTCATCCGACAAAGAAAAAAAAACATATTTGTATTATCTAAGACCCAAAAATCCATGAAATTAGATTTCTGTAATGTTTTCTTTTTTTCCCTGTCATGTTCTTGCACTTATAGGTAAAATGTAAATGTCTATAAAGCCCTGTAACTGGAGACTTAATAAACGTTTTTTTTTTTTTGTTGTTTTTTTAATGATAATGTTATGATTGACAAGTTTATTTCCATTTTCTATTCCTCACAGACGGTATACTGCAATGCCTCTGCGGTGCACGCCTCAAACCACCTCGGTATGGATTCATATGACTGAAAAATCTGTCGGGATGAGAGTTTTTTTTTTTTTTCGGGAGTCCATTAAATGAACTTACCTGCTGATCCAGCAGAAGGGTGTTTGTGGGAATCGCAGCAAACGATTTGTAGCTTAGCTTAATCTTGTGTGTCTAGAGTTTGTAAAGAGAGAAGAGTGGGCCTTCAATATAATGAATAGAACGTCAACGTTTTACGGAACATAGGGTAGAAATTCACTGTGCGTGTGTGTGTGCGTGCGTGCGTGCGTGTTACAGTCCACAAATCCTGCGAAATCACAGTGCTGGGAAGCACAAATAAATCATTTGACTAATCAAATTGGCTCCAGCCAAGTTTTGAGCCCTGACTAGAGAGAAAACTAGGACCAAAACCAACCGTGTTCAATATCAATTTAAATGTCCCTGCCTGGGCTAAACAAATTGAATTACTATATACACTGTAATATTCCAAATGCTTCAAGCTGACATGTCCGCCGTCGAGCTAACGTTTTTACAGCCGCTGCATTGATTTTACCATGTTGAGTCCCCTCCTGCTTCCACATATAACATTTCAGATGTGCCAGTCATTAGACTCCGGCCCCTTACAATGTGATGGTGAATGTCGGCAAAGCCAAGAGCTTTGGGTACATGCATAAGTGATGAGTGGGAAATATTAGTAGTAAAAAACGGGGCATAAACGAAGCGAGTCGATCCTGTTTTGAACCACCCATGTGGGAGAACGGCATGTCACAGAGAGCATGTTAAATAATCTCCCCCGTCTAAACAAGTCGTGCTTGTGGCAATAGGAGCGACTACCTTTCTTTTTTTACCCTCCCTGTCACTGCAGCTTGATATTCCACTCCCAGGCCTTGGGGAGGGCGTGGTGGATCGCAGGGAGAGAGAGGGGGACGGGGTCAGGTCTCTGATTGGTGGAGCAGGAGAGGGCGTAGGCGAGCCGTTGGGTGAGGGCCATCCGAGAAAACTGATGGGCGTGTAGCGGGAAGGGGAAAGGCAGTGGGCTCTGCGAACACCCCGTGATGGTGTGGCAGTGGCGTAAGCAGGGCCGCTCCTTTCTGACTCGCACCTCCCTGATGTGTTTTCCGACAGAGGCAGAGGTGATGCGGCGTCTGTGTGTGCGGTGAAAATTGTGGCGCCAGGTGAGCAGGACCGGGGAGACTGAAGCTGGGGAGAGCAGACAGGCGCAGATCTCAGTTTTTGAGAAAGCAAATGAAGCCTTGCGAGGGACGAATTGGAAGGGTGACCCTGGGGGGCGGAGGTGTCTTTCTCATGAATACATTTTGGGGAGAGTTTCTTAAGGTTATTTTCTGCAGGGCCCCTGGGATAAACGCGAGCGTTGCTGCTTCTCAGCTCAGGGGGCCCCGAGGTGGAAATAGGTCTATGCTGCAGTTGTTTGGAAGCTGCAGGGTTGAATTTTTCTTCATGCTCTGCGGCAGACATGGATTTGAAGTTTGAGCAAAACACAGGCAGTGGGGTTCTGGGTAGTTTGTTGCTCCTCGCCGGGGGCGGAGAAATAACCCGCTCCCACCTAGGCACACTGCAAATGTGCTCCGAGCATCTTTTCACTTTTTGAGGGCTGGGCTCATCAGGCGGCGGAGCGGTGACGCATCTCTTCGCCTCCTTGTGAGTGTGATTGGGACTATCTATAGACACGGATGAGGAGAACGGGGAGGAAAACTCCAGGGGGATGGAGGCCACACTGGAGGCTGCCGAGCAGGCGTTACAGAAGGAAAGGGTCACGGGGTTAACGGGCCAGCAGGGGGTGTACGGCCTCCGCTGGCCGGAGGACAGGACGGGAAGGCGGCCTTTTCTCAGGATGGCAGTGAGGAGCGAGAGTCGGGTGAGAGGAGGCCGGTGCCGGGGAGGAGGGGACCGGGGACAGACCGGGGAGGTCAGACTCTCGCAGGAGGAGAAACAGGTTTGAGCGGCGTGAACCAGACTGCAGCCCGGAGCGAGAAAGTGCCTCTTGACCTGCGTGACAGCGGGGGAGAAGGTGCCGGAGAGGACAGATGAGCAGGGGGAGACAGTGCGGCTGAAGGAGACAGGAGAGGTCACCGAGGAGAGCGGCCCGGCGGACCAGCTCTTGTCTCTGTACGAGCCCTCGGAGAGGAGGGACTCTCTGGAGGACGCCAGGGTGGGAAACAGGTCTGCCGAGTACGCGGGACTCGCTCTGTCCTCCGACACTCTATTTGCAAAGCAACCCGAGCTAACCTCAGCCCGTCCAGAAGTAGCGTGACACTGGCGCAGGGAAAAGCCCCTGTGTTTATCAACAGCTGTTTCCATAGTCGCCGCCCCGGCAGCGGCGCGGTCGCGTGTATTTTCAGGCGGGGCACCGGCCGAAGCGGAGGCTCCGGTGCGGGAGAGGCTCACGTGACCCTGGGACGGCTTCGACTGAAACACAGAGAAAATGTGTTGGATGGCTATTTTAGGTGGGCTAGGCTTTAGGCCTTTTTTTTTTTGTTTTCTTCCACAAGCTGATAATTGACCTCCCTCTACGTACTTCAACTTTAATGTGATTCGTGTACAGAGGAAAGAAGTACTTTGATGAAGCCACGATCTGATATTCTGTGCGAGTAGAATTAAAAATAGGTCCCTAATAAAAATAGACCCTAGGAAATATTTGTTACGTTTTTTTCCATTTCCACCTCCGAGAGTTATGCCATTTCTGTATTTAATTCCCTGACGTGGCTTTAGAATGTATTTACGTTTATATTTGAATATAAACACGCATGAATAAAAAGATGTGCAGTCTACACAGACGTATATCTACATTATAATATGTCATACATATGTGATACAGCTTCTGTTCAAAGTCACGTAATACATGATAATAATTGAGGGTACGCTGATTGCACTTACTTCAAATCGTGTCTCCGCGGGGATGGTGTTTCCTGCTCCTCCCGCCACAGAGTCTTTGAGAAAGACTATCTCCGTCTCGAAAAGCTCCGCTTCTGACATGGTCTCCCTGGCTGTCTTCTCGTGGGACGCTTCCACGCTCTGACAGGAGAAAGTGAGGCAAACGTTGAGGAGGAACTGAGCGAGTGAAACCTGAGGAAGAACCCGAGGTGAACTTGAGCGAGCCTCCCCGGGCTCACTGGTGCGTGCTTGGTTTCACCGCGCCACATGTCCCACACATATAGTTCACATGTGCACGCACATGTCCTGCTAACATTGGTCTAACGCACGCCACATGAGCAGCAGTGCACCAGCGAGGCAGGGTCTGTGTATAGACACGCATGCACGCACACGCACGCACGCACGCACGCACGCACGCACGCACGCACGCACACACGCACACACACACACACACACACACACACGCGCGTATATATCTGAGGCTTGTAAATAAACATAATGTTATCTCCAAGTCCAAACGGCAATAAATAGCTTTGCCACATTTGTCTCTTTACATTTTTCAATGTATTTATATCGTTGTTTGCCACGGTATCTTTTTCTCATGCTGCTTTTAGAAGCTGCCAAGAAACATTTCTTAAACCTTATAGGTGCTATATTTATAAATATATATATATATATATATATATAATGTTTATGACTGCTTAGTTTCGAAAAAAAAAAAGTTCTTAAAAGCTTGGGAAAGTTAGAGGAGGTTACAAACCAATCATCCAGCTCATGTCCTCCTTATTGACTTCAAACTGCTGTCAGTTTTGCTTTTCAAAAACAACGGCCAGCCTTTGGTTGGCCACAATAGTTTGCTTGCCGGGAACCCCTCCTTTCCAGACTTGAAACTGACTCTGTTATTATTAATATTCTGGTGAGGGCAGCCTCCCTCGCTGGAATTCAGCTGTGCTTATAATTGCCTTTACCTAATGTGAGTTTACCCAGCTGAGCAGCAGTGTGCAGTTTAAGCCGACTGTCTCCCGGTCCCATATCAATTAACTAAATCAAATAGAGGGGGGAAACTTGAAGCGTTTTATTGAAAAAAAACAAAAAAAAAACAGTGAAACCACATGGAATAAAGCGTAAAAGTATAACTTTATGCATGATTAGAGGTGCTAAAACCATGATGACAGAGCACCACAGACAAGTACACAAAATGCCATACCAAAATACTTACTTGTTATTTGCCCTTAAAGTGCAGTTTAGGTGTCGTAAGTAATTGTATACATTATATCTACAATCAATGGAGCCAAGTTCTTCTTGTTCTTCTTCTAAGTGCTATGACATAAATCACTTATGACATACATCATTACTGCCCTCGACTCCCACACTGATAGTAATTATGATTCTAAAAATACATATCAAACCATATCATAATGACAGACCTCAGTTCTTCCCCTAAATGATTCTCTCAGTAATCAGACAAATGAAAAGCTGCCAGAATTACATTTCATCCCCGAGAGAGAAATAACCACGGTACTGAGATAGTGATTTCAATAATGGGCTTTTCGTTGGAAAACACATCTGATTTTTTTTTTGTTTGTTAAATTTACCTGTAATACAATGCTTATCGATATATCATTTTACATGGATTTCCTTTTTATCATATTCATATATCGTGGGCATTCTGGCACAAATGTTAAATTTGTATTTAATCGTACCGGCAAAGTTGTTTAGAATTCAAAACTCAGTTGTTTGCCAAATTTCTTCAGGAAATATTTGAACACTGGAATAAGTGTGCCTTCCTCTGGCAGAAAACTAACAAAACCTCTCAGAGTAGCGGTACTTGGTGCTTCAGAAAGAAAAGGACAATGTGGTACAAGATAATTAGTCAGGGAGGCTGAGTATCGTAAGGTTGTTCTGTTGTCTGTGGTGGACTCTCAGTATACATACTGATAATGAGTCATAGGAGGAGTCATAGGAGGAGGGAACTTATTGTGATGTGCCAACTTCTCCAAATCATTGTATATATACAGTATATATATATATATATATCAGATTGATATTCTGCTGACTGTCTCACAGGAAATCCTTTGCCTTGCCTAGACACGGCAATGACACTTTGGGAACCCCCTTATAGGGGGCCCCATGGTACTTGCGCCCTGTTTTTTTTTTTTATTGGGTTACGTGCAAACGCCACTGGATGTAATTCACTCTAAGCTGCAGATAGCACTGTCTTTTGAATTACTGTCACCTGCCAGACAATAAGTGAGTGCACCGAAAAGGATGCCATGAACATTAAAATTATTTCAAATGTTTGTCAAGTTTGCATCACAAGAGTAGCATCAGTCTCGTCACGTATTTTCAAAATACTTGAATTTTACAATTTATCATGTCAAATGTGATTTTCAGTACAATATATCTATCCATCTGACAGAGGAGGAGAATGACTTTTCATAAGATGTTCCTTCTATCCTATATTGTATATAGGCAGTGTATGATAATAAAAAATGGGATTCTCTGATGCGGTAAAAAAAAATCCTTAAAGTAACTCAAATAACTAACGACATGGGGGATGACGGTTGGATGAAGACAGGGAGAACAAAGTCATGTATAGTTGGGCTGAATTCGAGCCCAAGGAATCCAGTATGCGCGGGCAGATAATACCCACTCTCAATGCTACAATTTTGGGGATGTTCAAAGAGCCGCAGCTGTGTAGTCATATGTTGTCCATCTATAACATGAAGCCTGGCCACTCCTTTTAGGTAATAGCAGTGGGGGGGGGGGGAGTTAGGGAGAGCCAATGGTGCCACCCCCCAGAGAGGGAACCTTTGAAGTCTCATGGAGGCATCCAGCAAGTTGACTGCGGGCAGCAGGAGCAGTTGGCTACTCAAGGCACCCGGAGCTGCGATGCTGCGATGCTGCTGTGATGTGGATGCAGTTTGAACACATACCCCGCTCCCACCCACCCACCCCCCAAAAGGTGACCACTGTGGGTCCCTAGCAGCCTCTGGGGTGGTTACTTTTAATGAATGTCAATTGAATATTTGTTGTTTGTGTGGATCAAAGCAGTTGTTGCAAAATGTTGGGTTTCAGAAAAATAATAATAATAATAATTACAAGCATCTGTCAAAACGTTGTAAAGAAAAATTTATCAATGCCGTGTGGGGGTTTGTGGGCTTTCTATATTGGATTTTTCCTCATGCCATACGCATGAGGAAAAATCCAATATAGATCAGAATGATTGATTAAATGTCTGGTATTGGTGACATGCAAGAGAGGTGAATCTGAAGAGCATCTGATTAGATCCCTGAGCTTGTTCAGAACTGTGTTTGATGTGTGATGAGTGGGTAAGAGGCATTCTGGTCTCAGATGCCATCTATTAATGATGTTCCTATTACGTGTGTAACCTTTGCGGAAGCCATATAAGGAGAATTATCACAAGATATGCCTCACATGTATGGATAACGTTTCACAGATTAACTAACATTGTTGAGAATGATTACGCGGAAAAGGCACTGGAAGTATCGGAAGTGAAAGGTGAAAATGTAGTGATGGGAAGAAATGGAGAGTGTGAAACAGGAAAGCATCACGATGTAAATACTAAGCGTTCAAATGTCATCCAACAGGGATAGTCTGGGTGCATTTGAACTGCTCATTTTCAACATTTTGCAACACATCTTACTGATCAGGGTCGAGGGCACATTGTCAATGCTAGTGAGTGAGTCGACATTTTCCGAAATGTGACGAGAGGAGAAAGTGTGTAATTTGTGTTGAAAGGAATGCCAACAAACGACGTGTACAGAAAGCGATGGCAAAGCCTTATTTAGCTGCGAGTATAGA
The DNA here is from genome assembly GCA_016785305.1 of Colistium nudipinnis. Taxonomy (NCBI): domain Eukaryota; kingdom Metazoa; phylum Chordata; class Actinopteri; order Pleuronectiformes; family Rhombosoleidae; genus Colistium; species Colistium nudipinnis. The sequence goes on from JAFBJU010000465.1 coordinate 18,210, forward strand.
GCACATGCATTTTGATAAATATCTCATAGAGGGGGGAAAAAAAGCCTTTAGCGTGGTGCAAATCAGAACAAATGTACCTTGGGTCGGTTTTGCGTAGACACTCCAGATATCTCCTCCTCCTCCTCCTCCTCCTCCTCCTCCTGCTCAGTTATAACGATTTTAGATGGTAATTTCTGCACCACTGGGACAAAGGTGAAACTGGATGGCACTCCAATAGGAACCTGTGAAACCCAGAAAGCAGAAACGAATCAAAAAATATTTTTCAACATGTTGCTAAGAATGTCCCTGTCATGCACCTGCAGTATGGTAACAGGTCTTCCCACAACTCTGTATGATTGAATTTCACAATCAGAATATCTTATATGTTTCTGACACGCACACACACACTCATATTTGCGCAGCTATCCTCGTGGGGAGGAGGTTAGGCTAACCTTAACCTGATTTCGATTTACATAACCTTAAACCCTAACCAGGGCCTCAGAAATGATATTATGCCTCATTAGCTTGTGATGCCCACAAGTAAATAAGGTCCTCAGGATGGTGTCCACACCAGAAAAGGTCATTAATATGTAACAAATACCAACGCACACACACACACACACAAACAGATGAGGCAAATTAGCACCATGCGGTGCAAAGCCTCGACACGACACAACTCGACTCGATGAGCTGTAATGAGCTACAATTAAATCAGCTCATGCTGTCAGCTGCGTTTTTTTGTTCCCACTGTGCGTTGCTGTTCCTTTTGGGGGAAAGCACTGAAGTTGTGGAGCAGACACTTTATAAACGGGATCATTTGTGTTTTGCATGAAGACTTTTGTGACAAAAAAAAACAAAAACGTGGCAGCTTTAAAATCTGTGGGAATATTCTACTGCAGAGGAACTCAACCTGTTACTTGAGACAGCCAACGCTTGAGTGATGGCGACCACTGGCTGGACCAACAACGCATTAGAGACGGTTTGAGTAACGAAAACTGTTATCCATGCTGAGGGACACCAATGTCCTTCGCTGGTAAACAACTTCGCGCCATTTCGCAATAAAGACCCTGGGAAAGTGCTGAAACATAATGATATCTCAAAATGGCAATTTCCAATGCTTTATGTCCTGAAGGCATCGTTATGCATATTACTGCAGAATGTGCACCTGATCCGCAGGTTTATTATTAATTTCAAGCAGCCTCCTAGTTCATCTGCAGCAGCATCCAAAAATGATGACTGCCCATTTGGACTCCAGATGTTTTCATTATAAAAAAAAAAAAAAATGTCGAACTGTCTATGTCCACTTTATAGTAGGCATCATAAAGCAACCCCGGACACAAAGCAGATCTACACTGCGGGACCTCTGTGCTCTTTGCACAAACCTTGTGCCACTTTTCCCAAGCGTCCATACCCAAGTCTATCGCCCATTCACACTATCAGCGATGACGGTTTGATTCTCAGCCACAACCCTTTGCTGTATGATGAGGTGGAGCCAGGAATCGAGGTGGGTGAAAGATTTGCCTCCAGACAGCAACTTCTCTCAGTTTTACAATCCTGAAGAAATTCACACTTCACGGGAACAACAATAGCTTTCCAGTTGCAATGCTCACATTGAACTGCGACTTGTTTCGTGTACTCTAGAGAAGTGTGCCGAGCAATGCTGTTCAATATTGAAATCCATTGCAAGGGCTTAACTTTGTTAAGGTCTCACCGCAATTTGGGTTCGATGGCTTTTTTTTTTTTTTTTTTTTTGGCCCTGATATACTGGAAATATGTTCTATTTATTCCTCATCATAAACCTCATCAATTTAATCAGGCTTTCCCGCTCCGCAGTGATGTCGGGTCGTACGCAGACTGCAAACTGGAGGTTAAAGCCATTGCAATTTCCTTCACTAATCAGCCAGGGTTATTGTGGCACATACTTGAGACTCTATTAATAATGTATCACGCAATCTCTGCTCGTTGCTGCAAGATAGTCAGCGTGACGGGTTGTTTCAACTCTGATCGGACAATTTCATTGCAGCCATGAGTTCTGAAATCCAGCCCAGCTTTTATAATAGCACGTGGCAGGATACATACGGGAAGAAGCAGCTCCAAAAACCAAATCATTACCAATAAGTGATTTAGGTTACGAATTACTTAGAAGTTCATGTTAAAATGTCAAACAGTATTCATGGATTGAATGGCATATTGTGCTTCCCACATTTCAAAAACTGGTCTCTTGTATTTTTTTATCACGTGTAAACACAAGCACACTGAATGAACTGCTAGGCTTGAAGCTCTGTTGTTTCACATAATTCTGTACAATAAGGCCCATATCCTGTTCTCTTTCTGTAACATGGTCAATGTATGATAACAAGCACAATATGAAAGTATTATAGTTTCATATGTGGGTGGAAGATTATGTCCTACCTTAGGATTTAACACATGGACCACTACTGTAGCTTTATTTTGCTTTCTTTCTCTTTCTATCTGGGCCTCACATACTTTCTTAATACGAAATGCTGAAATTCTGAATTATTGAATGGTTTTGATTTTTTATTTTTTTTTGCAAACATTCCATTTTTGTGTGTTGAATTTGGCGTGGGTGCTTTTGACATATTAGCCACATGTACAAATAATGGGAATGTTTCAGCAAGGGAACGGGGAGACAAGGATTTACAAATGAGTCATTAAGTCATAAAATTACAAAAAAAAAAAAAAAATGTTTAACTCTTAGTCAGATGGTACCAAGAACCAACGAGAAATAGCACTGGCAAAGCTAAACATCAAAGAAAGGAGAAAATGCTTCAGTCCCTCTCTCAATGAAGTTCCCCTATTCTAAATCCTGAAGATTATGCGGCAGTGGCGGTGCTTCTCATCCTTTTCAGTATGAAAGCCAGGATTCGTTTGATTGACGCGTACAAGAGAGGATAGCCATTTCACATCAATTCAGAGGACCATCGACACAAACCTAGGATCCACTGAGAACACAAAGCAAGGTCGCAAGCAAAGAAAGAGAGAGACACCTCCCTTGTGCACACTACCTACAATGTTAGATGTATGTTGGCCAAAGGAACCTGCCTAGCAAACAGCTCAAAATAGGTCGACAATGTTAGATAACCCCTGGTCGCCATATCTTCCCGCTTTTTATTTCGCTCATTTTAAAGATACCAGTGTATCAGCCATCAAATGTATCAAAAATAAACATAACAAACGCCTCGGCTAAAAATAAATCGCATGCCGCCTTGTTTTTATATTCACGCTCTCACGTAACCTCCTTGTTTGCGTGTCCTCTGTAGTCATAGCAGAATACGTTTATAATGTGAAAGGTTAAAGAAGAGCATTTCCTACTTGCCCGCCGGAGCCCTCTTGAGTGTTTATTGCGCTCAGCGTTGCCGAGGTCATGCCGTCCTCACAGATCACATTTCCAACCACCACCGGCTCCCTGTGCTACACGTCGCCTCACGGCGTGCCCGCTCTCACTCAGTCACGTCTTGTGGCATGCCGGACCTGTCCCAGACACCAAATACAAGCAGCACTAAATCATTTCCTGAGGCAGACCACCCTCATTGCCGCCTTTAAAGGGCCACTCATAAACGGCGAACAAACCAGCCAGGCAAATACACTCAATAGACTGAGGATACTTACTTCTGAGTAAATACAAGTGATGTTCTTCAAAGCCGCTATCGTGCAATTTCAGCTCTACTCTACATTCGTGCCGTCGAGTCCTGCTTCAAGCAACATTGTAAAATGTCCAACAGTTTTTTTTCATTGATTGATGCACTGTCGCATCTGTGCTTGCCGTCGCTGATTCTCAGTCGCGCGCCGTACCATATCTATAGCATGAGCTACAATGTTCCTCCGCGGAATGAAAGCTCCGTTGTTGCCGTACAGCTGTGCTCCACCCAGCTACAACTGCTTTATAGCTCAAAGTGAAAGGGTGCACAGTTGGGTGTGTCACAAACTTCAGAGCTTAATTACAGACAAACACACGGGCCTCCCTCCGGAGTCGATAGGGCTGGGAAGCGTAAGCCACCGCCAGCCGCTCCTGAGAACGGCGAGTTATCACACCAGATTGTAAACAAGACTCATGATTGCAGCTCTTATAAACAAGGGAAGGAAAACACAAAAAATGCACATAATCAAGATTATGAATGCCCATTTTCATTAGCTGCGAGCCACTGTAATTGCCTTTCAAATAATGATTCTGTGATGTCAACGTATAAATAAATAATCGTTTTCATGATTAATAGGCCACATGTACGGCAGACGTTATGATACAATGACGTTTTAAAAATGCCATGAAATTGAACAATTACTATATACTGGGCATGCAATATGCATAAATCGTTAACGAGATGAGTTGAAAAGCCATCCCCATTGCTTTTTTTGCTTTTTCTTTAAGCTGTCTCGGAAAACCATTATTCATGGAGTGTGGCAGGAAATAACTAGATAAGTATCACGCTCCTGCTGCATCTACTGTGTCCACGTGTTTATGTGTGAAAGCCTTGTGGTAGCAGTGGGTTGTAGGGAGCACCATTTGAGGGCTTGGCAGTGTTGATAAATTACAAAACAACGCGTTAAACTAGCTGCACATCCCAGCCGGATCTGGCTTTCATTTTAAATCTTCATGAATCTCCTGAAGTCAGAACCATTCTAACCACAATGGTGAGGGGGAATAAAGACAAGTCACATGCAGCAAATATCCATGCAGAGGTTTTTGATCTGGTATCTTCTTTAAAAGAAAATAGGTTTCCAAATGACCTTACCTTCCCCGGACTCGTGTTCAGGCCGTCCATTTCCGCTTCAAAAGCCTCTCCGTCCAAATCTTTGCATTCGTCCAGGCTTTGGAAAATCCCCTGTCCACAGTTGGAATGAGAGATGCACACTCGCGCACACGATGCACACTTATCAGCCTGTCCCATGAAGTTCAAAGTGTATTACTGTTGGTGTGCGTCCCGCCGCGCAGATTTCCTTTTATAGCTGCATAATAGCCACAAATAGCTTGCAGTCAGCCTGCAGGGCACCAGTAACAATGTTCACACCGGGAAGGACGAGCAACACAGCTCTGTGTCCATGGAAATACTAACCCTGCCGGCCATAAGCCCAATATATATATATATATATATATATATATATATATGAAAACGGAACATGTTTCCCAGTATGATATGTCATCAGGCAGTTTGAAACCAATTCATCTACTTGCTTGTTTGCCACTACATGAACTTCTCTGTTCCCCTATCAGTGAGTGAAAGCAGACCTCTGGACTGTATGCTAATCCATTAAGTACGCTACTTTCTCCATCCCTGTCGCAGCTGTTCTTGTCTATTTCTAGCCCCCCCCCCCCCCCCCCCCCCCCCCCTCCTCCGCCCCTCCTGTGTGTGGCAGCCATACACCATCTCTATAAGACAAAGCACACACCGACACGGCCACCTGCTCCTCTATAGTATACCTCCGATGGGTTATACCCTCCGGAATGCTTTGATTTTTTTATTCAGTTGGAGAGGCCCTGCATAAAAAGCGCCTGATAAGTGCCTGAAATGCAAATGCCTTCTTTTCGCCTTCACATCCTCTGCAGTTTCTACAGCAACGAGCCCTAACGCGCAGCTTAAAAGCCATAAATATTTGACTGTCATATAATTCTGTTTCGTCAGGTCAGTATGCAGCATCACCGGAAAAGGTGTTCGCTATTAGCTGGAGGAAGTTGTCCGACACTGAAGCATGCAGTTTTTTTTTTCTGGCGCCAGCCTTCTCGGGTGAACGCCAGCAGAGATACATCCCTAATTGACGCAATCCAGAGATTTTCTGAAGATAACATTGTAATGCGTTTGAACTGCCCAACGTGCAGTGTTTATCACTGTGGAACAAGATATCAGAGAAACACAAATGATTTGATATGCAAAATGAAAAGTTACTTTGCAGTGCTACCCTTTGCTTTATCCCCATTCTCAGAAAAATAAAGCTGACAAGCAGACGAAGATGAACAAGAATTATATATTTGGGTACGACTCGACATTGTGCACATTATAATACCATACACTGTATGAAGTAGATAAACCAATTTTATGAAAGTATTCAATAGATGAAGGAATTAAGAAACACGTTTTGACCTAAAAACACACTTTAAACTCCTCTTCGCATAATTCATGCCAGTGTTGACATGGTTCCCCAAAGCGAAACCAAGCGTTGAATTGATGCAGAGAATGAAAGCTCTCAGATCCAAAGGCAGATACGGGGGGGGGGGGGGGGGACATCCTTACTGACCATAATGAGATCCTTAACACAAAGTCCTCTGATACTCCTTTGATTTTCCCAATCTAGCTTCCCTTGCCGCACTGAAACAGCTGATCCTCCGAATGCTAATAGCATGTTTTTTCTGAGAAATATGCAATCAAAATGATGCATTCCCTGTATATCAGTAATTATACATATATGCATGTATATAAATGTTAAATTGAAGTGATGTTTTCCATGGAATCATTTAAAATGTTTCCATTTTAAATTAAATCTATATGTCAGTATAATAACAATAAATAATGACTACCTACTGTACGTATAAAAGCAAAGGAGAAATGTAACAGAATAACTGCAGAATAACATAAGTCTGCTTTTAAACGAGCATAACATTTTGCGTCATTTCTCATTATATTAGAGACTATTTCAAGCTTAATATTTGGTTGTCATCTTTTGCATAGATCATAGACCATGTGCGAATCTCAGTCTTCAAACATTCAAATTGTGACTTCTATTTAACCCTCGTACCCTTTCTGGTTAGGGTTAGCTCAAAGTTTAATTGTAATTACTACATAATACATAAATATTTGCAGTACATATGAAAATATACAGAAAGTATTTGCAGACGTGCAGTCCACTTGTACAAGCAATACTGAGGTATCCAAATCCATACTCCTCCTCAGGTCCTTCCACTGACATGACCTGAGGCGCTCATCCTACACCTCAGGAGACAAAGACTCATATCCCATGATATGGGCCAAACCAGCCAGTTATTGGCTCGTGAATAAATCGTGCACACTGCTTCTGGGACATTTTTAAAAGCTGCAAAATAACACAAGGCAGAGAGTGACAACTATAGCGTGTACATTCTGGGCTATGAATACAAGATCCCCAATTCCTTTGTTTTTCTTTTCTTTCAGGAACATGTTGGCGCAGCGTCTAATCTCACGTGCCCGCGGTCGGTGGGCACAGAAAATGTTTGAGGATGAGAAGCAGAGCGCAGTCTGATCGGCCCTGCGGCGTTTTTATCTCAGGTTACAGGCTAGACAAAATAGTCATGGGCGTTTACCGGCGCATCCGTAACTTACTGTAAAAGTAAGCGGCGGCGGCGGCCGGTGACGTTGACTGTTTCATTGAGGGTATGCAACATTGTCTCGTGTGTTTCATTTTTGGACATATTGAGAAACAGTCTCCCGATACGGTGCAGTGCGGTTTTACTGGTTTCAAAAAAGAAAAAGTCTGTTGGTTTTATTATCGGGATAATAGTCGTAAAGGTGCCCAATCGGACAGAGGTGACTGTCTTCCACCAACCCTCCACACCAACACCAGTGGAAAACGCTTCAGTGCCGAGCGAGTACCTCAGCGCTGCAGTCAGGGTGGGTAGAACGCGCCGTCACAGCAGTCGGCTTGAACGTGGTTGTCGGGGACGTCAAAGGCCCGCAGCAGCTCCCCGCCAGGGCTCTGAGTCAGGAGTTCAAAATCGTCGTCCGAGGTGGAGGGATGAGTGAGGATGATCCGCGGTATCTGTCGGATGATTGCCAGCGGAGGAAACGGGATTAGGCAGGAAAGCAGGCAAGACTGGTGCCCACGTGACGCATAGATGCTGAACGTAATACACAATACAGCCACCCCTTTGTCTTTGCAGGGTTTTTTTGGGGGGCCTTTTCAAAAATGCTAAAATGGTGGGAATTCACAGGATGCCTGAATAAGGCATGAGAATGCTCACCGTCATGGTGTGTTTTCCTCCCACTTGCGGCGAGTCATGTTCTGTTGATGCATCTCCTCTCAGTTCGCACAAGGTCCTTCTCAGGTCACTCTCCAAATGCGGCTGAAGTAAAAAGACGTGAATTTAGGAAGAAATAGAGACATATTATTTGAGTAAACGGGCACGTTTCTGAGAACACAATCCACAGAGGGTTTGAGGCTCTTTGTAAAAAGAAATTGGTGACATTTGAGTGTTTTGTTTGTGCTGTTAGATGAGTAGACCAACACCCACAATGCCGTTGCCGTTGCAGACAACCGCCTCAATCTTCCGAGACAAACAGCCTTGTGCTCTCTCTGTCTCGGTGTGTTTGCTTCTCTGGCCTCTGCCATCCTGGCGGCGGAGCTGCTGTGCCGTCACGTCCTGGGGATCCCGAATCTCCTTCAGGTCGCATGGCTCTCGAGGCAGCGGCCTCTCTCTGAGCACTTTCATGTCGATGCAACTCCCAGCAGTCCTTAGGGCGCTTACAGCCTCGTGGTGGGTGACGCCGTGCATGTCAAGGCCGTCGACCTGGAGGGGCCGAGGTCACATTATAATTTTAGGGACCGGTGAAAGTAAGGGCATAGGTCAGGGGTCGAGAATTGAGGGACACCACAGTCACACACAGACTGGGTCTCTGAAAATAGAATGTCTATCTATTCCCCTTCCATACACTAATACAAATTTCCAATACATTTTAGCCCCCAATGTGTGAATAATAATACATATTTGGCATTTTGTTTTCAATTTGTCCATTTGTCAGCCTCGTTTTCAGTCATTGCTCTTTGCTGGAATTGTGATGCCCCCCATTGGTCACAAAAGGAACATCAGCAGAAAGAAATTGGATATTTCGCATGCTCACTTATGTCTATACGGTCTGGGACTGTGACTGAGAAATACACACCTCCAGCAATCTATCTCCAACATGGACCCCTGCCTTCTCCGAGGGCCCCCCTTTAGTTACTCGGGAAATAAAAATGCCCTGAAAGGAAATAAAAAAAAAACACACACAATAGCCCGAGTAGAAATGTTATTAAAAACACGGTCACAGCCATTACAGCTAGTGGTCTCTGTTCAAGTTAAATTTGTACTCAGTTTAAGAGAATCGAGGTAACCATTATAGATATAAATTAGATCACATTCAACTCTGTCAATGTGCAGAGCTACAGCTAGAAAGCCTCTCTTTATCCTCACTCCATGCAAGCTAAAAAGAAAAACGTGTGGACCTGTGCCATCTCTATTACACCAGCACTTACCTCATCATGGTCTTTGTAAGGCAGAGAGCCTTTGCCACCAGCAATGCTGACTCCCAGACCTCCCCTCTGGCCAGACACTATGATCTGCAACTGAGAGGAAATGGCTTGATTCCAAATCAAGACAGAATTCCTACACTTAAGAATCCATATCCGAAACTGAAATTAGCGATAATAAACTACAATCAATCGCTTTCCCTGCAGTGCAACCCCGCAGAGGAAATTTGACATTTATGAAAAGAAAAATACTGCGTGCCGCTACTCTTAATGGCACTTGGGGGATGAACGATCCCTGAGGAGAGGTCACCGTGAAAGATTTCAGATGTCCTGTGATGGAGGAGTTCTTCATCTGGCCGTCTCCATGGAGACCAGACCCAGCAATTAGAGCTCCGTGATGCTGACATTTCCCGCGCGCTCGGGTTTCAGAGCGGGCCCCCCCCGGTGCGGCGGCACTCTCCGACAGCTGGCCACCACCATCCTGAGGAGACGCAAGCGAGTGACAGATTTTACTGGCCTCCTGCAAACAGCAGTATGTCATTTAGAAATGAGATGCATTCAAAAAATAAATAAAAATTACATTTCAACGTTTGAATATTACAATGATGGAATATAAAGTGGGTGGATATCTGCAACAGGATTAGACAAGGTGTAAATCCACAACAAACAATGTGAACAGGCCAAAAAAAACAACTGACCTCCTCAGGTTGTTTAATTTCCCCCGTGTCCGTTTCTGCGCCAGAGAAGCTGCCACCCACACCGTCGCTGGCTGGGAGCGCTCGAGGTCGCCCCCGCAGACACCGTTTGTGTGCCGCCCAGGTGCAGCCTGGGATGGCCCAGGTTTGGCCGCCCGTCCTGAGGGGCGGGTTAGTATGAGGATTTCTGTGCTCCCGCGGACAGTCAGAGGGCACCACCTGCTGCTGAAAATGTAATTTCAAAGTAATACCTTGAAGGAAATGACTAGGGACCACGATGGACTCACGATAAACGCGTCTAATGAAACCATCACGTCCTGGAAGGAAATTGGCAATATGTGAGATAAAGATGTTGTTTTTTTTTTTTTTTAAACCCTGTGAGAAATCACCTGCTTGCCATTATAGCAGCGGAAAATGAAGTTTCGATACAGTTCCGATACATCCTGTTTGACTATTCATAGGGCGTTTTGTGCACCAGGGTCTTTACTGCCAAACCCAGATTAAAACCATTTCTCAGTGGAATAATGCATCATTGATATGTGTTCCCTGGGTTGGCAGTTCCGCCGATTGAATATCTTTGTACGCGGGCGCGAAATCATGCTAGCGTCACTACATTCAGCCCGTGCAGGGAAGACGGATCATGCACTGCCGGACAGAGACGACAAGCAACGGTTGGGGTCAGGAAACGAAACATCTCGCAAGATCTCGCCAATATGCTTTGCGACTCCTATTATATGGGTAAACAAAACGAGATGTACCTTGCCTTTCAAATAGAGATTTAGCCGTCCTGTTTATCAAGATGACATTGAGCCAGTAAGTCGGACTATTAAAATTGCAGGAATTACAAACATATTGTTTGGTGTTGCACTCTTTTTATTGATCAGTGGTTAAAATGTCATCGAGATCTCTCCTCGGCCCAGTGCCTTTCTGCGATCTGTCTTGTGCAGCTTGATCAGAAAATAATTAAAGACATAAAACCAACACTTGGACTCTGGTCCACTTTTTTGCAAATCAGTTTAAAAACAAAATAAAACAACTTTTCATGTACCATATAAAATAAAAAGATCTGAGAAACACTGAGAAGTGCATTAAAGTGGAACTTCTAACGACTGCATTTTAAGAATGTTATCCCTGTAGTACAAACCTTATTCTCACTGAACGTCTACGACGATTATGCTAAACAGTTCTATTTGTTAAAGGGGAAAAAAAAGATAAAAAAAAATAAAAAATGCTGTTTTTGGCATCTATTTGAAAACATTGCAAAGCAGTGAAGCACAGCACATATAAATAAAGATTCCATTTTTTCCTGCATACTTATATTGCAGATGATAAATTTAAGTTTGATGTGCAGTACTTAAATCCAAACCTTATTATTTAATCAAATCTATCAACTAATTTATATCTATATATTTTACAGATAAACATAAACAGGATTCCAAGGCCATCCACTCACCCAATGACAACTATATGCTTTGAATAAGACATCAGTGACTGTTTTGTTCATTGCTTTGATTTCAAAAGAAGAAAGAAGAGTACCAGGTTCGAAACCGGAAAAGAAAAAGTTTAAAATTCTGCAACTGCTTAAGAAATTTACTATACATTTATATTTACATCTGAGCTGCCGAAAAGTATAAAAGTATCATTATTCACAAAAGACTATACAATAATTCTTAAATCAGTAGGACCAAAAACTCCTGCTTTTATCTTTGCTCAAAATGTAAAAAGTATTTACCCAGTGTTTTAAAAAACAGATATAGAACAAATATAGAGTACATTTAAGAAGGTTTGACCATATTATAAAGACTTATAATAGTGCAACTACCTAATGTGTATTTTTAAAAAGAGGCATTTCAAAAATCTTAAAATATCTTCTTTCTTTTTTTTCTTTTTTTCTTTTTTTTTTTTAAACTGTGCAGATGATTGCTGTGGACGTTAATTCGAAAAGCGGAAGGCACAGCGGCCCAGGTAGACTGAGTCAAACAAGCTTCATACCGGACTTGAGATGGAGCAAGGTTACAGGCGTCCCAGGGTTTAATCGGACGAGGGGTAGGCCACACGGGGGTTTGTAGGTAAAAGAAAAAGGGGCTGCGGGGGCTGTGCGGGATGACACGGTGAGACACAGGAGGTGCAAGACATTTCTGAGGTAAAAGTCACACAGACGTCTGTGTCACTCTGTCTGCAGCGTTATTGACCTCATTTTTGTTGGAGTCCAGGCCTTTGGCGGCATTCAGGTCATTGCGGAGGTTCTCGGCTGCCTTCTTCATCGTTTTCAGCTCACCGGGGTGAGGCGTGGCTCGCCGGAGTAAAGTTCCCTGCGCGGGGGAGAACAAATAAAAGAAGAAGGGAGCGGAGTAAGCAATGAGTAATTGTTTACATCTGTTCTGAGGGGCTGAGGCGAGAGCAGGTGAATTAAAGGACGAGGAAAGGCAAGCAGCGCAACGTAAAAGAGGTACAAGAAAAGCACATTTTGCAACCTGACCCAGCTGAACATCAGCCTGCTCATTGAGTTTTCACAGCGGAGCGCTTTGGCACAGAACCGTAAAATGCATCAGGCTTTGGATGCAATTGTAGGTTTTAGTCATACGATTTTGTGGAGAATGAGGAAAAAAAAAAAAAAAAAGACAGAAAATCACCACATTTACCCTAAAGGAAAACGGCTCGTCACTTTTGCCCTCGAGCAGGCCGCTCTCACCTTGTCATCGTCCTCCTCCTCCTCGTCATCCAGGAAGTGGATGGCACTGACCCGGTTGACGGCTTTGTTGTCCCAAGTGTCGTCCGCCATGTCATTCACCAGGCTCTCCAGTGCTCCAAAGCGGGCAAGTTTGTCAGAGCCTGGGGGTTATGTTTAAACGTGACAACAACATTGGTATGGCAGGAGTTCACGCATGCATAAAAAAGGTTCAGAATGAAGAGGGTGAATATTTCAGCAGATTAAAATCAACATGGCCGTGATGACTGCTTCGCTGCAATCTGCCAACTCAAGAAATGAAAGCCGTGGCATAACCCAGCACTTATAGGAGAGAGCCTGAAACTGCCAGATCACGGTTTCAAATCCTGGCTTAATCCCAGGATTACAGCGACACAATCTTCCCTGCCCCCAACTTGAGTTTCAGCCTCACGTCTGACCTCCACCCTTCTTACATCTGCATCTCCGCATCGCACGCGAGGCAGCACGCCGCAGAAATGAATTCCTCAGTGCGTTATTTCTTTTTAAAAAGAAAAACGAACATCTCATTGAATCCAAAACACAGCAACAGAACAGAGCATTTCGCAACGAATCGCAAAATACTCGGACAGATTTCCAGGCAAGCCTGCGGGTGGCGGTAAAATAGAGAAAAATGACAATCAACTCGTGTATCGGGGCAGAGATCGAGCCGGCCCTCATCCACCACGTCTCTACACCCAGTGCGCAAGCGTTAAATGGCAGCAGGCCAGCCCATGCTAAGCCTCTTTAGCTGTCCAATCCACCGCATTTCTGAAAAAAAACACAACCAAGGAGGGCCTCGAGGGGCGGGAGGGGCTCTGATCTGCACCAGCCTCTGTGATCCCTTACAGGACCTCACAATCAACAGACACTGCGGGGAGAGGTCAGAGGGCGCAGAACACACGGCGCTGCCCCCGAGAACGTCGCCAAAACTGCAGGGCACTACATACGCGGAGATGATGCAAGGACCGATGAGGAACATGAGTGAAATGTCACAGTGCTGGCGACCGGAGGAGCCGGGAGAAGTTGGTCTTGCATATAAATGAAACACTGGACAAAGTCCAGGCAGCTTGCTCCTGATAACAAACATGCTTCATGATTTGGGTATTCAACATTGAGAGGATTATCTATGGCGTCCACTTGTACAATATATTACCTTTCACGTCTGGCTCACACGGCTGTTGAGGCAGCAGCACGCAGGTGAGCACTTTCTCACCCGACTCGGGATCCTCGTCGGTCTGAAAGGTGAGCAGGGGCTGGGACTGGTTCTCGGACAACCACAGGGCCTTGAGCCGCAGCGTGGTCAGAGACATCGGCAGGTGGGTGAGCCTAAAAAGCAACGAGGAAATGAATCACCCACCGACCCGCAAGACACGTGCACAATCTTACTTTCACAGCGGTGCCGTGTCAAGACGCGTGCGCTTGTGTTGCTTAAGGAGGAGCACGGCGGTTGCTTGGACGATGTGGAGGAGGAGAAGCTCTCCCCAGACACGGACGTGAGCATGTATGTGTGTGTGTGTGTTCGAGAGTGTGTGTGTGTGTGTGTGTCAAGCAGCAAGCATGGTTGCTGCTTTCTCTGGAGACAAAGCCCGGAGCAAAACAGGTAGCGGCAGAGAAGTGGAGCCAGAACAAACTCCAACAGCGAGTGACTAATGTATTGTCAGGAGAATCTTAGTGTTGGTGAAATAAAACACAACAATTTAAGAAAAGAATTTGATTTTTACAGATACAGCACCTATTTCCGGAGACGTCGAACACGTGCAGCTCCGTGGCTTGCGACAGCTCCGACGGTATCCTGGTCAGTCTGTTCTCTCGCACACAGAAGACATTCAGGCCGCTGCAGCCACCGATCTACACAACAGAACACACACCATGATCGGGCTGCATGGCAGTGACAGTAGCAGTGCACGGCAGGAAGCGGACAAAGTACAAAATACATGCACACACGCACGCACGCACGCACGCACGCACGCACGCAGATTTCAGGTGGTATTTTTTTTCCCATCATCCATCCTCATCTGAAAATAGGGCAAACTGTTGCATAAACGCATCTGTAAATAAATCGACGCATTGACAACGCCAGGAGAAAAGAAAAAAAACACAACAACAGGAAAGCCGCTGTCTGCATTTGGGCTCTTTGTCCCACAATTGGTGAATCTCAACATCAGACTAGGTAAATGTCAATGGGATGTAGTGGAGGGCCCTAAAATTAGGAACAATTAGTCCCAGTGGCCAGACAAAGCAGAGACTTGATAGGCCATCTGAACTGCGCTTGTAATCCATTAATCTGCTCAGACACCGAGCCGCGGGAGCAGGATGCGAGCGTCGTTCCGGAGATTCATCATGTTAAACGGAGCAGGTTAAGCTCATCATTCGCACAAGTAAATATGATTAAGAGCTTAGACTCAACAATGAAGGGGGAACAACAGTTTAAATGACCAATTTTAGAACAAAGCTAATTATTAATCCGGCGCACAGATACAAGTCAGCCACAGGAAGAAAAGTCATTCGGAGCACCTACTCGACAATCAAAGGTCGAGTTACTTGGCAAAGCATGGAATACATGGGGCATGGCGGCACGGCGCAGGTCATACAAAGTTGGTTTGAGAAAACGGTACCGACATCGATTCATTATCTTGGCTGAGTGTGAAACAGTCCCCCCCCCCCCCCCAAAACACTGCAGTCTTTGCAACATTCGCACACAGGGCCATTGTGCAAGGCCTAAAGGAGCCTTTCAGACGAAGCCTTCGACGAGGCGTGCCCTCACTTTAACACACAAGAGGTCAGGAAAGCACGTCACATGCGAAACACAACAGAGACACTCAAACAGAGCGGAGCAAAGCGAGAGGACAGCGCTGCAAGAGTGACACGACAAAGCACGACAAGGAAGGGGCATTGTGGATCCACAACGTTAATGACCTTTCGATAGACATTGGAAAATCTCAACCTCACTCAGAATGGTTGCATTTGAGAATGTGTTTATATAAAAAATAAACGACAATACACCACAGAACACCAGGGAACGGGTAACGGTCATTTGGTAACGGGAGAGTTGCAATTCCTGTCTAACCTGTAAGCAATGCGACACTGGCACTATCCGCGGATAACAAGTGTCACAGTTGAATGTGGATCTATGGTTTACAGGCTTTCAATTTGTATCTAAACATATATTTGTTTCAATGTATTGTTTTATTTATTTCTCAAATGGGTAACCAATCTAGGTTAAACTCATGTCTGTGTTTGGTGTTCAATGTTTCGTTTCATTGACGTTGGACACATTATATATTGGTAAAAGAGGAACCCACACAGATTTGGCACCTGCAACTTCAGTTTTTGGGTCATGCTTAATGCGCACTCCACTTTTCATTAAAAAGGTCTTCGAGAAACGTACCTCCTTGGGTAATGACAATAGCTGGTTTCTGTCGCAGTTGAAGTTGGAAAGATGCTTCAATTTCCCAACACTCCGAGGCAAACTCTATGACAAAAAATAAATCCAAATGATAGTAAGATAAGGCATATTTTATTGGCCCAGTTTTTTTTTAATACGCACACTGGAAGATTAAAACCAAAAAAGCGTATTAAGACTATTTCTTTATATCTTGACATCACACGCTAGGAGATGATTGCACGTCATTGTTGGCAAGATGTCTTCATCTGCCTTGCATAATGCCAATTTCCAGTGTGTTGGTATGATTTCATTACATTTTAAAGGCGATTTATATAGAGTTCCAAACTGACCTGTAGGTGGTTCTCTGTTAGAACAAGTTCAGTGAGACTTTCGCAGTTGCCAATGCTCTCTGGAATATAAGTTAGTTTATTCTGGTCAGCTTTCAGGATGGAAAGTTTCCGTAGTTTTCCTGCAGCCAAAGACAAGGAATACATCAGAAAATGTGTTTTTTTTTGTTTGGTTTTTTTTTGTACAAAAGCAAAATCTAGATATGCAAAGATGCGAGTGTGGATTAAGCCATTTTAATTGAAACTTCGGTATTTTATGTTAAATAAGACTGTAAGAACAAAGCGAAAGAAAACATCCAAAAAAAGGACCATCCATCTCATGAAGAGCAGCGAGAGTTCACATGCTTACCAATGCTTTCAGGTAGAGCTTCAATGAAATTCTGAGACACCAGCAGGTCACCAAGTGACAGCAGACCTCCCAACTCCTCGGGAAGGTGCCCCAGTTTGTTTTCCGACACGTCCAGGCACAGCAGGCTTTTCATACTGCCTATCTCCTGAGGTTCCGAGAGGAGACGCGTGGTGAGCATGTTCAACAGGACTCCAATACAAGAATGCTCTAATCTTTGGAGTGATTTCTTTGTCTTAGTTGTTCTCGTGCAAATTGTATTTCCCGCACCAAATCACACGTCAATAAAAAATGGGCACAGGACAGCATGGCATCACAATTAATAGAGAGGCAACAACATATACAGGAAATAGAAATGCATGCATAGCTTACTGCAGGTATTTCAGCCAACTGGTTTCCATCCAGCCATAAGTCCTTTAAGCTCACAAGACAGCCTATTGACTCGGGCTATGTGGGAGGAGGAAACGTAGGGGTTGGAAGAGACAGCCAACAAAAGGCAACAAAGCAGACACAATATTAGTTACAGGCAACAATTGTTTTTCTTTTGTTCAAATTCATGGTGTGGGCACACAGCGAGGTGCAGACACTGGAATAATAATCTTTCGAAAGACAATTAGTATTTTACGCTACGCCGCTGTCTTCAGGAGGGTATAACAACTATTGTGTTGGCTACTTAGAGATCTAGTAATCTTAGATTCATTGCACGTAACATGGCTGGGTCAAATGGATTGCAAAATATAATTGTGGCTATATAATAAATATTCACTATCACAACTGAGAGCAGAAGTGAAATGATAAAAAAAACAAAACATCAAATGTTGTAAATACCTGAGAACAATGTACTAAAAAAAAGGCAAACGAGGCACATGAGAAGCCATTTCTTTGCAGTGGGACTGACCATGATCTGTGAGTAAATCATTCACGTTTAGAGTTAGACGGCTTCACATAAGATTACAACTCAAAGCCAGGGCTCAAAGCAGATGGTCATCCTCCCATCTGTGTGATAAGAGGTGAAACCTATTCTCGAGGGATGCTTATCTACATGAGCATGGCAAAGAACAGGCGGGACGCGAACAAGGAAATGGAAAAAGTTGTGTTTCCGCACATTTCGTGAGGGGGCCCTGTGTCTCTCTTCTGACTTCACAAGTAGCCCCACCGTCGGGTTGGGTTGAAAAATGCTTACCAGACTGTATAGTTCATTATTTCCGAGATCAAGTTCTTCAAGTCTATGAAGCAGGGATAGCGACCTGCAGGTGACGGATGCAGACGAAGTTAAAATGGATATAGATTTGAAATAAATGAATACATTAAAAAAATGATACGTAAAATACATAAAAGGTTTTTTGTTATCGGCACAGGTCCTTTAAATACCCCATTATATATATATATATATATATACACACACACACACACACATATATACATCCACATATAAAGTGCAGTTGGAGGTATACTTACTCCGGTAGGAATGTGAGCAGATTTTCCCTGAGTTCTAGTGACACCAAATGGGAAAGACTGTAATGATTGGCACAAAGAAAGATTATTTTAATAGACTTCTGAAAATACCACAAATAGTCTCTATACACATGCTGCTCATATCTCCAGAGCGCCGATACACTTTATACACGATGCTCTTTGACGTTTCCAAAACATCGAATTTCACTGAGGACTAAATACGCCGGCGTTGCATCACATTGTGATCAGATACCGGCGAACAGGAAATGCTTGGAGGTGGGTCGGTCTGATCGAGATCCTAAAATTGTAAGGGCATAAACAACCGCCGTGTAGTTTAAATGAATAGAAAAAAAATGCAAATTGGCGTTCATAGACCGAAGTACAGCACAGTGCTGCTCATGCGTGCTCACTTCCTGGAGGATTTTATGACAACGCCCGAGTAGTACAGCTCAAAGTCCATCTTGTTGATGAAATAATTCAGCTCCTTTGTTAGCGAACACCTTTCCTCCACAGTTTCTTGATCAAAATACCAAAACTAGACACGGTAATGATATTGTAGGTTCAAATCCCTTCTCCCTCTCTCTCTCTCTCTCGAAAGATCGGCTGATCCTCGACTTTGACAACTGCTACTCTGCATTAATCTCGCTTTTCGGCGAGTAATTTCTTTCTCGGAGATTAGAGGCAAAACAAATTCTGTCAGACTCTGTCTGAAATGTGGTCTTAGTGATCAGCTAAAAGATGTAAACAACCTCCTGAATGCATCAAATGTCTCAGGTATGGGTGAACGCCGTTTTTTTTTCCCGGCCATTTAACATTTACCTTATCCAATACGTCTTTTAAAAAAAAAAAAAAAAAAACCCACAGCATGTTGTTCCACCGGGGCTATGGTTTTCATTACTTTCTCTTGACAGAGAGCCTCAATTCACAGAGTTATATGAGGTAGATAAAGTACTATAGTGGGGCGCATTCTGTACCAGGGGGGTAACGGCTGTGGAGACCCCTTGAACTTTAAGTGACTTAATTGGTGGGAAAAACATCCATGTCATCCAAAAGAATGTAGATCAGTCGTTTACACAGGTCCAGGCCCTGTCTCTGTTCAGTATGTGGTCGTTGCCATGGTTAGCAGCATAAACGATTTGAGAAACGGGCTTTTAAAGCCAAATGGGCAGTCTCCAAAATAACAATGAAATACAGAAAAGACTCATCATAAAAACAACCAAATTAAATTATTAGGGTCCGTGTTGCATGATCACCCTCCTCTTAGAGGGGAACTTTTGAGGACATGTGGATCTTTTTCATAAACGATCTATGTTGTGGGTCGTGTCTGGCATAAAATCTCATTGAAGTCTATAATTATTTCAAAGTCTGTAGTCCTGACCTGTGAAAACTACAAGAAGCGAAGGAAAATATTTTCTGATTCAAACAGTTGGGCTGTCAACCACCCTGCATATGTTATCTCTGAGATGTTAAGCAATAATACTTAATTTATGGCGCCACAGCAAGCTGAGACAGATCTCTGTTTAGTTTAGCTCCAACCCTCTCAGCACTTGTCTAATGGTTAAAATATGCAATCGAGTCCACCCCCGAAAATCCTTAAAAACATTCTACTGGACAACATCAGAAAGGTGCATTCCAACAACACCTCTTTGAAAAAATGTCAACTTCCACTAAAAACATCCCTTGTGGCAATTTGACCGAAAAGCACATACTTCGGTAATAAAAACAACTTCTGCAATAAAAACAGCAGAATTTATAAAGTAAAGTAAAATGTAAAAAAAATATACAATAGAAAAATTGTTTATTTTCCCCAAGCGGTCCACAAAGACTGTCAGTGCAAGACAAATACATGCAGAGCCCCCCCAGACTTCATTATTACCATTTATGCATTTAAAGTTACTAATGCATTATGTTAATATTTAGATCACAGTTAGACAAGCATTAGGTAATTCCAGGGCATGGTAAGGGAGAAATCCAACCAATATGTCAAGTGTCAAGGCTAAAACGTTGAAACCGTGAATGCACTTACTTTCCAATGTTATCTGGAAGAACTTGCAATGAAATATCATTGATGGAAAGGCATGTTAGATTCCGCAGCTCTGGAAAGCTTTCAGGTAACCTGTAAAATGAAAACACTCCATGTGAGACCCGGGCAGAATAAAAAGAATAATTCCATTGCAATCTGTCAGCTACACTGCAGGTGAATATAATATGATGTACCAGTAATAAAGAATACTCTTAATTGACAACCGTGTTTCAAAAGCAAGGATTACCAGTACTTTGGGGGTAAGTGAAAAAGTGATTTGGGATTGTGGGCAGCCACACCCCCATTTTATCAATGAGTATACAGTCTGCCAAAATTGCCTTTTGTCAAGCTTGTATATGCTTACATTATCCTCTCTATTTCAATGGCAGCCACAAATAGAAGTAAATAAATGTGGGAGAAAAAAAACACTAGCATTGCCCCTTACTTCTATCCAGAAACATTGTTAGGAATAAATGTGAGCCAGAGATCAGGCAGCTATCAACAAGTGTTAATAACTGAGACAACACCTGCAGCGCACTTCGGGTATTTGAACCCAGGCACACTCGCAAGTCTGGAGATCCATGTAAACTCAGACTTCATAATATAAAAACAAGTAAACCCCTGAAATTTCAAACTGGAACCTGCCATCCAACCTCAAATGACAGGCCCCTTAATTAAACATGTTACCAGACAACTCAATTATAGCTTATCATCCTTTATGATCCTGTCAATGTGTGTTGTTAATTGCAAGGCCGAAATAAAATAAAGATGGGATGATTTTTCTTTTCCATATAAAGCTCATTTGTAATTTATTTTGCTGAAAATTACAGGTTAGGCCTTTACTTTGCCAATTGCTTTATGACAAAACAAAATTTTGCCACATTCCCGCAAACACCCAATTGTTACTCGTCCTTTAGTATGAAACTGGTAACGCAGGAAGACAGAAAAAGTGTGCACTTAAATAGTATTGAATACCAATGCCCTTCTAATACTACTGTTACCATCTGAACTAGCAATGTGTGTTTCCCCTGCTGAGGTGCAAATTAGACTTGGTCTCACCCACATAAACAAACGCAAACTATGCAAACTGTCAAGGAGTGTACGAATGCTCAGGGTGGAAGAAGGAACAGCAGGGGATCTTTAAAAAACGCACACACAATGGGGACAATAGAAATATGAATTCCTCTGCACAAATATTTTCGACATATGTTTAAAAATGGTTTCCTTGTTTTTGTTATCCAACTATTTTTAATCCAGATAAGTAGGTGTGTTTTCAGGGGAAGGTCCATAAATATAGAACAAAAAAAAACCAATAACAAGATAATGTTAAAATGATATACGACTGACAATTTTCCCTTTTTTGGAAAGCAAAGCAACAAAAGCTGTGGGAGTACCTTGTTAATGGATTTCCACTGAAATCTGCCACTTGGAGGGCTTTGCAGTATGAAATGCTCTCCGGAATTTCCATGATATCTGAATAACAGAAAAAACACATTACTTAAAACAGGTTCCAACATTCAAAAAATACAAAACAAGGTCAGCAATAATTTACGTTTCAAAATAGTATTCAATGTGCGATCCATGAGCAATACAATTCAGAACTAGAAAAAATAAATGTACAGCCGTGGAATAACACTTCCACTTAGTCAGGGCTCAACATAAACAGGACAGTGTATTCAATCGTGAATTTTCTACTTTCTTTTGGTTCTAATTTGGTTATGCCCTGCAGCCACATATGTGAACAGGCTGCAGCTCTGTTGCAGGAGAAACCTCGCCAGTGTATCTAAAGGAACATGATGGAGTCTATACAAACAACTTGGGAATTCAGGCTAATGCAAACCAGCAAAAAAATGTTCATGCTCATTTGTTGCGGCAGTTTCACACATGAGGAGTAAATCTGTCAGTGTCATCCATTTGTTAAATTTAGTGCTGCCTTACTCAACTGTAAAAACAGATACTTATGGATATGAAGAACACATGGAGCATAGCACTGTTTTGCCTTCTTACCATTTCGAGAGACATCCAATTCTACCAGCTGCATGAAGTTGGCTATTTCTGGTGGAAGTCTCTGGATCTCATTGTCACTCAGGCCAAGCTTTCTTAGTTTCACCAGCTGGAAAAATGGCTAAAGGGTGAAAAGAGATGTATGTTTAGTAAACAGGTCTCAAGTAAACCATTCCGAAGCATTGAATTCTAGGGAACATATTTCATTTATATTTAAGTAGGTTTGTGTGTGTGTGTGTGTGTGTTGACAGAAATAAAGTGTTCTAAACAGTTTAAGTAAATAAAAAACCACGTCTTTAACGAATGGTTCATTTCTTGCAACGGCATGCACCTTGTGAAGATTTTCAGAAAAACCAAAGCCAAAATCAAGGAGAGGTGTGGTGTTCAATGCATTCTTCCGTCAAAATGATTTAGCGTGAGGATATAAATGCAATGATAATGGACTGGACTGGCTCGATAACTCTCGGGGATGTCAGCAGTCACAAAATCTCATCACATCGACAGCGCACAGTGTGATAATTCAGTTGCATTCAAACAGCATTCAAGAAACAGGGAGTTTGCCGGCGCATATCTCCAGTGGCCTATTAAATCAACAGACGAAAAAACCTGGAGCCATTTCTGAACATTTTGAATTAACAAAACAAACAACTCATAACATTGTTTGGTCAAGGGCCTGTGGGTAGAAACACAAATATCCATCTTAACAGTCAGCTTCTGAGAAAGAGTGATTCAGTTGGCGCGGCCATTTAAAAAAAGGGCCACCGCAATTATCACAAGCACATACTTCACGCCCATAACAAGAGCAGGCAGAACCTGCCGGTGTGGCGGTGGAGCAGGTAGCTCGCAATGCAGCTTCAGGTTTCTCTGACGTTTTGGCATAAACAAATAGGACTAACTTCCCCTTTGCCCATTTTAGTTTCTCTGCCTTCCCCCGTCAAACCGGAGGATAGCGGGCCATCAATTGCGAAGACCATTTATTATGTCATCATTCAATGACTAAAACCTTTAAAAATGATGCTCTGGTGATCCATGCGTCCCTTGTGCTACAAAAAAAAGTAGATCATGTTACAGAAAACGTGTCAACGTTGCAATTCATTGGGATAAAAACAAATTGAAAGTGTGACTGCTTTTTAAAAACACCATTTGATAAGGCTTTTTTTTTTTTTTTTTTTTTTGGATGGCAGATTTTTATCAATTCTGGCAGGAGCATCTCATTCGAACATTTAAACCTTTCTAGGCTGTGGGCAAAAATGCGGCCTTATTTAAAAATGGAAACTAGACTTGTGCGGTTCCCCGTTAAATGACTGTTGTCCTGGAGCTACATAATAACAAAAGACATTTTTACAAGGCCATGACGAATAGAAAGATTTTACTGATTGGAAAATATGTTTTGGCTGGATGTTATCTGATATGTTGGTGCATGCCTCAAACAGTGGCTAAGTGTTTAAAGCTTAGCAATAGAGAAAACTTCAATTTCTCTGCTTTACCTGCCTTAAACAAATAACCCCTTGTATCACTATATGCAACGTCTCACCCTGCATATTTAACCATCCCATGGCAATGTTTCACTGCCCGGCTGTAATAAAGTTTTATTATTAAGTACTCATTAATACATTACAATGAATTCCTAATGCCTGTCCCACAGGCAATAATATTATACTACAGCGCAAGTATTTATCATATATATGTTCTTCCTCTGGATGTTTATTATTGGTCAGGAAGGAGGATGGAAGCGATTAACAGGCAGCACAATGAAAATCCATTTTCAACTCAATTAAATGTTATTTATACAACACCAAATCACAATATCCCAGGGCACTTTACAGTAAGGCAAAGACCTTACGTAATTGAGAGAGCAAGAGAGAGCGAGAGCGGTGGGAGAGATAGAGAGAGCTGATCAACTGTACATCTGATCTTAGCAATTGTCGGCTGGATTGTAAAGGTAATCTGTAAAATGTCTGAGTGGTCAAATGTCTGAGTGGACCAAATCCACATTTTAATTATGTGTGCACAATAAATAAGGCCCAAGAGTCCAAAAGTCAAACTCCACCCTGTTACAAAATGCACGTGTCATCCCATGGTCTAAGGAGAGTTCAAGCATTCTCTAATCCATCATTTCATCAGGCCAACAAACCTGAGATCTTACAGGTAAAGCCTGTCTAAGCTTTCAAGTCTTAACCACCTTAATTCCACTTTCACATTTGACTTCCATTTAAAACAACAACGGCGAGCCAACACACAATTTCAGCCTCCACGCAACTGGTTTAGTAGCTCCGAGTCTACACAGTGTAGACACAGAGAGTAGGAAAAAGTCTTGCATGCAAGCTGGCTGGAGCAGCCGTCTATCAGTCGCCATCTAAAATGGATGGGAGCAGCCTTGCACATCTTGTTTTCATTTAGGTTTTCTTGGTGATCGAAAAAAGAAATCTGCCAATCCCGCCTGCGTGGCATTGAAGATAGAACATGTTCGTTGCGAAATGAAGCTAAAACTTTCTTCCTCTGTACCGTGACTCATTGGAGGCAAGCGATTCTGATGTTTTGAAAAATACTGAAACCGGTTCGTCGCTTTCCCATCCTCAATTGTGACTGCAGTCTCTGTGTGGAGTGCACAGCTCAGAGATCCGTCTTTGTCTGGATGATATCACTGAGGGAGTTTTTGGCTGGCGCAGCCGCGCTTATTTCCAGAAACCCAAGTCTGACAGATAAGGCAAATTTTGCAAATTCAAATTTACATTTGATCCCACCAACATGTTTACGACTTTCTTCTTGAGCTGGGCCTCTCCTTTATGACACGGCAATCACAAACAGACACAAACATAGGCACCGTAGAGCTCTCGAGAGAGAAAAAAAGAATTATAACAAAGTAAAAAATATACAACTCATTTTTCAAACACAACGTTGCGACGAGGTTTTGTGAGTCTTGGAGAACAACACCGACAGGCCGAGAAAACGTGTTCTTCCTGTTATGTCCTTTAACAACACGCCCCCAAAAGTCACCCATGTGGGACACAAACACCAAAACAGGCTTAGTCAAGAATACATTAACCATTTTCCCAACTCCAGAGTCAATGTTTGAATCTTCAGTTTCCCCCTTAGCCTTATGTCTGGTACAATCTGCCAGGACACAACCCTGCAGGCACGAATGCTCAAGTAGGAGACACAAGCACCGCATGCTTAGTGGAGTCTGAATCAGGTTTCGCTGTGAGGTTACATGTAGGTTATGTTAGTCAGTACGTGCACATATCACAGCGTATATCACAGCAAAGGCTAAAATGTCAAACACAACCACGGGTCAAAATTCAAAAACTGCACTGCCTCTCATGACGTGACATTTTGTCAATCACATATGAGTTTCAAATTCAGATTTACCACTTTACAGCTTCCTATCTCAGTATTGCTTTTTTAGTCTGCCAACAGTCCGAACCCTGAATATACATGTCTCACTGTAGTTTTTGACAACGCAAAGCATTCTTTCCCTCTAATGACCGGCTTATCGATTCATTATTGCAGTTCTAAATAGAACTTTGTCTTAAAGCTTCACAGGGTGATTGGCACACTGGAAACAACATTCATGTTCAAACCGGACAAACACATTTCAACAGCCAGCTCCTCTGGCATTTATAGCTTTGTTTGGTGAACAGTTGGTTAATTTGTCAGCTGTTTAGAAACCAAGTGACGTGTACTTACAAACCACACCTGATGGTGTTTCTGGGAATCTGAACATACAAAAAGGAGACGCGTGTTATGCAAAAAGGTACGCCGAGTCTCCATGACTTGGTCAGAAGATTTTTCTTTTGAAATCTACCAACTATCGGCTCCGGTTCAACTTGCCTCATCTTGTTACCTGCAGTTAAACACACACACCTTTGCCATTTCATCTTGGCGTTAAGGCTAACCTGTGCATGTCTTTATCTGCCTGCTTGCTGAAATGATTGACTTCATTGACTGCGTCTGGGCGGTGACACTTTATTGTCCATACAACGATGAAGAAAAAGTGGTCCGCGTTTATACAGTTAGCCACCTCGGAGGCAAACGTGACGAGGCCACACAGCGAGCACTGGAGTGGACTGAAACAAAGGTTTATCCAGTGGGACGTTTCTTGGGTTCACTCAGCAAGCATTGATGACATTAGTTACATGCCAGAGAACACAGTAAACACTTTCTCATGTCGGCATGAAAAACATTCAGCCTTCTATCCTCTAAACATACTTAGAATATTTCCCAACGTAGTACAGGGATTGCAAAAAAAAAGAAAAAAAAAGAGTTGTGTGCATTCACAATGAGAGTGCACCTGCTCATCACATCCTTGCAGACACAGACGATAGACAAGAGAGATAAATATGCCAGCACCTGGTTTGCATGTTTGTTTATGGTTTTATTGGTCATTATTTTTCATTTTAGGTCAGCAATTCAATGGAAAACACCAGAACGTATATATAATTGCATGAGTGAGGGGACAACAAAACAAATAATGCCGCCTTTGTGTTCAGTCAGAATACCTGTTCCTGCCTTTTTTCTCCCCCCGCGGACAAAGTAAGCAGTGTGACACAACTGCGGGAGGCTCTGAGCATTATCTCTCTTTCATCAAATTTCTATGGGCATCCCCGAGTTGGAAATGTGTTTTCCGCCGTCTCTCCTTTACTGCACGAACCGCTGTGAACTGCACATTACCGTGTGCTCTGTGTGGACGTAGAAAGAAAGGAAGGAACAGTTGCAAAGGCACAAAATGGTCCTTCAATCCCATCAGCTTTACATCTGACCTGCTGTGACCTAAGTTATATGAGGCCGGGACGGTTTTTCGGGGCTCTTCTCATGAAGAACTGTAACACCAATGTATTAGCAAATGCCCTCCTTGCCTCTGAAGGTTAGAACGTGATGACACCTAACACGATTTCCTTAGGCTTGAAATACGCTCCGCAGAGTGGAGTTGAGAAAACAGTTAAACCCGTTTGGCTGCAAAAGTTAAAGAGAAAATGCAATTAAAACCACCAAGCCAGTAAACACGGCAGCGGTAGGGTACGTCATATCAGAAGACGCCGCAGGTCAGACCCTGGGGTCTTCCGCTTCCAGTCTGTGGACATGGAGACAAACTATGCTCACATATGTAAACGTCTAGTATCTGCTTAGTCTAAAGCACTATAGGGTCAGTGAGAAGACCAGGCTGCTCTAACGCCACCTCACCAAGTCACATTGTTTCTATAAAACTAAAATAGAACCACTGTGATGGAGTACTTCAATCGTCCAGAGATTCACAATGTGCTTTCCTCTGTTAAGTGGGTTACTGTCATCCAGGTAGTGGAATATCTCCCTCGTGGCAAAGAAAAACAACTTTACAATGTGCCCAATCCAATTGTAACTGACTTGACATACTTCAATCAATTTCATTAGGTATTGGAGTGTTGGTTAGACAAAAGACTTATTTTTTTTGCGTGATTTTCAAAAAAGAGATGGTGTGCACGGAAACGAAAAAAGGTTTTAGATTTGGAAAAATGTAAAACATGTTATTGTACATGTTACAATAGTCTACGCAGCACAATATAAGTCTGTTGGTCCCAGTTTGTTGTGTATGTTGCTGTTTCACAAAAACAAAAACACATTCCAGCTTTAATGAGTGAGCCTTTTCTGCAGCTTCCAGCCATTGAACAACATCAAGTTCCACTATTTGTAAAAGTGAAAAGAACCCTTCCTGCCTGGTAACCATATCACCAATCAAACTCACTACTGATGCCGTGCGCCATTATCCAAACCCCTGTGAAAACATTTGAATTCTAAGAGAATATTATTAATCTCTCTCTCTCTCGCTTTCTCTTGCTTTCTTTCTTTGAAGAAGGAGGCGCTCCATGCTATTTACATTTCCGCCATGGCTTATTTTTTCCGATCAGGGATCACCTGCCCAAACAGGTTCAACATATCCGCCACAATATCAGGGCCTTGCCGCAACTCAACTCAAGAAAGGTTTCACGGTTCAATCACGAGCACAGCTGCGATGGGAGGTGTCGTTCGGGGGAACTTTCTCGCCTGCCGCGCTGATCTGGTATAATTCCTGTCCCCAGGTCCCATCGCCCTCTCACGGGACGTGAGATCAGCTCAGCGAGCAGCTCCGTGTCAGAGCCACTTTAACCGGAGGGACGGGTTACATGTGACCAAAAATAAGCCGCGGTACCCGGCCAGTGAACCCGCAAGGGGGGGAGCGGGGGCGGTTCGCCGCTTACCTTGGGCAAGTCCCGGAGTTGGTTGGCATCCAGCAGCAGCTCCTCCAAACTCCGTCCGTAGCGGTAGATCTCGTCGGGCACATAGAGCAGGGAGCAGTGGCGTTTATCGATCACCTCCACATGACGGTTGCACCGCCACAGGGGGATACAGTGAAACATCACGGGGGAGGTGGGAATGAATCTCGGACCCGCGCGACAAACAAACAGCGGGGAGACGGAGGGGGGCGGTGGGGGGTGCAACAGATTGCTCCGACGGGACAGCCGTGGGCTAGATCCACCGTCAAACACGCGCGATACTCGCGGGCGAGCTAACACCGAAACTCCGGCCGTAAACACCGTCGGCTAGCGCTCGTCAGGTCGCCACCAACAACATGGGAACTACTCTCCGTCGGTGTCTCACTCCGCGTCTACTTTGTCGGCACCTGTTTGTTGTTTCGTCGTCGCCCCTTGCACTTGTTTCGACCTTTTAAATGCCCTCTCCTCTCAGCGTAAAAAGCTCCGGCTGCATCTCCGTGTCGACGCGCGCAGCATTCTCGGTTTTTTCCGTCTCTTCCCGGAGTTAATTTCCTCTCCCGTCCAGTTTGTGACCCGGAACACTCACTCCCTCATTCCAATCCTACGTCACTGCTCCCGACTCCTCCCCCCGCGCTGTCCTATGGATGGGCCGTTCCCGCGAATTATTATTTAAATGTATTGTAAGATACAACTGTGGTGAAATATTGCCTTCATTATGAACTTTATTAAAAAAAAAAAAATCTGAGCAAAGCCTTACTTGAGCATCACTTGTTTTATTATTAATCTATTCAATCATTATTTATTGTTTGTCTATATTGGCTATGACCACATCCAATAAAATGCAACGGACAAGCTCAAAAGTCAACACAACATATAACATATAATATAATATAATAACAACACATAGTTTAAAAGAATATATTAAAAGAGATATCCTTCACAAATACAGCACGCGAAACTAATTTAAATACACACATTACAAATTCTAACAAAAATACAAAAACAGCACCCCAAAAAATGCAATAATTGTTCTTATAAAACATTTTAAACACATAAAAGATCAACTTTTTTACGTTGGGGTGTTTGTAGTCAGATTGTCAGGGTATTTAAATTAGGGGGGAAACTGTTTAATGAATAAATTGAATCACTTGATATAAGATAGATATTGTCTATTGTGTGTAGGTATACTTTTCAAAGCCTTAAGATAAATATTAATGTAGTACCCATATTAAAACCTTGGGTTAGCGTCTTAACTAACTGTATTAGTTAATATTTTATTTCCATAAATATGTGAATATTCCTGGGGTTACAATTAAACATATGCACTATAACATATCAAACCCAGATGAACCTTGAAAATATGCCACTCCTTTTTTGTTTAACTTGTCAAAATGTCTTCCATTTTTGTGCATGATGATTCACCTTTGCTCAAATTTAAAAAAAATGCATGATCTCCAAAGGAGATTGGTTGATTTGATTGAATTGAATAAAATCATACTCTTGTTAACCCCTTGATAATTGTTGTTTTTAAATTTACACTTTGCTTTTCTCCAGGTCAGAGGTCAAGATCAGCTCCAACCCTTTGTTGTGGGGGCCTCTTGTGGGAGGAAAGCATCATTAACCATCAAATGATAATGCTGGCACCCTGCAAACTCTGATACAATAGCAGTCTTCCTCAACACATTTTGAGTATTACAAGATGATAAAATATAAGTTTTTATTATTACGCTGTATTTTTGTAGTAAATAAGCAGATCTCTGTTTAGCCCTGACCAACATTTCATGAATAATAATTGATTACTGATTAACTTCAGATTCTATACTTTCCTTTTATTTCATAAGAAACAAGAAATAAATCTCAACCAAAATATAAATAAATCAGCCTTGATTTTTTGAATTACATATGAAACCGCACATTTACTATTCCAAGATATACGAGTTGCACACCTGGCTCAGCAGCTTCAGAGCCTTCCCTCTCATACCTTGCACAAATATATCCATATCAAAAATAGACAGGAGTCCTTGAGAAGTGGCAGATGGCAGACTTCTCCCCCATGAAACACAACATCATGGGGATGTTTAGGGTCCTAATGAAAATAACTGATTTTGTTTTCATCATGTGAAAGGAATTGTTTTGGTGACTAAAAACAACAAATGTGGATCACAGCTTATAACATGATGAAAAGCATAAAACACATAACCCGATTTATCACAGTAAGCAACGAAAAATGTACAGGGTATAATGTGTGTATAACATGTTAAATAAAAAAACTAAATAATTGCATTGAAAGTAGAAAGAAAATACCATTCTACTATGCATCCACTAGAGGGAGCACCACCCCATTCAAAAACAGATGACCCCGTTTTTTGTACGTTCTTTTTTATACACAGACTAAGAGACAAGAAACGTCTAAATCAGGTAAATTTGCTGAATTCATTGTCCTTTTATTGGGTGAAGACAATTTAGTTATTGTGAAAAAAACATGGCAATTGCCTATACATTAAGAGAAACAATACAGAATAATCTAAAGTGAACACAGGCCCGGTGTGGTCTAAAGTCAGTATATCAGTAATCAGTGATAGAGGGCACGTTTCCCATATCCTCACACTGTAGAGAAGCAAGTTAATTTATCTGCGTCCGAACTGTTTCTTAAATGCCTTTAAGGACTTTGCCATCATTGGAGCAACTTCTGTGAGAACGACAAGAAAAACATCTCAGTGAACATATATTAAGAGAAAGTAAATATGTAGCTTTCCTTCTGTCCCCGAAGAAAATGAAAGAAAATATGTGAAAACTTTGTCAGCTCACTTGTTTTTTTGCCAGGATCTTGTGCATTGCTTCTGCCTGAACTGGAGCTGCTGGACCTGCTGGGGTCACTATAACTCGGCCGCAACTTGCCGTCCTCAGCCTTGACACTAGAAATGAATAGTTATGTTACAGCACAGTGCCTAATTTGATCATTTAAAAACACACAAAAAAAAGCCCATCAAAGTAAAAAACAAGTCTCAATGCACCTCCAGATGAAAGCAGTGTGCCACAGCTAGTGAGCACAACACAACATCCCATATTGCGACAGATGACAACAAAGGCCCCAGTCCGTCTATAACCAGAATAAAATCAGTTTATCCAGCACATTGCTTCAATTCCTGTGTTTGGCCAAGCTCACCAAAAAAGCATTTCAACCACCAGTAACACGCGAGTCTCCGACAGGTTGTGCCTGGAAAGCTGCAATTTTTTTTTGTCATTTGTGTACTTCGAAATAGGGGAAAACAACTGAGCTGAAATTATTGTTTAAGGGACAAATAAAGAGAAACTAGAATCACGAGGTAATCTCAAAAGCCGTGTCGATATTCCCTCCGTATTTAGGACGCTGAACCGCACCTGCACCTGGGCTGATGAGGCTGCTGAACAGCAGTCCCATGAAGTTCCTGCTGAATTCGCACATCTCTCGGTGGCTTAGCAACAGAGTGAATAAATGCCATCTTCACCTGCCGCCCTAAAAAAAAAAAAAAAAAAAACAGGTGTACAAAATTAATGAGTATTTAGGGCTAAAATTGTTTTTTTTATTATTATTATATAAAACCTATGTAATATAGTCAGTTATAGTATACACTTTTGGGTTTGCTAGAATGTGCCGAAACGATGCTTTTCGTCAGTCGCTGGAGTTTCCTTTCTCTTTCCTCAGACAGCCTGATGAACATCTCTTTCCATGACTCATATTCCTGAAGTCGGGAATCTTTGAAGTCCCTCTGACAGTGTTTGCCCCACAAGTGGTCCGTCACTCCTATGTAGACCTATGGAAACAAACTCTTTTCAAGGCTAACCACAAATATGCAAAAGAATCGGCACACACATTTTTTCCAATGACTTTTACTGACTTAGAAAGGTACATTGTGAATAAACGCACACACAGTGGCCACACGAGGTAAACATGCTAAATAGCACCATTAATAGTCCGATTCTTCAAATGTGGTACATTTCAGAATATTAAGACCACAATTAGGTCAGGAGGAGATTGATTATCTCCTAGGTGCAAAATGTGATGCAGGAAGTGATGACCCCTTCCTGTTTTTGCAGTTTATAATACACAGCATGATGCATCTGTTAACATAAAGCCTTGACCTACCTGGATTATCTAACGACAAGGCTCCAGGAAGGCAGTGAACAACAGTGATAAGCGTTACACAACAGATGGTATAATTGGTTGAACTTTGCTTGGATAAAGGACAACTACGCCATGTTCTACTTCTGACAGCTATTAAGTAAAGCTCAGCAAGTGATTGACTAGTAGATTGATCAACAGATTCCATAACTCATCGATAGCCCGAGTCCTTTTTGTGAGTAATAATGCCAAACATACTTCAATGGACTTATTTTCAGAATTTAGAAACACACACAAGAAAGGTTGAGATTATCAGGTGCAATACAGAAAACTAGCTAAATACACCATGTATCCATGGGATTATTAAACCCCCAGTTTGTATTGCACATCAGACAGATGCCATTATGGATCTGTATAAACTATTAGTGGAGGATTGGCCCATAGAGTAGACTGCATATTGTTATAAAACAATGCCAGGAAAATGACAGTGATTTCAATTTATTCTAAAGGCACAGACTACAGCCCTCATGGAGGGGGGGGGGGGTCAGACCCAGTGCTTGGCAGGTGTACCTAATAAAGTGGCCACAGGGTGGATGTCTGCACTAAAAGGGTAAAAATGTGATACTCTTACTGGGTTGCATTCTTCAATGCGTAGCAGCTGCTCTGGTGTGCACCTCTCCAGCACTGGCTCGAGGATTTCAAACGGGATTCCACCAGTTTCATAAAGCACTGAGGAGAGATCCCGCAGGCCTCAATTCAAATGCAACAAACGGCCACGCATCAGAGCCGCGCTACAAAGTGGACGTTGGGGTCCTTACTCACAGTTGATGTTGTTCTGGAGTGTGCGGACACACTGTTGGTGCAAGCTCAACATGTTTGGGAGGAAGACAGTCTTGGCACCGGAGTACACTTGCATCTTCTTGTTAAGCCGCTGACCGGTGAAGACGGCAGACTCCTCGGCGACGTCACAGAAATCCGACTCTTTCTCAACTTCGAGGCAAAACAAGGGACGTCAAGGGGCAGAGTGACCCCCGTGAGAAAAACACAGGCATTTATGCGATACATACAGTACCTTTGCTATCAAAGTAGTCAACACTGGATGAGTGTTCAAATTCAGGCAGAACAGCCGGTAAGGGAACGTTAATCAGGTCCATCACAGAATCTTGAAACATCTAAAATATAGAGAGATCCCTAGTCAATATTCATTCTTTAAATTCAAACGAAAAGCTTAAGGTCATGGTCCAAAATATACCTGTTTAGGCGGACTACCATCGAGAGACTTCCTGAACTTGGAAGATTCAATGGCAGAACGCTTTGCTGCTTTCTCTTTGACCGGTTTGGAAGGTTTCTTCGCTCCACTTCGTTCCTTTTTCTTCATGACATTCACGTCATAGTTCAAGTACGATTCGAAAGACATGGAGGGCCCGTGTCGTTCCCCGTCACTTTCCTTGTCTTGGCGTTTTATTTTGGCCCTCTTGTTTTTGTGTTCTGAATGTCGTTTATTTTCAGACTCTTGATTATCATCGAGACAAATGTGCTTCTCTTTACTCGTTTTCTTCCTCTTTCTCTTTTTGGCGTCTGGGCTCCCCGCTGTTCCCGAGGACTTTTCCTCGAGGAGATCTGCCAGTTTTAATGTTTTTGGGTGTTTGTCATTGGACTCGGATGAAAAAGAGCCTTTGCCTTCTTTTTTTGGCTTTACTTTCTTATTTGACTCCTTTTCTGACTTTAATCTTCCACCATCAGTGTTGATTTTCAGTTTTTCCCTGGAATCAGGCTTGGCTCTCCGATACGAGTCCTCCGAGTTTCGGTCTCCAAGTAAAGTGTTGCCGTCTCGTGATTTTCTGCCACTCTGATCATGTTTCTTCTTCTTAGAAGCAAACAGATCCTCTTCCATTTTATTTGCCAAGAGCACACTCTGAGAGATGCTCTGGGTTTCTTGGGGACTTTTTTCTTCATTTTCCCAATTTTTTTCTTTACGTTCTTCACATCGTTTCTCTAAATCAACTTTGCTGCTTGCAGCGTAGGGGCCGACACTACAGAGGGCCTCATCTGAGGAATCCTGACTCTTACGATGAGATGTTAAGCAATTGTTGTTTAAATCCTCTGCTGTAAAACCTGTCGTGTCTGAACTGTTTCTGACATCTAGTTTGTCTTTAACAGACATAGTCGCCGACACATCACGTTCTTCTTTGAGGCTGCAATAAGGAGAAATTTAACACTTAATCTAAAATGTCAAGCACATAATACATTATACCATGAAATATGTTACCAGCATAACTACAAAGTTAAACATAAGTTACCTTGTGCAATCCTTAGAGAGAAGTTTTTTCCAACCCTTGACTAACGACTTGGCAAATTCTCCAGCCTGTCCATGTCTGCGAAAGGCGTTGACTGTTTTGCCAATTCCAGTTTCCTAAACGTAGACACCAATTAATTTGGCTTTTTATCTCAACTGATCAACAACAACAAAAATAAAATAACTCACAGCAAGAATTTCTACTGTTATATCCAAATCCTTGAGTTTCTGCAACACTTTAAGAACCTAGAAAGAAAGAAAGCAATGAACATGTCGACACTCCCGGTTAGGTTTGAATGCTTTAACTAGTATTTGGAAAAAGTATTGGGACAGAAATCCTGAGCACCTGGATATGGTTTGCACTCACTTTATGGATAAAAAGCTGCCAAATTGTGAACTAAATTGAACAACACCCGACGTGCCAAATATGGCGTTCCCGGTTTAGGATCAGCACAGTTGCTCAATGTGCATTCACAGCAAGAGCTATGTATGGGGACCCCACACACCCCCACTTAGGCTTCTCCTTTTACTGCCAACTATATACGGCCAATGCAACTGCTGATCCATACAAAATAAAAACAAATAAAAAATCCCACTAAAAGGCTATAGGGGCGTGTGCAGGCTGCGCGTTCGAACACACGTACTTGCATTTCCTCTGAAAGCCCAAATATTGGCCAATTTACATACACATACATCCGAGAGGAAACCGGAATGAAGCAGGCCTGCAGAGGAGTCCCACCCTCAGTGGCTGATGGACGGCTGTCACGAGTCGAGCAACTGCAGGGGCAGCCAATTTTAGCAGCGCAGCCCCTCCCTGTCCAAACAGGCCGACCCCCACAGCGCAGTGGTCCAATTCTGTGGCCGCCGCAGCAGCAGCAGCAGCAGCAGCAGCACACGTCAGTGAGATCTCAAGTGAGATCGCGGAAACAAGACGTGGGCCGATCAAAGGCCTGCATAAAGTCTCGGGTATTATTTATAATGCCCTGGATTGCCGCATCCAGTGCGAGAGCAGGTGGCCGTGGACTAAGAATACGGTCAGAAGCAGAACAACAAAAGGCAGTGCATGTTGTGTAAAGGCAACAACATCAACGTTTAAAGCTATTGGAGCCGTCCCGTGTGAAGCGAGTGCTTTGAAGCGTCTATTGTCCGCATCATATCACACGCGCCGGGCAGGAATCGGAAGTTTTAAGGCCTGTTGTAAACAATCGGTGTCTTCCACACACACGCGCGCGCACACACACACACACACACAGACACACACGGTGTGCGCCCCGTGTAGCTACCGTGGCAGACTCTGCGGTGTCTGTGAGCTGGAGTTTGAAGCGCGTGACTTTCTTCACCACATCAGAGCTGCTGGCCATCACGGTGACTCACGTGCGAAACCGTCTACACACACCGGGCAGCGCGCGCCCATTGATGACACTATTTTAATGGGCGGAACCGATGACAGAAACGATTATGTCACCGCTCGTGTAAGACGTGCGAATGTGAGATGGACTAATGTGCAAAAACGCACTCGGGTCCGTGAACTAAATATCGGTAGTGTCCAGAACGAAATCAAATATGAAGCGAAATAAAGCAGATTTTCTGGAATTTACTCCATGGTTTCCTGGTTCTCTGCAGGTCTAACGTGGGGAGCTACTAGGAACCTGAACGGACATATGGAACAAAAACAAAACAGGGATTTGTATCGTATCAAATCTGAAAAAAAAACACAAGTTTATACTGTATATAGTACAGGTAAAGGCAGAGTCATTACTTTTATCCTAATCTGAAAATAAAACCATTTATACAGCTCAGATGCTTATCGTACAAATGTGACTCTTGGCATTCTGAGGCTGTGGCCCCTTCTGGGGTGACGAAGACCAGGGGGGAAATATGAAAGAGTAACAAAGTTGAATGGATACGCGACGTTGACTGTTGGAATAATAGCCAAACAAGAGTGTTGATGCTGATTGTTATTTAATTATTATTTCAATCAAATTAAACGTTTCCCAAGTCGCAGTCATCCATGTTGACTTTTCTTCCCCCACTACCGCGTGGCTGCTGAAGGGGCTCATGATTGAAAACCCCTGCCTTAGAATTACAGGCCCATAAAGCTGACCAAATGGGCCGGCAGTGGAGTGGTGCTTGTAAGTTCCATTTGGGCAAGACGAGCTAAGTTGGTCGAAAGAAACCTTCGTATGACGTCCCGTCCAGGCCGAGCTTCGTCAGACTGGTGACAACCAAATGTAGGCTATTGTGGGACACTATACGTCGGGGGGTGTACGGTGCCTTCCCTCTGCCACATGCATTGCACAATACTTGATTGGCACAAACCCCCCTCAGAGGAGGAGTTAACTGCATGCCTCTTCGAGCAGGGGTAACTACTGGTCTCTCTCCTGGTCCATTGACTGGAGGCACAAGTTCCTTCTTCACCAACCTCAACTTCATTTTCTTAAGTAAGTGGAGCTCTCCCATGCTTTTACTGTTTGCAAATTTATGTGTGACAAGGCAATGTGGTGCTTTCGTCGTGGGGTTTAGACTGTAAAATGGGCTTTCTCCTCGATTATTGTGGCTTAAAGAGGGGAATAAGATGTCAGTTGTGGAGCTTGTTGGCATGTTTTAAACTAACCTTTATACATATCCATGAAAACACACAGCCTCTTGTTTGTTCACTTTGAGTAAATAATGTGAGTTGTGTTTTTCTTTTCAAATGTTTTGTCATATTTATGGCAGTTGTGTTAAATCCTCCCGGAGGAGCCAGAAGCAATTTGACAAAATACATTAAATGGACAAAACAGTATTTTACCTAATCTGAACTCAAACAGTGAGGCGACATGAGGCCTGCTGTCCATGTCTCAAAGTCTATAAAAGGAACCTCATGGCAGAGCTGTCCAGTGTTGCTATTCCTGGACATACTGCTGATAAATTGTGACAGATGCAAAGAGGGGGCATGTTGACGCACTCACTCACTCACTCCAGTATCACCTGGTAGCACATGTTTATGGCAGTGTCTAAATTACCTCCAAAATGTAAGAAAACCTTTTAAGAAAAACCTTATCAAGTAAAGGTTCAGTGATTTAATATTATTAGCTCATGGGCAGAAAACAATACATAGGCAAGATGAGGTACAATAGGAACACAATAATATGTTTAATGCATAGCTTTAGACATGAACATTTCATCAGTACTCTCTTTGTGACTTCGGCATTTGCTCCTCAGTATTTTCTGCCAAATGATTAATAATTTATATTAATTAGATTAGATTAGATTAGATTCAACTTTATTGTCATTGCACAAGTCACAGGTACAAGGCAACGAAACGAAGACAGCGTCCAACCAGAGGTGCTTTAGCAGTATTAACAATATTTAACAATATATACATGATTATACATGATTACAGTGTAGCAGGTTGTAAAAAAGGCTATAGCTATAAGGGTAACATTAACAGTAGTGCAGTGGAGATTAAGTGATATAAAAATATAACTATATATACACACATGTTATACAATATATACATATTATACAATATATACATGAACATATAACTATATTGTATGTGCAGATTAAGTTACATGATAAGATACAGTTTATTACTCGTTTATTATTAGTATTAAAGTGCAGTGCGTATAAAGTGGTGGTGTAGGCCTGAGGTGTCGGTGCTGTAATCCAGGTTAATAACACCGAAATACAATTGAGACCATTCTTTGGCAGAATAATTCATATCAGACGTATATCTTGTGCATCATACAAATGCATCGGGTTTAAGGATATGCTTTTTGTGCATCACCCTCAAGTTGTGATGGGGCTTGTATTCATGTTTTATTGTGCACTTTCTTGCCAAAATCTCACATGTTGTGTGTGTTATTTTCAGACGGTCTGGGCCGTGTTCTGCTGCAACAGCCATGGCACCCAAAAAGAACAAGGCAACAAAAAAAAGTAAAGGAGACTTAAATGAAATTACCATAATGGTTGAGGACAGCCCCGTCAACAAGATCAATGGCTTGAACACCCTGTTGGAAGGAGGAAACGGCTTTAGCTGCATCTCAACTGAAGTCACCGATTCGGTGTATGCCCCAAACCTCCTGGAGGGTTTGAGCGGCATGAGACAAGAGAGCTTTCTTTGCGATCTATCCGTCAGCACCAAGTCAAAGTCATTTGAGGTCCACAAGGTCGTCATGGCCTCCTGCAGCGAGTACATTCGCAACATCTTGAAGAAGGATTCAACCCTCCAAAAGATTGACCTGAACGACCTCTCCCCAGTCGGCCTTGCCACTGCCATTACATACGCATACTCTGGAAAGCTGACCCTGTCCCTGTACAGCATCGGCAGCACTATTGCCGCGGCCATGCTGCTGCAGATCGGCACCTTGGTAAAGATGTGCAGTGATTTCCTCATGCAAGAGCTCAGCGTGGAGAATTGCATGTATGTGGCCAACATCGCCGATGCCTACAATCTCAAAGAAACCAAGGAGGCCTCGCAGAAGTTCATGCGCGAGAACTTCATAGAGTTTTCTGAGATGGAGCAGTTCCGGAAGCTCACCTATGAGCAGATCAGCGATTTCCTCACGGATGATTCCCTGCACCTCCCCTCTGAGGTCACGGCGTTCCAGATCGCCATGAAGTGGCTGGACTTTGACGAGAAGAGGCTGAAGTACGCGGCAGATCTCCTAACTCACATCCGCTTTGGCACCATTTCTGCCCAAGACCTGGTGAATCATGTCCAGAGTGTGCCCAGGATGATGCAAGACTCTGAGTGCCACCGTCTCCTGGTTGATGCCATGAATTACCATCTGCTGCCATACCAACAGAACATCCTCCAGTCACGCAGAACAAAGGTGCGCGGTGGCCTCAAGGTGGTTATCACAGTCGGTGGACGTCCTGCCTTGACGGAGAAATCTCTCAGCAAAGACGTTCTCTACAGAGATGCAGATAACGTGTGGAATAAGTTGACAGAAATGCCAGCAAAGAGCTTCAATCAGTGTGTGGCAGTCCTGGATGGCTTCCTGTATGTGGCAGGTGGTGAGGACCAGAATGATGCAAGGAACCAGGCTAAACATGCTGTCAGCAACTTCTGCAGGTAAGAAGTTGAAGTGATCCAAAATCAGCATCCGTCATATCGCTTTTGTGCACAAGTAGAAAAACAACCTTGCATTCTCTTTGATTTTCCTAGATACGATCCCCGCTTCAATACCTGGATTCACCTGAGCAACATGATCCAAAGGCGCACCCACTTCAGCCTCAACATCTTCAATGGCCTCCTGTTTGCCATCGGAGGCCGTAACGCCGATGGTGTTCAGGCCTCTGTGGAGTGCTACGTGCCTTCCTCCAACCAGTGGCAGATGAAAGCTCCCATGGAGGTGCCCCGCTGCTGCCACGGCAGCTCCGTCGTCGATGGCAAGATCCTTGTGTCGGGAGGTTACATCAACAACGCCTACTCCAGGGCCGTGTGCTCGTATGACCCCTCCACCGACACGTGGCAGGATAAGAGCAGCCTCAGCACACCTCGAGGCTGGCACTGCGCTGCCACTGTGGGAGATCGAGCCTACGTCATCGGTGGCAGTCAGCTGGGAGGCCGTGGCGAGAGGGTAGATGTCCTCGCCGTTGAATCTTACAACCCTCACAATGGGCAGTGGAGCTACTGCACGCCTCTTCACACAGGAGTGAGCACAGCCGGTATTTCCGTTGTGAACAGCAAGGTCTATCTTCTCGGAGGCTGGAACGAGGGAGAGAAGAAGTACAAGAAATGCATTCAGGTTTACAACCCTGACCTGAATGAATGGACTGAGGACGACGAATTGCCGGAAGCTACAGTCGGCATTTCCTGCTGTGTCGTCACCATACCCACGCGGAAAACACGAGAGTCCAGATGCAGTTCAGTTTCGTCTGCACCAGTCAGTATATAAGGGCTTAATGAATGGTTACGGTGTTGTTTATTTGTCCAAAGGTCTCCAGCTTGTCTGTTGTATAAAGCTTGGTTCTCAACCCAATCTACCAACAATCCCTTCAGTGGGACTTAGATTACCAGTTTAAATGTTCATCAACTTTCTTTGAATTGGCAAGAATTAGCAAAATGACAAACCTTTTCAATAAAATAAATAGAAACAATTCTGAAGCAAATTAAAGCCAGATCAATTTTACTTTCAACATTTGTAGTTTGGTATTTAGTACATGTTACACCATTTAGGTCATATACTGTTTACGATGGAGACACTGTGCAAAGCGATATCTGACAGTTTCAGTCATTTTTAGACGGAATTTTCCTTTTGGGGCCAATTCAGTTAAGATCATTTCATTAGCCCATTTTATGGCAAATGTAATAGCTATAATATAAAAGCTTTACAATAAAATAAGTGTTGAAATGAATCTGTGACATAACTGTCGTTTTTACCTAGTAAAATGGAAATGATAACCCTGGATCTTGTGACAGTTCAATTAAGGGCGACTAGAGCCACTGTGATTCTCAAATGCTTGAACAGAATAATAGCTGAGACAGAAAGCTGGCGCTGTGCTGGAATAACCTACCAGGAGTAGGTGCTTGCGATTACTGTTTAAACACACCAAAGAGTATTCAGTAGACTTGTGACTTATGTTGTGTGATCATCGCACCACCAACACTATGCGATGGAACGAGATTCTGTCTGAGCGACAGGGGTTGATGATGAGGAAATTCTTTCATTTCAAACATGTAAGTAAAAAAAAAGTGCAAAAAATAAAAGCAAAACGTAATGGATTGAATGTGCGTGGATGTGACAGTAATGAACTATTTTGTCAAAAAATAAAATAAAAATATATGATATAGGTGATGACGAGATCACCGAAATCCTCATTTTGACGATGGCAGCCCGAGCTTTCCTGGTAGTCACTTCACATGAATTCCCTGACTGCTCCTGTCTGTTCTGTTTGTTATTATATGAAATATTAAATGAAAGGGATGAAGTATATGCTCTTTGAACTGTGGTCATTATTTTGGTCGTGGTTGATATTTACGATTGCTTTTTGTTTGTTCACTGCTGCACAAAAATATCGGGCTAGTTTTTGACCTCCAAAAATCAACCACCTAGATTTTTATTTTTTTGTATGTGTTTTTAAAAGCAATTGCTGGGTAATTTATCTATTTTGTCTAAATTATTGAAAAGGCCAAAGATAACGGGACTGAAAACAGCACAGATTTAGTTTCACTAGATGGAATTCACTTCAGTGTC
Organism: Colistium nudipinnis; assembly: GCA_016785305.1. Classification (NCBI taxonomy): domain Eukaryota; kingdom Metazoa; phylum Chordata; class Actinopteri; order Pleuronectiformes; family Rhombosoleidae; genus Colistium; species Colistium nudipinnis. The sequence goes on from JAFBJU010000465.1 coordinate 60,173, forward strand.
GATAAAGAGGAACAAGTGGTTACATTTCTGTTTGCCATTTGAATTAGATAAGCACTTTTGACTTCCTGCCTTTTACCCTGCTTCTATCGTGTTTAAAGATAGCATTTGCAAATATGTACCCAGGAAGAAGTGTGAGAAGGAATATAGCCTGCTCAGCAAACTACTCTGAGGAAGCAAAGGATCCAGGCTTCCGGCATGTAACACAAAAAAAATTAATACACAAAAGAGCCATCACATTATGAGCAATACATTATTTGATCTGCCGTTGTTGAAGGGCCCAAATAGGGAGCATCTCTATTTCTATTTTCGCCATCTCACCAATTATAACCGCAAACATTGAGGTCAATTAATGCAAATGTATTTTAAGGATTTGAATACTCTTCCTTGTGCAACTGGCTCATTTAAAACCAGCAAAATCTATTTTTATTGAGAGGTAGGAGTTTTAACAGACCGTGACACGCAATTTGTTTGTTTCAACACTGTTGACAGGTGACAGGACACATGCTAAGTCATGAGCAAGCAAATATTTTATGTAGTTTTAATTATAGCTTAATTATAGTTTTGTGTAAATACATAGTTGAAAGGCTTTTTTATAATTTCTGTGAACTGCTGTCCACCAATTGTTATGGTTACCATGGAAGCACATTAACAGACAGGATGTGCTTAATCAGTATAATTAAACATTGGAACCTGTAACAAAAAGGAATTTTCTTGGCTGTGGAACTACATGTTAATTTTAATAGAGCTAGACACACCCTGTTAGAGTGCTGTGTCATAATGACAGTTATCCTTTTTTACCATGATTCTACATGATTTATTTGAAGTTGCAAATAAATGAAAAAAAAAGTATAATATCTTATCTTAACACCATTCATTTTAAACCAATTTTGTAGTTTGAAGTATGGTGTGATGTATTAACTGGATCTACCGGGGGAGTGAGTCTCCTGTTCAGAATATATATAAGGAGGCTTCGTATTGTTTTAAATCACTTTTCTCTGGTTTTCAGCAGTGTCTTGTCAGTGAGTCCTGAAACGATTCATTAAATCAATCAATGCTGTAAATCATGTGTTGAGAGAAAAGACATTTCATAAGGGTTAAAGTCATTGACTTTTACATGGGCCAAAAATGTGAAATATGTGAGGCGTGTGCTCATTCAAGCAAATATAAACACTTGTTGGACAGACGGGGAATTCATGTGGATTTTCACGAGGGTTACGAAAACAATTTTTAAACGCTATTAGGACTGAAGAACTATATTAGGGCCACCATGTATGATCATTTTACCGATTCAAAAAAAAAAAAAGAGAAAAAAGTATTTCGTGAGTGAACGCATCCCGCTGCGATTGAACGATCGGTGTGAGCGGCCGAGCGGCGAATATCGCTGAGTCACGGTGACGTCGACGCGCTTGCCTGTCACGTGTGCGGATCTAGGAGGGCGTGGCGTTCATGTGCCGAACATAGAGGTAGGCGCCGTGTGGAGGAGAGCGGCGTCACAGACTCACGCACCGGCTCACACCGAACTCAGCTCAGCGCTCATCCGCGCCGCAACGGCCTCAGGACACCACCAGTAACACAAACGAGGATTGCACCCACCTATGCACTGCCTTTATTAAGCCTCATCAACCCACGGGTCTCAGACTGCACCTAGCTAAGCGGTGAATAGCTAGTGGAGAACAGGGGCCTGTTTCCTCTGGATGCTCTGCTGAGGTTTCCGACAGGACACCCCAGCTGAACTGCAGCCCACGGACTCTTCGTTCAGCCCGTTAGACGTCTGACAGCAGATCCGGACCCTGCGGATTCGGACCGAGTCAGGACCGAGCTGGGCAAACGAGCTAGCTAGCTAACGGTCGTCCAGCGCGAGCAGCCAGCAACAGACCCCCCCAGCCCACGGCCAGGACTGCGTGCGATGGGTCTCCTGTCACAGGGCTCTCCGCTGAACTGGGAAGAAACCAAGAAGTATGCGGACCACATCAGGAAGCACGGCATCATCCAGTTCCTCAACATCTACAACAAGTTGAAGGAGCGTCAGAAAGATGTGCTGAAATGGGGCGATGAGGTAAGACACTGCCTTTAAAGTGAAGCCACATGTTACGGTCTCTGAGCGCCGAGAGACATTTCGTCCGGTGTGTGAGCGATGCAACTGGGCTGTCGCCTTGGCACGGAGCAGTTTAATATGGTTTTTCTGCAGCTTTCCATTGTTGTGTTGCCGACACGATCATTATGCATTAGTACACGTAAGTTGACTTGGAGACTGTTGCCACAGCGCCTTGGCACTCGCTTCATGTTCACAATAAGACCATGTCTGATTGTCAAACATTGTTGCCGATAGTTATCCAACTGCCTTTTATCAATGTTGCTATCACGGAATAGTAATACAGTGGTACATATCGTCTTACCTGATTATAACATATCTGTTCCAGTGTTTCCACAGACAATATGGAAGAAGAGTGTCGTGGTATTATTATTGAGTCATAGAAATGGCACATGGATACGTTCATGGAACGTGGGAAGATTATGGAACATGGCTTGCACTTGTGTTGGACCGAATGGACCATTGGCTTTTCTGTATTTGCTGCACTAACGCAGTGGGCTCCATAAAGGCCAGTTCCATAGTCGCCTATACACCTATGGAATTTGTTTGCCAATCAAATTATCGTGTGCATATATTTTAGAGCAGCGCATCATCGCTGCATAACTCCTTCCTGTTGATGTGACCCAAATACTTGGGTTTATCTCATATAGCTCTTGGCATGCCACAAAGAACAAGAGAGAATGTTGCGGTGAGCCTTCCACACATGCAGGAGCAGGTGCAGCCTCCAACTAAGGCAATGGCCTGTTGTGACTCTTATTTTTTAACCAGCATATCGGACCTTCACACAAGTTTGAATATCTAGTTTGTGTCCACCACTAGTCTGCAAAACTTTGGCGTGCAAAAGCTTGAACAAAGTGTTTTGATTTTGAACCATGTGGAATGCTGTTGTTATAGATTAATCCCTCTTTCAGACGAGGGGATTACACGGGAAGCGGAGTCAAAGTCAAGGAAACATGAGTGATGAATTGGAATTGATGTGATGGCGTCCCGGTCTTCGCTTCAAAAGTCTGCTTTGTGCCGTAGTTTGGCTTCTGGGTTAAACGTGAATACTGTATTCAAATAACGCACTCTGACTCACTTCATGACTGTGTCTTTGTTGTCAATGATTTACTTACTTACTACAGGTCGAGTACATGCTGGTGGAACTGGATGACAAGGATGAGAAGGTTCGACTTTCCCTGAATGCTGGAGATGTTTTGGAAACGCTCCAAGACCAGGGCGAAAAAATAAACCCCAAGTATGTAAGCTCTCCGCAGCAACATTCTGCTGGCAAATATTAAAAGTTGTACCAGTCTTTGTACTGTCGCATCATAATTAATGGTTTATGGTTTTTTGTATTTGCTAATGCCCTCCTACTACTTGCTTAATATAATGAATCCCAAGTCAAATAATGGAACCAGAACAGGTTTCAATCTCCTGCCGTCAAATACAGTGAATTTTGCCTATGAGCCGGAAGCTGCTGAATATTTGACTACAAACACATGCTAGAAGCCAGTTGATGGACTACTTTTGCTTTGGTTCCCATCCACAACACAATGCAAACAAGTGTGGTTATTTAAAACACAATTCTGAGGCTTCCAAATCTTACACTGCTCCCGCCTGAGCAGGCAACTACTAAGTTTGCTTTGGGTTGCCGCCATATATTGCAACTCCTTTCTTTATGCCTCAAACTTAGTGTAATGTGTCCAGGGAATTTCAGCATACAGGGAACGGAAGTAAAACAAAAAAAAAGGGACAGAAAGAGGAATTCTCTGTAGGCAGCGCGAATGTGTCTGGACAAGCCGGTGCGCATTCTGCTGGCGCTCGGCTAATGACGTCGGCCTAAATCGGTGGAGCCAACTTCACCCAGGGGAAATACCAGTGGCAGTGGGAATAGTAGAGCCCATGCATTCCTCATTACTGCCCCTCTGTCGCACCCACCACAGATCACGCCCTGAAGCACAAATACGTTGCGATAGCTTATCCCGCCAAGATTACGGCTGACATATGATGATGGGAGAGTGGGCAGTTTATTTTAATCTGAGAGCTCATGCCGATACCGGAGCCCCGGGACTTAATGGCCCTCTCTCCTGCCGACCCAAAACGGAACGTTTTCCTTTTGTATTTCTGCAGTCACCCCACGCTCTGGAGGCCAGAGTACGGCAGCTACATGATTGAGGGAACCCCGGGGCAGCCGTACGGTGGCACTATGTCAGAGTTCAACACTGTGGAGGGCAACATGGGGAAGAGGCGACGAGAGGCCTCGTCCGTCCTGAACCCGAAGGAAACTCTCTGCACCCTCACCTCATTCCCAAGGTACTTGTCTGCTGCTTCTCTTTTAACGGCTGAAAACGTCCCTCGCATGCAGCCGTTTAACGGTTCTGTACATGGGGGTCCTTTGTTTAGGCTAGGTTGCCCGGGCTTCACCAAACCAGAGCACCGGCCGACCCCCGTTGAGCAGGGGGTGTCGAAGTCACTGTTCTTCCCAGATGAAGCCATCAACAGACATCCGAGATTCAGGTAGGTTTCTATGGTTCCAACTTCCCCGAGAGCGTGTGCGGTTGCCGCACGGACAATGTTTTGAATTAGAAGATGCGTTTATTATGTTGTATTGCAGCAAAGCTGAATGACCTTTTAAATGAGCAAATCAGTAAAGTGGAAGGAATCTGCTTTTTCAGCACGCTCACCAGAAACATACGTCACAGGAGAGGAGAGAAAGTCGTGATTAATGTGCCAAGTAAGTCTCAATTGAGTAACTTCTCAATGTATGTACAGGTAGCAAGACTGAAGCATATGCACTTCAGGTTGAAACAGTCTCGCTGCTCTTAGTCTGCCTTTTGGACTGCGTGGATAAATAAGAGCTCCTTCCCTTTCGTTTGCCATTAGTATTCAAAGACAAGTGCACTCCATCTCCATTTGTGGAGGAGTTTCCTGAGGACGATGGGGAATCCACGAAGGCGGCTCTGCCTGATCATATCTACATGGACGCAATGGGCTTTGGCATGGGCAACTGTTGTCTGCAGGTATTTCAAGGACCAGTGTGGCCACTCTGAAACTTGTTTTTTTCCTTTGAACAATCCCATGTGTTGTTTTGTTGTTTTTTTACCGGTGACTTAACATGGACTGCTACCTGAAGTTTTACAATCCAAATAGGTGATTCATAGATGCACTTCAGCCTCTGTTTCTTGTGTTGTTGCAGGTAACATTCCAGGCATGCAGCATTGATGAGGCCAGGTACCTTTACGACCAGCTTGCAACTTTCTGCCCCATTGTGGTGAGTATCATGCACTTCCTGACCTAGATTGCTACGACCCCCCCCCAACCCGCAGTACTACGTAAAACTAACCTTTAGTTTAAAGATGGGGATGAGGGGGCTAGGGGAATGTCGCCCTAAAAGTTGTTTCTCTTTAAAGATGGCCCTGAGTGCAGCCTCACCCTTGTACAGAGGATATGTATCGGACATCGATTGTCGCTGGGGGGTAATTTCTGCCTCTGTGGATGACAGGACACAGGAGGAGCGCGGTTTGAAGGTGAGCAGGTGCAGCTGAAAAAACAGATCCTTGCTTTGCATAAAAAGATTCTGTCAACAGCAGCTACGAAACTTAATTATGTTTTTTTGTATTACTATATATATATATATATATATAATATTATATCATGCTATATTTATTATATAAAAAGTGTTTATTTTGAATTAAGTCCACTATAGGAAAATACGGCTGTTTAATGACTTGGGCATCTTCCTGCGCTTACTTCCATTTTACTTGTTGCACCTTGACGCTTTTTCGCAAGGAAAAGGCACAAGCACAGTGTTGTGACCAGCTTATTTTGCCCATAACAGTTTTGGGGGGGGGGGGGCTTCCGGGGGGTCTCTATATACACTTGTGTCAAAGCCATGTGTGAAGCTTACGTTGTATTGTGGAAAACAAAACTACAAACGAGGGTGACGGGAGCTCGACTATCCAGGGAATGAGGAAGATGCGTTTCATAATGGCATACATGCCTCCCTTGCAGGCGCAAGGCAAAACAAAGCAAGAGAACAGGGCATAGCAGACTTATCACAGGGGCAGGCAAAACATCTGCATGTAGCCAGAGTCGTCACAACAGTATATTAAAAAATAAATAAATAAAAAAAAACGTCTGTGCTGGAGAATATGGAGCGTAATGTCTGGGGGGAAAAAAAAATAAAACATTTTTACTTTCCCCTCTGCAGCCTCTGAATAACGACAAATACAGGATCTTCAAGTCAAGATATGACTCCATTGACAGCTACCTGTCCAGCTGTGGGGAAAAGTACAACGACATTGATTTGACGATAGACAAGGAGATCTACGAGCAGCTGCTCGGTGGAGGTAATCAGATAGAACCAAGAGGCCCGCATGTCTTCTTCTTCCTCCGCCATTGTTTACTAGCCATTGTCAACAACAACCTCCAGGTGCATTACAAATGGTATCATTAGATTCCTACGTCCTCCGCTTAAATGTCAAGTCTGATTCTTCTGCTGGATCCGTGTGTGAGAAATGTCGTTATACGTCTACGACTTGACTGTGAAAATCCAGGAAGCTTGCCCAAATGTGTACAATTTGCATAACCAGCTTTCTGTGCATAGGAATTGACAAACTGCTGGCCCAACACATAGCGCACCTCTTCATCCGCGACCCGCTATCCATCTTCATGGAGAAAATACACTTGGATGATGAAAATGAGTCTGACCACTTTGAGGTGAGGTTTCCAGTCATCGCTCAAGGCAACTTGTCGGCAGAAACCACGCCCGATTTAAGCCTATCTGACTCCTCTTCTCTCAACTCGTCACGTCCCGCAGAACCTCCAGTCGACCAACTGGCAGACGATGAGGTTTAAGCCTCCACCTCCGAACTCTGACATTGGCTGGAGGGTTGAGTTCCGCCCCATGGAGGTAAATATGAATTGCACAACACCAATTACTTCAACTAAAACTTGTATTTTTGGTCTGTATTTAAAAACGAAATAATAAATATCTCATTTGCTTATTTTACAGGCGCAGCTGACAGACTTTGAAAACGCTGCCTACGTGGTCTTTGTCGTGCTGCTCACCAGAGTGATCTTGTCATACAAACTCGATTTTCTAATCCCTTTGTCAAAGGTGACTAACTTCTCTTTAGCTTTGACTGTAAACTAATTGAGAAGAAGATTTGTGCGCTTACGGAAAACTTGTCTTTCATTAGGTTGACGAAAACATGAAAGTCGCACAGAAGAGAAATGCTGTCCAGGAGGGCATGTTTTATTTCCGCAAGGACATCTTTAAAGGTGGGTAAAGAGAAACATTCGAATTGCCATTTGATGCCCGCGGCGAATGAATCAATTAGGAGTAACGGGCCCGTTTTTTTCCGTGCACCAATAGGCTGCAGCACGGTCCTTGATGGTGCCACTTCCGCACAGAATGGCTTGGAAGCAGATGGCACTAATGAGGAATACACACTGATGAGCATTGACACAATCATCAATGGAAAGGTGATTATTCCATTTTACATGTCGGCTTTTGGCGTTTTACAATCATGATTAGATAAAGTGGGGGATGGATTGCCATGAAATTTCATCTCGCGGTTAATCTTGGAATTAGACGTGAGTGAACGTCTTTCAATATTTTTCCACTTTGTGAAATAATCACAAAGTGCTCATGGCAAAATAGGTACTATCTGGTATGCACTGCAGCTTCTGTTGTCTCCTATCCCCAGGAGGGAGTTTTTCAAGGGCTTATCCCGATCCTGAACTGCTATCTGGAGAACATGGAAGTCGACGTGGACACCCGGTGCACCATCTTGAACTATCTGAAGCTCATTAAGAAGCGCGCCTCTGGTAAATATGCACAAAAGGACGGAAAAATCCCCCAATACATCTTCAAGTCCGAGTGTAACCAATTGTGTGTGATCCGAAACAGGCGAACTGATGACCATGGCCAAGTGGATGAGGGAATTTGTTGCAAAGCACCCGCAGTATAAGCAGGACAGCGTCATAACTGACAAGATCAACTACGACCTGGTCCTCAAGTGCGACCGGATCGCAAAAGGCGAAGAGCAATGCCCGGAGCTCATCGGAAACCCGGTGAACAAGTTTAAATGAGATGCGGTGTGGGAGTGTTAAAACACGCATGCAAAGAGAGACCAAAGGTGAACGAGAGGGGTCCAAGTGTAAGAGAAAGCAAAACGGCACGTGTGTGTGTTTTAAAAAAAAAAAGGAGAAAAAAAAAACACGCCTGCATCTAATGTATATAAATTTACTGTGTCAGATTTTTATTATCATAAAATTATTTTAATAGGGTTAAGACATACAAAAGATGGTGTAATAGAAATCAGATGTGTATTTATTTTTCTCTGGAAACTAAGCCTATCTGTGTGAGAATGTAAATGTAGCGAAGGGGTTGGACGGTAGTCTGCTTTTAGTCTTGTGTTCTGTAAATACTGTATCTTCACTCTTTACAATATTAACACCCTAGGTTATTTCTTTTTCGCTGGAAATGAGCTTTCTTTACATTTGGTTGTTTTTTTTTGGTTTTTTTTCCCCCCATTTGTCTCTGGTGACATTGTAGTGGGACCTGGACAGTATGTTGCATCAAATTGGAAATGGTGGTCCATGTTTTGCAATGTGATACTGCTTCAAAATAAATATGTACAATGACGACAAAGCTGGTCATTTGTTCCGTCGGTTTTTGGTCATGAGCCAAAGCAAAAGACAAATTCGAAAGTCTGAGCTGAAGATGGCACTAAAGTTGAAAAGTCAGGATAGAACTTTTCCAAGTCATTTTTTTTTCCTTTATACGCCTTCACAAACGTATATGGCAGTTGTTTTAGTCTAAAGTGGACTGGTGTCTCCCTCTCTTGGGGCTGTGCTGCGGGGAATAGAATTGGTTTAAAAGTAGAACTAAAGTAGTAGAAAAAACAGTGTGTTGTAGAAACTGCTATTCCAGGGACTCACGAAGGAGGTTTTAAAAAAAAGGGGGGGCTTTAAATAGATTATAACTTCCCAAAAGAACTCGATACAGTTATTCTCCATTTTCACTTTAAGCAAATCTATCACATGTCCAACCTAAACCTTTTCATCCACCAGATGGTGGTATTGAACTACAGCTTTACGTAACACTGGAACGACAGAGCATTGCGTCAGTTTGTAACTCTCGAACTCAATGATGATGACGGTTTGTGCAGGACCGCTCCGCGCAGAGGCACACGGCACGTGGCAATCAATAGAAACATTAAAAAGACTAAGGCCCAAATAAAGCCCTTGGACTGGTTGAATGGATCCAATGAGCTTGGTAAATAAAATAAATACGCGTGTTAACAGCCGGACTGCGACACATGAGGAGTACATTTTTTTAAACGAAAACAACGGGGGAGAGAATAGTTAAAAGGAGATCATGATAAGGGCCCCTTGCCTGTAAACTTCACTGTAAACTAAGCCCAATAGAGATGAGGAGGTAAACTATCATTGGGGAGGACACGCTCAGTTAACAGGGCCCCCTGTGTGCGGTTGGCAGTGCACCGTGAACTGTGTCAAAGGTGGCCGGAGCATTCCCGAGGGACGCTCCCCTGGGCACGTTTAAGATGAGTTCAAACAAGGAGTGAATGTAGACATAGATACGTAGACAGGCCAAGTGAGCACAAGGAACGACATCACCGGAAATGGCGTTTTTAAAAAAAAAGGACACACTGCAGCGTGGGGTTGGGATAGGCACAGGCAACTGGGTATCGAGGCTGCGCTGTCATAAATCCAGAGGATCCCATGACAGCTGACACCATTCTGCCACCCTGACCCGAGGCACCTTTAAATCTCACTGTCACTCGGACCAGGGCGATGTGGCCCGCTCTGGGAACCCGTGCATGCCATCTGAGCAGGCTAAGCCTCGCTGGCTCGCCCGGCTGTTAAAACCGTATGAGCAGCTCGCGGGGCCTGATCTATCGCTTCACGCGCCTCCACGGAGACGCTGGCCTGACGTTCGGCACCGCGTGCACTCCTGTCTTTCACCATCGGCTATAGGGAACACGTCGGTCCAACAAGCTGTCAGCCCCCGCCCCCCCCGCCCTCCTCGCGTTGCCGTCAGCACTAAGTAGCTCAATGCACCAACCACGCAGAGATCTTCATCTGGCTCACCCCAGCGGAACAAAAAAAACACTTCTTCAGTCTATTGCATCGCAATGGCATATCATTCGTTTGCATTAGTAGTGCCCTCCACAACTGTATATTTGACCCACTTTGGTTTCTCCTCCCCAGCAGCCACTGACTGCCCAGTACGCACAGAGGAAAACCCAACCACGCAGAGATCTTCATCTGGCTGACCCCAGCGGAACAAAAAAAAAAACACGTACACATCTTCAGTCTATTGCATCGCAATGGCATATCATTCGTTTGCATTAGTAGTGCCCTCCACAACTGTATATTTGACCCACTTTGGTTTCTCCTCCCCAGCAGCCACTGACTGCCCAGTACGCACAGAGGAAAACCTTGCGTGCACACTCATGCTGATTTATTTACACGGTGGCAATATATATATATTAATATATATATATATATAGTGCATTGTGTCAATATCTATAGGTCACGCCATCTATTTCAAAGCAGTCTTTCTGATTCTCAGAGTAATCATTTTTATAAATCCCTTCTGCCATGCTGGCGAACAGAGGTTACAGTAGACGCAACTGTGATGACATAAGCAAAACCTGTGTACTCTGTGTTTCGGCACAGATGTCCCTGCATTATGAATGTTGTTATATTTGAAACAGCGCCCATCAGCGACACTGCACTCGGTGGCGGACGTGTCAAATCGACTACCACTTTTCCCCCAGAGCCCATATTTGAGACTTATTTTAGTGACTTACACTATAATAAAGCAGATTAGCCTCCACTTAGACCGTCACACATCAGTATAAAAAATACATATTAATATTCACTTAAGAGCTCACAGGGGAGCCAGAAATCCTAATTGTAATGGATGTAGATCACCTTGTCTGTGACCAATGACCTTAAACATAACCAATGGAAAGACACGGCAATGGGTTGGATTTATAAAATCCTCACTGAATTTCAAAAATTGGTGAGATACTTGGATCTGAGCCAAGTTGGACTCTACAGCACCGCCAAGGACACACACTCTCTCCAGCTGTGCGTCTACCTGACAACAACGGTCACTGATCTTGCCTTGAAAAGAAACAAACATGAGCACTGTCAACACGTCACCATAAGCAGCTGAAGACCTCCTCGGGAACATCTGTTTGTTTAGCAAGGGTCCACATGTTTCGATCACCACATCTGGCTGCCGTTCCTGCTCCTGGGGCAGAGCGCCCATACCCGTAATCACTTTGGACAGCATCTGCTAATTTAGCCTAATGTAATGCGAAATAAGCCATGCTGCTATTGCACTGTCCAATTCAATTTAGCAGTGCCGAAGGTGATGCTGTCAAATTTGCCCGACCAATCACCTGCCCACAACAAAAAAGGGCATTTCATTTGACAAAGGTATAACAAATGAAATGGCACATCTGAGGTTTTGATGAGTTGGATAGCGAAACCATATTGTGGCTCGACAAATCAGGATTTATCCTATTTCATTCATGCAGGCCTCGCGTGTTAATCATTCGCAGGGACTAGTGGCCTTTTTTGAAGATAATTCACACAGCCGATAACACCCCGAGGTCCTCCCTGTGATGGCGAGCGCGTGTAGGTGTGGTTGCAACACACCGGGTCAGCTCCTGGCTCCAACCCTCCTGCCTGCAAGGCACCGGGCCAGTCTGCGCGGTCCTCCCACTTTTTTTTTTCCACCGAGCCACAAGGCAGCACATTGTGCTCACGGAGCGGGCCAGCCAGCCAGCCAAGGTTACACTTCAGCCCGCGGACCAGCTGCTGCACCTCTGCCTCCGCATCTCTCCATCCGAGGGCCGGGGAACTTCGTGGTAAGACCTCCCCTCCCCTTCTCTGTCTCTCTCTCTCTCTCTCTCTCTTTCTCCCTCTCTTTCTGTGGTTATTTTTGACTTGTGAGTGGGAGCGAATGGGACAGCGCGCATGGCGTCCATCCGCCACACCGGCGCTGATGGGGGGGGGGGGGGGCTGAATTAGCGGTGACCTCCGCGCGCGCGCGCGGTGCGTCCGACCATCGACGAGGATGCGATAAGTTTGTTCGTTTTTGCTGTTATCCTGTTTGTGTTTAACTCCTCTCTGGAAGTTTGACTTATGGATGCGAGATGATGATGGCATGAGATGCCGCCGCTGCTGTGTGGCACCGCGCGTAAAGTGCGGTTTGGGTTACACATCCGACCCCGATGGAAAATGACTTGTTATACAATGCGGTGGTTCATATAACCGGTGGGACGGGGGCGACATCCTCATCTTACTGTGGCAAAGTTATGAATATCGCGCCTGGTGAAAACTGTTGAATGTTGCTCTATCT
>JAFBJU010000465.1:72707-107707 GCA_016785305.1 Colistium nudipinnis
ATCCATCCATCCATCCATCCATATCAGCGTGATTCATAGATACTGTGCAACAAAGGGTTCAATATAACTCTGATTAAAACATCATAAAAAAAAAAAATCCATGGTGACAACCAAACATTCCAACTCATCATCGCATCACTGGTGAGATTTGAATGGGCCTCGTGCCAAATGTCTATGGTATTACCACATCTATGACAACAGACACTTTTCATGGTCATGACATCGTTATATAATTACATTGCCCCACACTGTCTCTAACAGTGAACCTTTATCAGCTGCGGTAACACTGATACCTGCATTTATCTGACCAAAGCCGTGATAACACATTTGTGATTTGGGAATATCGAGCTCGTCCTTCGATTGTTCAGACATATTTGCCCTGCCCCGGCATTTGCACAGCAGAGATTCATTGACTGGCTGGGTGTCCCGTTGTGGGGTCATCGTGCTCTGGTTAAGGCCTCGCAGATTATCATGTTTTGGTGCAGCCTAATGTAGTTTTGATAATCAGAGGATATGTATTACTGTGCCGGGCCTGATCAGAATAAGCCATATTTTGTTGCTGCAGATAAGTGATAATGGAAAAATGCAAATATCCGTGATATGCGACACATTTCTGTCCAAGTTAATTCTGTTAATCCAAAAACTGGGTTTTATTTTATTATTTTTACCACTGACCTACACCAATATACCATCTGCAGATTATGTTATCGTTTGGTTCGGGAATGCTTGACTTTGTTTTAGAAAAAAAAAGGCGAACATACAGTGGCTCAAGTGTCGTATGTGAGGGCTTTGGAAGCAGAGTAGAGAACTTATTTTGCCTCGTGCACGTCTCCAGCTTTGGACTGAAATGAATGTACAGCTGGGAAAATACGTCTGTGGAAACGGAGAAGGCTGAGAGGAGGCATTTCACAAGCAAAGATTTGGGTGATGCAGTGTGGTTCTGTAAAAACACGACTGTTTGCGAAAGCATGACGGACTTGTCCAGGCATAGCGTTAAGTCGAAATACCTAGCGTAGGTTGATGATACATTCGGGGGGGGGATTTACAGGTTTGTGAGCATAGCCTAGAAGGTCAAATAACGCGTATGTCTCGTCAGTGGCCTTGTGTTGCATATCACAGGGCAGACACCTGGCTGTTAGATGTAAAGCAACACGATCACATTGAATTCCTGCATTACATGCACTGTTCACGGAAGTATACAGAGGAAGCCCTTACCATTGGATTTCCCTGATGGGCAGATGTTGAAATCAGAACAATGTTTTTGAACCACTCACAAAGAGTCCCAGGCTATCATTGTCAGAGCCCGCTCGAGTTAATTAATCCATCCGTTTTGAGATCCTCGTGGCCTTCGTCAAACAAAAGGCCAGAGAATCACTACACGGCTGTCTCATATGAGCAGAGGTGCGGTTTTCGGCTGTACACACCTGCCCGCTGGCTTCTTTTGTGTCCCTGAGTGAGGTACCGCCGCGATTATCCTTGGCCAGCGACCAGGTGCCACCGACCCAGTGTGCTGTCCCATGCGCAGCACAAAATCAAATGACGATGAATGTCGCTCTTTGCCTGTGGGACACGTAGGCAACTAACACAAATATGAAATGTGTAATTAATGAATAATACATGTGGAGTGGAATCGGAAACGGTCGTCTAACGGGTGTGCGTTGCATGCTGCTTTTTTTAAGGTGACAAATGGAAGCCTTCAATCATAAACTCAACACCTACATAGAGACATGGATGGGTCCCAGAGGTGAGTCTGGTTTATATTCTCCCCTCAGTTGCGGATGCACATGGCTGGGGTTGTTTTTATTTTACTTTTTCCATAAGGGTTGCACACACTGTAGTTGGTACTATTGCATTTCCCAGCAAAGTTAGTCGTACAGCGAATATTACGTTAAATTCTGCAATGTTTTTTTCTTTATCTCCTCGAGGCAGTAATCAAACATTGCTTTTCACCTCTGAGGTCATCTCTTTTGACCGATGAGCGAAAAACAAACAAATGCCTCTTTGTCTCCATATTTCAGATCAGCGGGTGAAAGGATGGCTGCTGTTAGACAACTACCCACCAACCTTTGCACTGACCGTCATGTACCTTCTGATTGTGTGGATGGGGCCCAAGTACATGAAACACAGGCAGCCTTACTCCTGCAGAGGCCTCCTAGTGCTCTACAATCTGGGCCTCACACTCTTGTCCTTCTACATGGTCTATGAGGTAAACTGCCCGCACGGCACTGGGACGCGCTGAGGCAGAGCCAAAGCAATCACTGCGACGTCACACTGCAGACAGATTATCCCAAAACAAAATATATATATAGAAAAAGACAAGACAAAATGACCCGAAGCTGCATACCGACTAAACCTCTAGTTTGTAAAATAGGATCAAATAAAATAGAACAATCTGACATTGTGGACATCTTTTTTTAAAAATCTGTCCTGCCAGAACTAGTTGAGTAAATTCACCATGTGTGTAATTGGTTAACCCCAGTCAGACAGAGCTATATTACATCTTGCCCCAATTCCACTCGTCATGCTTAGATAAATTAACAACTTGGTGCATCCTTGTATGTCAGCTACAGATTGCAAGAACGTTTTTCAGTAGTACACAATTGTATATCATTTGTCAGTAAAATCATACACAATATTAATTTATAGAAAAAAATATAAGAACATCAAGGGATTTATTAAGATCCGAGTCTTAATTAATAGAGTTAATAACGTTCCAACATGTTTTCAATGCGATGCTGAAGCCGGGAGATGGCTGCTGGCCGGTGATCAGATCTGCCCACCACTAAATCAAACAATCACTTCGCGTATTCCATGCAAATCCAGTTTCAGTTTAAGTTTTCTACGCTGAGCTTATAGCTCCTATTAGACCGTGGCTGCCGGTGTCTCTCACTGAGACGTAGGGACAGGGAGGGTGAGGGACACGGCTGGACACTGAGAGCATTGCATCAGCCATCAAGTCCCCTATTGTTGGCTACAACGTGTGTTTTGTTTTGTTTTTAACAACAAACTTAAATAACCGACGTGGAATCAGGTTCACGTTTGGCAAGGCGGCCAGGACTTCGGAGCTGAATGTTGTGTTAAGCGTTGCCTGGGCTTCATAGAGTGACAGTGTGTGTGTGTGCGTGTGTGAAGTCCACCTCTGAGCACCGCATCGATGTGTTTTAGTGCTGGTGTGCGAGTCTAAAGTATCCGTGGTCCTCGTCCAGCTGGCAGAACCCCCTGGGTGTTACATTAAACCTTGTACCTTAATACTAATGGGCTTTTTCTTTTTGAGAGAGAGAAAATAATCAGAGGGACAGTGTCTGTGTAAACATAATAAAATACTAAAAGAGTTCAAAAACCAAAGGTCATCCTATGACAGGCGGCCTCTTGGCTAATGTTTGTGGGTCAACCCTATTGCAGCAGCAAAGACCTGGGGGGGGGTGGGGGGATCTATGACGATTTGGTGGCTCAGGATAAAGCCCGGCCAACTACCCACATTTCAAGGACACGCCTTCTATTCTGCGCATATCAGATCAAAATTGACTTCGCGCTACATCGAACAGCAACAAGCATCCTACTAGAACACATGGTGCCTGTCTCAAAAAACACAATAAAACGACTACACGGATACACTGGCTTCTGCTGCATACATTTGAACCGGTACCACTTTACTAGGCAAAATTACAGGAAACATATGGAATCACAGGTGCCAGTTAATATTGACTCTCCCATTTAGACATGGACTTTTGTCCGGAATTTCCAACTCCGTGTAAATTATGCGTCGGAATTTCAGACGTCCAGTCACAGACTGAGATAATATCATTTTACGATATCACGCGAAGACCTTTAAACATCATGTCATACATTCCATGAAATTATAACTGAGCAACGTCAGTGGCTAAAGATCGGTCACCCAAACCTGACTACAAATAGATAAGTGACAAGCTTAGGTTATCGGACTTGAGATTATTCTGTCGGGCACTTTATTGTAGGGGAGACAGTGTCACATTTTACGACACCATATATTTTAGGCTTCACTTTTACATGACAGCTGTGCAGGGCAATGTTGGTGCGCGTCTCGCTTACATCCACTGAGTCGCAAACATCCAAAACCAAAATAATAATTGATTTGATTTGACTTTTTCTATAGCTCGTCTCTGCCGTGAGGCATGGTGACTACAATTTCTACTGCCAGGACACTCTCAGTTCACCGAAAGTGGATAACAGGGTGAGTCTGCCTGACACTGCACAATGCGTTTTATGTTTACCGCTTGGGATGGTTTTTGCATATCACCGTATATGTGACGCCGCTTAATTGCAAAGTATAAAAGGTCCCAGTCCTCTTCTTGAAAACGTTAACGGAGCTTGAAAAAGGCATGAAGCAAAAATTCCATGCTCCCAGTGTCCCTCCCAGCACACAAACACCCTCAGACAGACGGGTGCTCACAAATTTACATATAGGACATATTGAACTTCAAATGACACAAATCAAGCCTTACCCCGGAAAAGAACCTTCTGTCCCCTCAGTTCAGCGTCAAGCAGATTCTGTCCTCTCTCCCGGTCCTTTTAAAGGCTCATCGGCCAACAGGCTTCAGGTGTGCCAGTACACACACCTGAGACTGGTTCTCCTGATTTTCCCAACCCCCCTCCCCCAGCCTTCTGCCACACATCTATATATCTATATACAGTATGTATATACATGTATATATATATATATAAATAAATTATGATTTATATTTACTGTATTGTTTTTTATAAATATCTGCAGATATCAGATTATATTTTTTCGTAATATTCTATTTGATTGTATATATAATACAAAATTAATGATCTTAATACGGCTTATTATTGTCATTGGTTTTCCTTTCAAATCCACTGCTGTGATCCTCTTTGGCCTGAGTACCTGTAAATCCCAGCAGATAAGCTGCAGAGACAGAGAATCAATTTAATCCAGCTCTTGTCCTCACCATGACTGTCTTTGGTGTCCCCTGCTGAGCTCCGCAGTGGAGGTGAAAACAAGGCTCCCAGTGAAATGTGCCCAGCGCTGCACTTCTGCAGGGAATAAAAAAAGAAACCTTTAGTATGTGTCACAGCTGGCACAGCTAAATTGCTTTATAACTCCACCTGAAATTTGAAGCGCCTTCGGGGTGCACATATCTTCTTGGCACCTTGTAAAAAAAAGATATATTTTATTTTTTGCGCTATATTTCTATGATTTTCCGTCCAAAATCACCCAGTAAAAGTTTTTTAAAAATCTTTAACCGCTTTCGTTTTGCCGTGTCTCCTCTCAGGTCATAAATGTCCTGTGGTGGTACTACTTTTCCAAGCTCATTGAGTTCATGGACACTTTTTTCTTCATTCTACGGAAGAACAATCATCAGATCACGTTTCTGCACATTTATCACCACGCCACTATGTTGAATATCTGGTGGTTCGTCATGAACTGGATACCCTGCGGCCATTGTGAGTGTTTCAACACAACTTTGCCCTCCAATGATTCCAATCATTCCAGTAACCACATTTAGGCTGTTTGGTCTCTAAGCTAGCTAAATAATTCAAGTGCTCTAATGCTAAACCCATTAGCCTCCAAAGAAAAGAGCCTGTTTTGCCCAGAAAGCCTTACAGGACACAATGTGACACTTTCTGACCTGAACAGTTTGCACCGCGTAATATGCTTTTATGCCGTTCAAAGAAAGCAGCACAGCGGTCTTATCCTAATCCTGAATATTACTGCTGCCTTTATTAAGCGGCGTTGTAAAGATGTTTTATTATTTATCAGATACACTTTATTATATCGGAATAACTTAACGGATAAGGGCTTCTATTGATTTTACATTAAAAAAAAACGAAGTAACGGTTCCAAACAGAGCGGGCTAATGAAAAGTTTTTTCCTCCCCCTGTGTGAGGATCGCGCTGCCCGGCTACATGCCGTCCATTGACTGTTATTGCTCCGTTGATGAGTAACTTCCCGTGTCTCTCCAGCGTACTTCGGTGCGTCCCTCAACAGCTTTGTCCATGTGGTGATGTATTCGTACTACGGCCTATCGGCCATCCCAGCCATGCGCCCGTACCTTTGGTGGAAGAGATACATCACGCAGTTACAGCTGGTAGGTTCATTCCCCCGGTTTCTTGCCAGTGGTCAAGAAATGACTCCGACTTATTCGAATAAAAACCCCAAACCCCAAATACAAGTCAAACTCCTTCATCCAATTTTTTTTTTAATCATTAATGGCATAAGAATAATCTATTGAACTTTAATCCCATTTAGAAATTGCTGTAGTAGAATCTGTAGCTCGAAACGAGCATTGGTTGCGGGAAAACGGTTTGAATTGTTTTCAAGTTGCCCATTTCAGAAAGTCTACTGGCAAACAATTGGCTGTTAAATTGGCTATCTTGGGCTTTTTTCCTCCAGCATACCTCTATATCTTTTTTTTTTTAAAGGGCAGGGCATTTTTAGCACCATCCATTTCAGATATTTTGGGCAGTGGATCAATATGACCGTTGTACAGGCTCTCTGAGTCACCTTGTGCTTGGTATGTGTCTGAGGTGTGTCGCGTTTCGTCCACAGATCCAGTTCTTTTTAACCATGTACCAGACCTTATGTGCCGTCGTGTGGCCATGTGGCTTCCCGAGGGGATGGCTGTACTTCCAAATAGGCTACATGGTCGTACTCATTATCCTCTTCTCCAACTTCTACATCCAGGTCAGTTGCTTTTTCATTATGAAGTCTCAAACGTCATTTGTGAGCCATTTTGGAAAAAGGTGCCCTTTTTTTCATTGGTCGTTGCCTGTTTTGTCGTTGACACGAGCAAATGAAGAAAATACAATAACAGCGATTTGGCAGAAAGTCCATTTTGGTCTGTGTCTCGTGAATCAACTTTGTCCTTCTAATAACAACATGTCCTCCCTGCCTCTCTTTGTCTCACACAAGACATACAAGAAGCACAGTGGCTCTCCAAAGACGGAGCACCAGAACGACTCTCGCCTATCACAAAACGGACATGTAAATGGCACCCCGTCCACGGACAAGAAGCTGAGGGTGGATTGACATCTGAGGAACCGTCCTCGGAAGCTGGCTGTAGTGTGTTAGCCGATGCTGCTGGAAGGTAGACATATCTTCTTGTCTAGAATAGCCTAGCATTCAATTGAGATGAAATAAGCCATAGCCACATGAACCCACAGACTTTCCGCGCTCTTGCACACACTGCTACACCTGGCCATGAGTGATGTAATGATGACAATTGTTGTAGGGCTGGGTCTACTTTCAAACCGATCTGCATTTGAACGTTCCGAAGTTGATTCACAACACTGAGCATGAAGGCGTACGTCTGAATTACGACGACAAAAACATCACTGGAGGTGCACAACACCCCCTGGGTAAAAGGCATTCGCAAGGAGGTTCCCACCCCATTCTCTGCATGCCTACTTAGGTACGTCTTATTTACACCCCAGCGATTTGTTTCTAAAACATCCAAGGTATGTATACAGGGTTAAGAGTACGGATTTGTTTACCGATTCAGGGTTGTTCATTTGACCGAGAGTGTAACGTCTCCGCGCTGCATCCTCTGCACTACAAAGAGAAGCACTTATTGGCATATGTTGGTAATGTTATTAAAAGGTACATTAACGTAGCAGCTTTTGGGTCGAATCTCAATGGAAACGATATTCTTGACAATGCACCAGGTTGTATGATAAATTGCTCCATTTACAGCATTGGTCCTCGTAGAGTGTTTTTCTCATCCAAACAAATGTGTTAACTGATTGACCCGAACCAAATCGACACTGAATCGAATCAGATCATAAATTAGCACAGACTGGAACCGTGTGAATCAGGAAATCCTTGACTATACCCAGTCATATACCGTAGAATGGTTCAGACTGCATAATATTCCCTACCGGAAGGCCTCTTACGTAATCTATTCACAGCAAAAATATCTTTATTGTTACCAGCAAAGCGCGTATTTCAATGCAGTGATGTTTTACACAGAAGGTCCAAAGCTGAAATCGCCAGTCGTTCTGTTGAGAAGCTGAACGTGACATTCCACACAGTGACGTTCACTTAGGTGAATAATTAGGCGACAATTACAAACGACTGAATGCTTTCTATGGTCTTTGACATGTAACGAGAGCTTACACCTTGTGTCTTGCCTCATAACTCCTTCCTGCGCTGTGACAAAATATTGGATTTAACCCTGTGTGAAATGGTAGTGCAGTTGTGTTGAAGGTAATAACAGCAGGATTTGCATTTGTCGCGCTTTTTTTTTTTCCCCACAAAATCGCATCGTTGAACATTCTTTTTCTTTTTTTTTTTTTTTTTTAAGACAATCTCTGATCGGATTTTACCTTAGTACAGTGATTTGTTTATCTGTGAAGTAAAACCTTTGCCTAATGTCAGGGGGCCTGCTATACACAGGCAATAATGCTATGAAATCAAAACTACAAGCATAATTGAATTATGAACTGTAACTCTTAACACCAGTGTTGTGGAGCACTGCGTCGCTCGACCATGCTGATCCAGTTTAATGAGATACTGTAAGGCCTTAACCACCGAATGAGCACGTCGTGTTTTTCCAATGTATAGGTGACCTACATACAGTACATGTTCACGGCATAAGGAGTACTTGTTAAAATGTGAATAATACACACAGAGGCCAATCTTTCTGCGTGGCAAATTTGGTCCACAAAATGCTCCTGATGACCAGCGATCATTTTACACGCACACATCAGAACACAAATAAAACGACACTTACAAAAAATGTATATATAATTGACAGCCCGGCACCCTCTCCTCTGTTGTATGTGGCGACGGTGGCGAAGTTAAAAGGAAATTTGGATTAGCATTAAATAACTCCCCTGCCGATAAAGGGAAGAATATTGCTATTGGATATTACTATCTATTTTACAACCCAATATAACATTTAGACATTTTTCTGAAAATCTCGGGGGTAAATCGAGGTGAAATATGTTGCAATGCATGATTTACTCCATTGGCACCGGATAAAAACAAACTGACTGTGAAGCTGCAGCTTTCCTAATCCCTTGATATAAATGCTACGATAATATGAAGTTATCATCTTTAAGTCAACAAACATCCCCGTTTTTATCATTCCGTACTTGGTTCCCAGAAAAACGCAATACACGGATTATCACCCCCGTGTCCTCGGCAAGACAAAGGTCATTGAAGTCTGAAAAAAAACATCTGCAATGTCACTGGGGTGGTATAATAGATGTTTATAATTTCACCGAGATGAATCACTTGAGAGAGCATCACACCCGGAAGTGAACACACAATAACCTGTCCGGGTACACGTGACCGCAAGCAGATACTTCCACATTTACCCCATGTGCTCCTATGGGCTACATCATGAATCAATTATTTTCAACAAATGAACTCGTAAAAGCACATTCTTTTTCGCCAGTTTATTCGAGGGGGGGGGGGAACAGCATGAAACCAAAACTGTTTAACCATTCGTTGCTTAGAACAGGTGCGGAAGGTGCTCATGATTTTAGCGGTCAGCGCATTTTGCTGCGTTCCTGAAATCAGAAAAAGAAGTAGTCTTCTATCGCGTAAACCTGAAATGCAACATGCTCGTGCGTGGGACGCATGAAGTGTCGATACATGTATTATCCAGCTGCAGCACAAATACAAGAGGCTTAGAAGAGTGCATTGGACTCAAAACGTTGGCTGCGGCCTCAGCGGGATCGCGTGCGGGTCTCCGTGCCGTTTTTAAAGAGGCTGCTCGGAGACAGCAGAGTAGCTCCTCACCCGTGCAAAGATGAAGGGCGTGTACATCCTGTCGACGTCGAACGCTGTGACCACCGTTTCCCCGGTCATCCTGAAAACATAGTCATCATCAGTTCTGAGACCAACTGGGCACAAGCGTGCCTCCCCCCAGCACCTGGCACTGGTGTCTTACTTGTAGGAGATGTGGCAGGAGTGGTGGATCCAGACCAGCTTGTTGAAACTCTGGCGCCCCCCCGAGGTCAGATAGAGTCCCACGTGGAAGCTGTGTTCAGCCTCCGGTGCTGGGTTCTGCCTGCAGAACCGATTCCTTTGAAACTCGGTCCCTTTCTGTTTCGAAATAGGGGCGTTTACAACCTGAGCCGACGGACTGACTGAACTTTTGATTTAAAAAAAAAAACATCCTGGAAAATCTGCATTCTGGAGAGCACTCCCATGTGTCCGACCAACCACGACACTGCGACTTCACCGGATAGAGTGCAAAAGTACGCAAGTATGAATCTATGTCAACTTACGACATTTCTTTACTTTCTTCGGACTATGGAGGACAATCTCAACCGGACGCTAAACAACATTGCGTTTGACAGAGCCGGTATTCTCACCTCCTCCTTTTTCTTGCAGACAACAGCGAAAACTTTGGTTTGATTGTCCGTCTCCTGTGAGAGCCGGAAATGACCGAGCAGAACCGAATCCATTCTGTGAAATGAGAAGAAAGAAAAAAAAAAAAAAAAAAAAAAACCGACAGTCAAGCGACTCGTGCAGGAACTCGAAGCTGGAAAGTATTTTTGATGCTGCGACTTCCAATCTAAAAAAAAAAAAAAAGACCTGGTGTTCAGAGTACGCAAGCGAGGAACGACGGACAGAGGCTCTTCAGGGGTGGTAAGCATGATGACGTGGCCGTCGGGGAAGAAGCGAAGGTACCTGTGAAAACAAAACTTAGCTGGGATATCTTTATAACCCAAATAAAAAACGACAACACTTAAAAGTATCAGCCATCTACCTGTAGTACTCAACATGGTGCCAGGCCCTGTAGAATCCATCCAGCGATTGCTCTCCTTGACGAATGTACGACATCTTGCTGATATACAGACCTGAGGAAAGTCCACATGAATGGAAAGTTCAACATCCAGCTAAAGCGCTTCCTGTGATCAGCGACGTAGTCATGACAGAAACCGACAATTTCAGACATTTGGTTTTCGAACCGATGTTTTGCGAGACAGAAATAGTTGTTTACAAACAAGTTCCATCCACATTTCAAGAAATAAATCCTTGCCGCATTGACAGAGCCAAGTGCGTTGGGCGGGCTGATATGCCGGGAGACAACTAAGATGCCGGAACTGGTCCCGTGAACCGCGAGAAACGTAGATTTGGGATCTATGACAACTTCTTTACCGTCAAAATGGACACGTGGCCTTTGCAGAAACATGTCCCTCCAGGTTTTGAAGGGCACAACTTTGGTGCAGTTCCGTCCCCACACTCGCAGACAAGCCAAACGCCAAATCTCTGGGTCTCTGGAGAGAAAATGAAAAGTGGGAGCGAAAGAATTAAGAACGAGTCAACTCTAAAGCATATATAAACTCTCTTATTTCTCATATCAACACTTTTCAGAGGCAAATCCTGGCAAAAGCCAGGTGGCCAACGAACAAGCAGTTGCACATCAGATCAGTTCAGACAAAGGAGCTGACCTTGCACAGATATAAAATCCCCGGCAAACCAACGAGAGCTGCTCCAGGGATCGCATGTCCAGGTCACTCGACACAACCCAACGAAAGATGTACATCAGGATTTCCCTCGGCAAGGCTGCGGTCAAATAAAACAATTCGGCTGCGATAAACACAAGCTGGTAAAGTCTTTAGGAAGGTTGACAATCTCGACTTTTTTTTTTTTACCCCAGATGTGCATTTGAGTCACTTCCCCCACGGGGGTGCAGATCTTTGGAAACAAGCTTTCCAGGGTGAGCTCATGTTGAAAGTAGGCGAGCAGATCCTCTATCTCGCCATCAACCTCCCCATCCTTCCTGCTGTAAACATTAATAATTGATACGTTCAGTTTGGAGAGGGAGGCCCCTTTCTCTCATTCAGCCCTGCAGACTGCGAATGGGCCCCGACTCGGGAGTGACCGTTCAGCTTTGGGACCACGCGGCTTACGTTGATGAGTAACGAGAGCAAAGAAACGGCATCGACATCTTCACGAGGAGACATAAGTGAGGTGAAAAGCGTCAGCAACAGTTACTTCTCAGCGTATGCATTGGACACTCGTTTTTTGATCATCAGAACTGATACAAAAGAAACACTGACATTTGGATTTGAAGAGGTAATGATTTCACACGTATAATCGCCACCTTGCACCTAGCTGTGCCTCTTGAAACCAGACGAGGAACTTACTAGTCTCTTCCGAGTCTATCTTCGTTAGGATGGCGGCTGTAGTTGATTCTGTACTCGATGTCGGGCACAAGCTGCATAGCCATGCGGTAGAACTTGATTGCTGGAAGCAAAGACATGGAATTACGCGTTGGAGAATAAAGTGAAGCGAGGTGATCCGCCGTTTGTAGTGCAGACAAAATAGTACCCATGAACATTAAACGTTTAAGGAGAAGCAGGGCCATCAGTCCGTTTCTACAGAATCTCGGCACTCTCCAAACGTACCCTCGTAGACCGCTCCACTCTGCTCTTCCTGAACTGCTCTCAGGAACAGCTCCGTGGCCTGAGGGAAGATGCCTCGCGTTAGTCGTAGAAAAGCACTGCGGGTTCCACTGAAAGCCATCGGCAATACACGAAGCGACACACCTCAGCCTGAGGGAAAAAAAAAAAACATTTCACAGCTCACCTTTTCCTCCCGAGCAGCATCTTTGGTCCGCCTCAGACCTTTGGCTCGCAGCAGCCGGGCGTCCGTCGCACTGCCTCCGGAGCCTGGTTTGAGCTCAGACATCCACTGGGCTCTGAACACGTTGAGCTCCTGCTGCAAATCAATGTGCGAGTGAGTGCCAAAAGAAAAAGCATCAGATGGCGTGCTAAGTGTATTGCTGCTCACTATAGGATGTCTCTGGAGTCGATCAGTTCAAAGAATCACTTGGTGGAGTTGTGTACTGCAACTCACGCGCGCACTCACACCTACTGTCTTCGGTTTTGAATACAAGTTTGAACACTGAGTTGCTCTGCGGTCATTTATTTGTGCCCAGCCGTTTCTTCACGACCGTTGATGAAAAAAACGCGGTTCTGTAATAAAAGCATTATTTGACTGCTACGCTATTGACTGCAAAACTGCTACGCTATTTAAAACTTCTGAAATGTTTTTGAGCACACTTTTTCAAGATACATACATGCTAATGCGCAACACAACAGCATGAGAGAGCAAATCAATGGGGCGGTCATATCCTGACGCTGCAGGGCATACAGTTGCTCCGAGTCCCATTCACACGATTCATGATTCAGAAAAAGAGAAAAGATGAAGCATCACCTTTCTCACCTGAAGGTCTGGGTCATCTGAACCTTCATCTTCATCCTCTATTGCACTCCCAATATCTGCATCTTCTTCAGCCTTTCCAAAAAACGAGAGTTAAGCCGCGTTACTACTAAGGCTGCTCACGGGTGACGTGTCAAATGACACCTTGGTGTGTGCATGAAATAAACAGAAGTCCCTGAATACAGTCATTACCGCTTAACTGCCATCCCGTCTCTCACAAACGCACGTAATGTTATGTGCGGGAAATAAAGCAGGAGTGTACTTCTATGAATACAAATATGAGATCGTTTCCATCCTGTTGTATTCTTCTACACCCCGATATTATATATATATATTCTTTTTTTACTACACTAAATGTGTCTGACAGCTGTGGACACCGGTTGCTTTGGAGATAAACATGCACGTAAGTTCAACTGACCAAACATAATTGATGTGATTAGTTGTGAGTATTAAAGGAAAATACTAAACTAAATCCGTTACACGATGCTGTTAACCCATTCTTACATTATCATTAATAATCATCCAATAATGAAAGACATATGATAGAGGTGTACATCACTGACAGGGGCGTTTCCTCGGAGCTGAGCGACATACTTCACTTTCTCTATGCACGTTTTACTAGTCCGACTTGCTTACTTCTGCTTTGAGTGAACTTTCAATGCCAGACTTTCACTACTTTTAAAGTTTGTTAAAAGACAAACTTGTTTCCACCACTGATCAAATTCAGTCAGTCGCAACCTGCTCAAAAGACACACAAAAACACAGTTGTAGGAGGTGAACATTAACAGACGCTAACCTTACCTCGATCACATCAGGGATTGCTATCTAATTCACAACCCCTATGACATAACACGCATTGTTGTTTTAAGGAGCCCTTGGGGAAACGGTCCTGTTTAGACTTAGGTAAACAACGAGACACGTAGGCCACCGTGAGCCACAGGTGAACGGACAGGTGACGTTTGCTCGTTTAGCATGCTAGCTGGCTAAGTCGTCGCTCGGCGGATAAAAGCTGAGAACACGGTGACCTACCATGACGGCACGGCCCGAGTCTCTCCCCTGGGTCTCCCCACGCACGAAACACTATGGTGGCTCACAGTTCACGGTCGGAGAAGCGAACAACACAACGAACAAATTTGCGAGCACGCAAGAATGCAGCCATGTCGCTGAGTGGCCCCGAGCTCCACAGGAAGTGAAGCGAAAGGAGGGCGCGGGGGGTGGAGGGGCGCCTCCGCCTTAAGCTAGTAGGGTAACTCACACACGCGCACACGTGTGTGAGTTGCACTCAAATGTTTATGCAGGATCAACACTAGTCCCTTCATGAAGACACGAATGTTTGGGCCACAACTTTCCCTCACTCACCCATCACGTAATATATAATGTCACTGTGTTACTACTCCCCCAGGAGAACAAACACATAACAAAGTTGCACAGTTCCATTTCACCACTGCAGACTTTAAACTGATTTTTGTTTTTGTTCTCATTTATTGAATTATTAACATGTTGGTTAAAAATGTTGTTTATATATTTATGCAGGATGCCGTGACATGCCGAATCTCCCCTTTGTTTGTCCCCTTATTGTTTAATCCAATTATTTTTAACGACGGCAATTAAATAATGAATAAATGAATCTAAATATGAACATATTGCTCGGCCTCATTTAGAGACTGTCATTTCGTTTTGTTTGTTTTTTTTATGTCGAAAATAATGATCACCAGCAATAACGATCATGGTAAAACATGGTACAAATTCCCTAAAAAGCAATGACTGAATCCTTCCGGTGAAAATGTGAAAAAGCGTGTAAAAGCTCTACAATTAGTCGTGTGCAGTGACCGACAACGAGATAGAATAGTCATGCATGTTAATCCTATATTTCAAGGTATAAATGGCAAATAGCTGAGAGCAGCTGTCAAAGCCATAAATGTGTCTACAGTTTCCAAGAAATCACAATTGCCAGAAAACAGGGTACACGTGTAGCAAAGTATAGGTTTCAGCTCCATTTTGACATAGTGAAATAATGAGTAATTTCATCCTCGGGTGTAATGCTGGTTTGTATCACGGCATATCTACAAATATAATGAAAAGCAGCTACGTGAGCTAAAGAAAGTAATGGGTGCTGCTGTCTGTTCGGGATTCTATATCTGTGTGAGGTGACGGACGGAGCCAGAAGGCGTCGGTAAGGTGACTCGAAGAAGAAAACAACAACTGCCGCGAAAGAGCTGGCTCTCATTGCCGAGCCGAGCCGAGCCGAGCCAACTGGCCTCACTTTAAAAGGGGACGTGATTCCCGTCGGCGGTTCGGAGAGCTGTGATTTGTTGTGATGGGACCGCAAACTGTTTTCAAAGCAACGCGAGATTACGACGAGCTCCCTGGCCGAGGGGATGGGGGACTAGCTGAATAATGTTATTAATGTTGTGCTTGTGAGTGAGCGACCGTGTGATCCTTTGTGTGTGTGTGTGTGTGTGTGTGTGTCATCCAGCAGGTTTTCTCCGCTCAGCCATTTGTTGGACGTCGACCACAGATGCTCGGCTATGCGTTGTTGTCGGTTTGACGTGAGGAGGGTGAGTGTTATTGCTCGGACTAGAATGAAGCAGCCCTGCAACACAATCACACCCAAATGTCCCATGTTTGCTGTCCATGAACTACGCTGTGCACTCGCCGGAAATAACGCAGCACCAGTGCAGCACTGGCGAAAACGAGTGCTCTTAACGGCGTGGGTTGGCTGATTAACGGATATTTAGTGCGGAACTGCCGTCACGTTAGCTTTTCAGGCTGCACAATCAACACCGATCTAGGACAACCGGCGTCTAATGTGAGGATACATGTGAACGGCACGGTGGCGAATAGCATGTTGTCGCACCATCTCACTTGTCGGCTATCGCGCAAAGCTCTACTCGAGACATGTGCAACGTGTGTGTTGTCTGATTTGGGTTTTCCTGGTCACGCCATTGAGAAGCAGTAGCATCTTCTCCATCACTGAATACACAGAATCAGTGCATCGGCTAATCCGTGCGGAGGTTTAGCACGCCTCATGCACCTCACATCGCCAGCGGATGAGATCAACGCCAGAGAAACTAGGTATGACTCTTAGGTGTGTTATACGTTCATACCGCGGTTATTACTTCTTTATTTTGTGTGACCCATGGCTAAGCCCCGCCCTTGGACGCGGACGAGCCAATCACAGCAGGAATTGGCTTCGCCGCGCACTTCGGACATTCTGAACTTAGATGTCAATAGAAAAAACAGTGATCGTCGTTTTCTGGCGTTTTATAAACTACCAAGTGGAGAAATGCAACTGTGACACAAGGTATGCTGAGCTACTGCTTGATGGGATATATGCAACATCTTTCCATAACCACATATAAACAGAACTAAGAGGCCCCCTGTGGCTGAAGCTGTATAGACTACAAAGTCAATTTAGCTGATCATGGTCCACAGTTTCAGCTGGAATTAAAAAAAGGCTGTATTTGAACCAGCTTCTGAAATCCAATCCAACCATGTGAAAAGCATTTTCATTTAGTCAAGTGCATTTCTGGGAGGATGCATGGAGCGTGGTCGTCCTTGCACAAGCCTGCAGTTGTGTACATTAGTCCGTATTATGTATAGTGGCCAATAGATGCAGTATATTTAACGCCTGAATTCCATCACTGACATGTTTGAGGAATTGTATGAAATGTCTCCCATGTGAAGCTTGTCTGTAGTACCTACATGTATAGAAATGTCCCACTAATTGGTTGTCAGTTATGTCCTACCTGTCTTAGGGCCGTGCACATTAGAACCCACGAAGCCCAACTACTGACCCCCGATTGTGTCATCCATTCCTCATCTTTTCAGCTAGGAGGAGGCCAGTGCATGACACCATGAGGCCTCCAGCCCTGCCCGTGGTCTTATGCTGTTGTCACAGGAAAATCTGGTTGCATTCAGCAGCAGGAGGCGAACACATCTCTCTCTTCCAGCCATTCATTATCTGCGCATGGACAATGTTGTGGAAGGACAAGCACAATGAATAGATACACCAACATCAAACAGCTCGGGGATGGCACCTACGGCTCGGTCATTCTCGGCCGCAGCCTCGAGTCAGGAGAACTAGTTGCCATAAAGAAGTGAGTTTCTGAAAGTGGCGTATGTCTCATTTGCACACTGCGATAGATAGATTTTCTCTGAAAACTCACGTTCTAGGTTATAGCAAGCATTATGGGGAAAACCATGTGGGTCAACATGTTGTTAGCTATTCCAACAAAATAGCTAACAGGAATTTCTATATTTTTTTAGAATGAAAAGAAAATTCTACTCCTGGGAAGAATGCATGAACCTACGTGAAGTCAAGGTGAGCTCCTTTTTAAGTTTGAACCAACTCCACATTTGAATAGCGCAGGAGGATTATAGAAAAAAATCAACCCCAACCCGACACTGTAATACAGAATGTGAACATTAAAACAAAAAATCACCACAATGTATTGATCCAATTGGTGATTGATGGATAAATAAACATCAAGACGGACTCAAGCAATGACGTAACACATGCTGTGACCAGGTATTGAATGTCACTGTCAATGATTTGGTGTATGGGTCGCTTTTTCATTCACATCCTTTTCATTACAAGATAAAATTATAGGTAACTTCATAAAAACTTGAGCCTTTGTTGGTAATGCAATGATGTTATAATATTTCTGCTGTGTCTTTTCACGCCACTTCAGTATGTTACTGTCCAAATTTCCTCGGCACCAGCTGTAACTTTAGAAGGTGATTCTTGTGTGCTGTTGGTTTTGAGCTCTGGTTCCCATCCCCGGCCCACACACCCTGATTCCAAGACCTTGACCTTAACGCAGCAAAACAGTTGCCCAACACGCTGGTCCTCCTCTATAGCTTCTGCTATTTAGATTTTAATGACCGCATGTCACACCATAAAATCTCAAAATCCCTTTACGGCTTTTCCCTCTGACTAAAATTTAGCATGGTTCAACCTGTATCATCCCAGTGCATGGGAAAAGTATCTCCATCCTGCTTTTAATTACTCTATTTATTTTTTCCCTTTAAATTAATCAAATCCCACCTTTGCAGCATTAACCCCCAAACTACACAAGCCATGTTTTACCAGGAGAGTTTTATTTTGTAGTATTAAGTTGCGCTTTTCGATGTGCTGCAGTGATTTTTGTGTATTATCCAGCATGGTTAGATTTGCTTTTTATTTCTACAATTTCTCTTTGATGCATTTCACATACTCTTACATAACATTTCTTTGTTTTTCCAGTCCTTAAAGAAACTCAATCATGCCAATGTGATCAAACTTAAGGAAGTGATTCGAGAAAATGACCACTTGTACTTTATATTCGAGTACATGAAGGAAAATTTATATCAACTAATGAAAGACAGGTGAGTACAGCTGTTATTTACAACTAGTTTGTCGAAACTGCAGATTAACTGGTTGGGTTAATCTTGATCTTTTTTCTTATTTAATTTTTTTCCTGCAGGACTCGCTTATTTCCTGAATCTGCAGTGAGAAATATTATGTTTCAAATATTACAGGGGCTCGCATTCATTCATAAACACGGTAGGTCTGTTTACAACTCCAAAGTGTGTTGCACAACATCAATATCTCTTAAATATTCATGCGTCAAGAGGGTCGCGTGCGGTGTCTTCTGTTAGGGTTTTTTCACAGGGACATGAAACCTGAGAATCTTCTGTGCATGGGTCCAGAACTGGTGAAAATAGCTGACTTTGGACTCGCCCGTGAGATCAGATCTCGACCACCATACACGGACTACGTCTCGACCAGATGGTGAGTCAATGTAATGCACTTCTACTCCGCCTAAATGAAAGTGCGTGCGTGCGTGCGTGCGTGCGTGCGTGTAACGATAGAGCACATTAAAGCCCCCAGCACTCTGTTTTTTGTTATCAGGTACAGAGCCCCAGAGGTGCTCCTCAGATCCACATCCTACAGTTCACCCATAGACCAGTGGGCTGTTGGCTGCATCATGGCAGAGCTTTATACCCTCAGGCCTCTGTTCCCAGGCTCCAGTGAAGTAGACACCATCTTCAAGATCTGCCAAGTTTTGGGTACACCAAAGAAGGTGACCATTCTAATCATACATACAAAGAAACTATGCATATGAATCTCGCTTTTCAAATATAGTTTAAGTCATGGCGAGAAAGTAATTAAGGACAGTTAAACACACAAGGACATGGTAAGGGCAGGGCAGTTAAATGCTACGGTGTGTTTACCTGGGAATAAATAGTAAATGTAGTAATATGGAGGGTTCACAATTTTCTGTCTAAAACTGCAAGAATTGGACCTGTGTCAGAAGTGACTATTCAGTTCAGTGATCATTCCTCTACTGTGACTGTCAATAAAACCAAATGTTCTCTGATTTTCCCTCTAGAACGATTGGCCGGAGGCCTACCAGCTGGCCAGTGTGATGAACTTCCGCTGGCCTCAGTGTGTTCCCAGTAATCTGAAGACACTGATCCCAAATGCCAGTCCCGAAGCCGTCCACCTGATGACAGACCTGCTTCAGTGGGATCCCAAGAAGAGACCAGCTTCTGCCCAGGTAGTGTCTCCATTGCACTTTGGTATATCTCCACAGATGGAACATACACAATGAAAGCTGATATCTCCACATTGTTTCATGTATCCAGTCTCTCAGGTACGCTTACTTCCATGTGGGCCAGGCTTTGGGAACTCCTCAGCAGATCCTGGAGCAGGGCCGACCCCAGCCGGGTCCTGTCCCGCTGCAGGTTCCTCTACAGCCACAACAGACGCTGCAGCATCAGCAGCAGCAGCCTCTGATGCTCAAGCCCGTGCCCCCCACCCAGCCTCCTCCCCCCAACCAACACTGCTCCCCCTCCAGGCCTCTGCAGCAGATCCAGCCTTCCCCTGTGTCTGCAGCCGCCCAGGCAGCGGTGTACCAACGGCACACGGAGCTGATGCGAGGACAGCCACCGAAGCACCTCCTGAAGCACGAACAGCCCGAGGGACCACTGCAGAGCCATCTTCCTTACATTGTAGACAAGAGTCTCCAAAGCAAGGTGAGAATGGTGTGGAAAGATGTGTGTATATCTGTCAAGATCCAATATGCTATATTTATAGTCGTTCTCTAATTCACACTAATTCTATTAAAAGGAGGTTAAATATTATTATTATTGTAACATTTATATGTCTTCACATACATGGTCGATGTTGAATGTTCTTCTAGCAAACAAGACAAGAGTCTGAAAATGCCAACCTACTGGGCTATCACATGAAACCTAAAGGAGGGCGGCGGCGTTGGGGTCATGGCACTGGTCACCTAAAAGGTGAAGACTGGGACGACTATGAAGAACCTGATCTGACTGCCATGAGTATTCTTGGAAAAAACAACTTCTCCATGGAGAAGTCGAGGCAGGGGGAGGACGCGCCGAGCAGGTGAGGTTGTCATCAGGACAGAAACGAAGCAGTAGTGATTAAACACAGGATCTGTAACCTGACCCGATGCATCACTGTAGTCTCACAGAATGCTCCTCTGTCTTTCAGATACGGCAATGTTCTGGATTACAGTCGACCAAGAGAAAAGGAAGATGCACCTTTGAACCTGAATAAGACCTCAGCATATCAAGAGCCATCAAGAACCGCCTCTGCTAAACAACATTACTTGAGACAGTCAAGATATTTGCCCGGTAATATTCTGCATCTTTGTGTGTCTCAGTTTGTGGATGCATGCAGCTAAATATTTGTTTTGTCCTGTAGGCATCAGTACAAAGAAGAATGTTGCCATTAATGCCAGTAAAGAATACAGTGGAAGCCATCTATGGTGCAACAGTAGTATTCCATTTGGAGGAACTCTGCCGAGCAGAGGCGCTCATGGTAATCTCCCGTCTTACACTGTAAAATCCCTGCAACTCTTTGTGCTCACTAAGTGTACTAGGTTGAATTTAATGGATTTGTCTTTTTTTCCTAAATATCAGGTGCGAATACAATCCCAGGTGGATACATGCCATCGTTTTACAAGAAAGACGTTGGTTCGGCTGGTCCCAGAGGGCATCAGGGTTCCTCAGTGGAGTCAACCCCATCGAGTGAGTACCAATCTTTTGGCTTTCTGTAGTAGTCCTCTGTCTGTATTTCAACTGATGGGAACTTTTTTTTGTACCAATCCAAATAATGTATTGATTGCATATTTATGTAATTTTAGATTATGCAACATGGCGTTCTGGCCGGAGTCAGATGAACAGTTCCACCAACATGCCGTCGACCAACAAGAGCACCCCAGGTGTGCTGCCTCGCGCGCCCGTGCAGACCATCCACGGGCGAATGGACTGGTCTGCCAAATACGGACACCGCTAGTGGCCTCGCTGGAGCTCTGATCTATGCTCACTACAAGAACTCTTTCACCTCCAAAGAGTAGGCTTATTTGTTTCTTAATCAAAACATGTACATACATCTTAC
The DNA here is from genome assembly GCA_016785305.1 of Colistium nudipinnis. Classification (NCBI taxonomy): domain Eukaryota; kingdom Metazoa; phylum Chordata; class Actinopteri; order Pleuronectiformes; family Rhombosoleidae; genus Colistium; species Colistium nudipinnis. The sequence continues at coordinate 94,310 of JAFBJU010000465.1, forward strand.
AGAGCAATAAACTTTGGTTTCTTCATGTGTGCTATGGATGTTGTGAGTTGTAAAATATCTATGAGTATGCGTACTGCTTAATGCAACCAGAGTAAGTTTGGGCCCAGATTTGCTCCAAAGTGTTTAATTTTCTATTTCTCTAACTTAAATACAATATTTACAATTGAATGCTGTTGACCAACCTGTATACAAAATATGCATATTATAACTAAAAAAAGTTCACTGTGACTTGTTTTTTGCTAAATCATTATTTTTGCCTTTGTACAGTAAAGTCATTTTTTTTTACATTGCTGCTGTCTTTGTTTTATTATGGTCACCTTATCAATCTGTTAACTATTATTTGTGCATTATGTTTAAATATAATTCAATGCAGTGTTGTAATTTCTGTCAAATTAACGCAATGCAATCATGTTCTATCCACTTGGCCAAACTGTGTAATTATTGAAAAGATACTTATGGAGTACAATTAAACTATTGACTGTGTGGTATATTTTCAATGTGTCAATGTTTTTATAAGACTTTTAAATAAGGTGGTGGTGTTTAAATTAAGTGTTACATATCATTTAATAATTGACTTATCCGGTGCAAGAAGTCTGAACTGGATGTGAGGAAAAGACAACAAGATTCCTGTTAGCACAAGTAGCCACAATACTTCTGTTTAGCTACGAGTTTGAAAAATAAAAAGTAAACTCAAGTTTCTCCCACAAATACTGACCGCAGTACAACCTAAATGAAGATGGGGCTTCACCAAATATAAATGTAATAAATATTAACTAGAATAGGATTTCCTTGCATTTCCTACAGAAATATTCATATAACAAAATGATTCAGTTAAAAAAAAATATGTGTTGGAAGTTTTAAGGTTGAATAAATACTATAATACGTACAGCAGAAGAAAAATTGTGAAAAGTAAGGCAGACTGCCACGTGCAGCGCCTCATTTGGATGCGTCTGAAGTTTGGAGCTTGATTTCCCTACGTGTCTGCTACCAATGGGCCTTGAGCTTCTTTGGAGGTTCTAGCAGGGAGCGCAGCTACTTCATCCGGGGGGAACGTTGTCCTCTGCCACCGAGCGCGGGGCGTCGGGAGGGACACACATGGACCGGTGAGGGAGGAAGGGGACACCCGCCTAGCCAGCCAGATCAGCCGAATAAACCCTAGCGATCAATGGGGTGACAGATGTCGCAGCCAGAATCGCCCTCACATCCGGAAACTAATGGAGGGTGGGCAGTATATATCCCAGTAAAAGAAACACACTGATACAATCATGGTCTGAAATATCACTTTTCTTTTTTTTTTACCATGAACCGCTTTACACGGTCATATGTCTTATAAAATATAGGTTATTTCTTCTGACACGACTATTTATAGGTTTAAAGCTGAAACGTATGTGCTTTCCCTAAACTACCCAGCATTATGCTAATGTCCTTGTTTCTATTGGTCGGAACAAACCAATCACAGTCTTCTTTCCTTTTGCTTTCGATCAGCGTTCGGCCTATCGAAATAATACACATTGTAAAAATAACGAATATACATTGTTCTTAACAAATGAAGTGCGAAGTTATTTTATTTTTGTTTAAGTGTGGTTTCTCAGTGTCTGACATTTAAAATTAGTGTCTTGGCCAATTTTTATCCACCTCTGTACATAAGGCATACAGTCTTCATATTTAATATATTAAAAGACTCAGTTCATAGCAAACAGTCACAGGTATTATTGACAAAGAGCTGGACAAATGTGAAACTTTATCTATTAATTAACATTCTGTTATTTAACATTGTAAATGTGAGCAATGCGGCAATTCATTGAAAGCTAAATGTAATACATTTATAATGGTTCAAGTTCGAGAACACCCATCAAACACATATGACAGGATAGATCTCTTTTAATAAATCATTTAAATGACAATAACAAATAAAAACATCAAATCACACTATATAACAGATAAACCCTGTTGCAGAGGAAATTACATTTTCACTGCGTGAACAAAGACAAAACATGTTTATGTGCTATACATTTATAGAATTTATTTCACAATCCATCATGCATGCATTGTTAGCAGCAACATTTGTGATGTTAAACATAATACCGGGATAATAGGATAATAAATACATTTTGATGACAACTCAAAATTGTTTTTAAAATTCAGCAAAATAAACAGTTAGTTTAAACATGAATAGCTTACGATATCATGCTCCAACAGCATTAGATGTATATATATGACACAGTATTGAATCAGATAGCTTTCCGATAATGTGACTCTGATAAGGCACATACATAATTATTCTAATTTGACTCATAACAATGAGTCTTTTGTCACCGGTTTCGCTGCTCGGCACCAGTTACCAGTACCAGTCCAGCTCCAATCTTGCTCCTGGAGAGAAAATAAACAAAATACAGTAATACATACCATTCTAAATACCACACTTTATACACATATTTCAACTTTAGGGGTCTCGCATTGACATATTCCTTCACGCCTGTATACCATACCATCACACTTCGGTCCATCTCCTGGGTGGCGTCTTGCAGCAGAGAAGTTAGCTGACTCAGATAACGTTGATTCTCATCCAGCAACTGATTAACACATTCACTGGAAGAGACAAGAGACACTACATACATTTAATGTTTCTTGGTGTTTTCACTAATCCAGGGGGTTGCCAGAGAACCGTGCGACCTTAGCTGCCATTTGTAAAATGTATGCATAGTTTAAACATTTTAGTCCAAATACAAGTGTAGGGTACACTGAAATTGTGACTTGTGCAGACCTTACCCATCAGGGGCTTGCTGCACAATTGGTTGTGATGGAGAATTGCTCTGGGCCTAAATACATAACCACACACCGAGTTAGCTTCAATGTTATTTTCACAATGTTAAATGCTGTTATTGTTAAGTTCATGAAACTTGACCGATCGCTAAAGAATACCAATGCCATTCTGTATAAACTCACACAGGCAATCTTGAGGAGATACCAGAACTCTCTCTGTCGCTTCACTTGCATCTGCATTACTGCTGCCTCTGCAGTTTTAATGTTCTCTACGGCCTTCTCCAAGTTAGGGAACAAATCCACGATGCGCTGCTTGCACACCAAAATGGTACTACAGAAAATGCCAGAAACGATTACAATCACACTTGCATGTGTGTGTGTGTATCTGTTTGAAGAGGTGCATGAATTACCTCAGGTGAGTGTACAAGTCTTTCAGCACTCTGTCCTGATTCTGAACTGTTTGTAAAATGGTCTTCACCATGTCTGAGCTGTCACTGTAGCCATGTGGAGGGTCCGGACCTGTACAAACATGCACAATGTACTATTGCTGGTCACCGTCAACACGTAATACACGTCAGCCTGCTATTCTTGGTCACAGCCATGCTTTACTTATGTGTCACACACAGGAGAGCCAGTTCAGTGTCATGATTTGCACTAACTTTTGCATTTGGCTTTCAGTTGCTTGTAGAGTTCAATAGCCTTTTCCTCGCTGGAAAAAAAAAAGTGTGCTTGTGCATATCAGTTATTCCTGAAGGAAACAGAAATGAATATAGTTCAAATATAGCAGACGCTTACAGCTGTTCCATTACATCCCCTTGTCTCCGCGCAAATGGACTTCTTTGCAACTCCACAATCTCAGAATGTAGAGCCACGATCTCTCCATCCAGATGCCCAACGTCTGCAACCTACGGCAGAAAACACCACCCATTATGTAAAGCTCTATAAATAACATTATGTTCCTTTGTGTAGGATTAGAAATGAAAGTTGTCGTACTTTTGTGAACTTGTCTGCCTTCTCCTCGTTTTCCTGCCACGTCTTCAACATTTTTTCTGAAGCTTCAGATGAACACAACAAAAGCAGATAGTTCACTCAATACTTCAGAAACTACGTTCAACAACTGTAGGCATCATGTTAATGTTGTCCACTCACAGATGCCGGTGAGCCTCTGCTTGGTGTATTGCTCAAGGTCGTGCTGGATACTGGTTTTGAAGAAAGCCAGTTTGGCACGGAGCTGCTGCGACTGGGAGAACAGTAGGTTCTTGTAGCGCGTCAGGTTGGTGTTGTAACGCAGCAGGCTCAGCCTGGGCACAAACGCAACATGAGGACGTTTCTGAGTGTGCGTGTATTTATTTGCGTGTGTGTCTCTGCACTTACATGGCAGCCTTCTGTCCCTGGTACAGGCGAATGTAGTCCTCTTTCAGCCCGCAGATGTAGCTGACTGCTTCCCCCCACACCTTTCTCAGGGCAGACAGGGGGAGCTGCGTCTTTGTCTCCCTGACTGCATACCCATAGTTCGTTAAAGACAAAAGGACCGCACATTAACTTGCAGACCGTCAACAACAGACGAGGATTCTGCATTCTCACTGTCATTTTCTTGGCCAAAGAAAACCCCCCAGCGATCAACAGAAGACAGAACGTTCTTTTACATCAGTTTTACATCTCACCTATAAAGTTGACACTATCTGGCAGAGGTCGGGCGGTCAGCGGTCGAGAGTACTTGATCAGGCTCTTATCAAATAGGAAGACAATGAAACTGTCCCAGCCTCGCTGAAAGCACAAATGTACCACAGCATATTACAGTTCATGATGGCGAAAGGTAGCTCATTTGAAATAAACAAATGTTCGATTTGCATAAGATTTGGATAAAAAAAAAAAAAAACGATTTTAGGAACTCATTTATATCCAAACAATGAGACTAAATCAGAGCCAGCTGCCAAAGTATCAACACACTGGTGTCTCGTACCCATCCATCTGGCAGACAGTGTGCGGGTGGTCTGCGTGGGTCCAGGGAGATTCCCGTCTCCAGCAGCAGCTCCTGACTCAGCGGGGAGATGTGTGTCTGAGTGTGCGCCTCCAGACGAAGCTGCAGAGAGTGTAAGCTGTCCTCGGCTCCCAAAACCAAGGAGTGCATCTGGGCTGACGTCATGTCCAACACATGAATCACCTGGAGAAAGAAAATGTGCTGAGCACCCGGTTCACTTACTGCTTATGCCTACTGTCCCATGGTCTAATCAACCAGTGAAATGATATGTTGAAGCTTTATATCATTGACCTTCACGTTGAGAATATTCTGCAGAGTGGTGTAGCAGTTCGGCTTGTTTCTGTCAGGATCCAGCCCCCCGCCACGTGTAGCGGGGTCCCACAGTAACAGCATCTGCAGCAGAGACTCAACTGGCTCCAACAGCGGTCTTTTGTCACACAAAGGTTATATGTAAGTTCAAATGAGGAGCGCAGGTAGGTATGCAGAATTGTCTTTTTAGCTCTACCTGCTGAGATTGTTGGGATAGGGGAGATGCGTGGAGAATCTGACTTCTCCATTCATGTCCTCTATTGCCATAATGTCCTTGGGACCTTTGTTCTTTACTTTACTTGTCCTAATAAAAAGGTAGGCAAACAGAGCGCATTGAAAATCAAGTTATTCACTTAAACATTTGAAAAAGAATCAATATCAGGTCTCATTACTTTGCCTCCCCCCTTAGTGCAGAGAGGAATTATTGTAGATTGGAGTTGCTGTTGACTTACCACTGTACAGGTTGCATGTGGTGTAAAAAGGGGCGAAAGCCACAAGTGCATTCAAAGATCACTGTCCCAAAGCTCCAGTAGTCTACAGTTACAGTGTAGGGTTTACTCTCAAACAGCTCCGGAGCCTGGCACACATACAGACAGAGCTTGATCGTTGACATGGATTGAAAAAAACCCTTCCTGGCGGACCAATTTCATCCATTCATGAAACACTTACCAAATACTGCAGAGTTCCAACAAAAGATGTACAGAGACTGCCCTGATCTAGATCTTTTGCATAACCCAGATCTATGATTTTATGGATAAGCTGGAGAAACACAGTTTAGTGATGAGACAAAGGCACACAAAACCTTATTAAATATTAGGTGGCTTATTGATATGTACAAAAAGAAATGGGTTCACCTTCCCACCAATCTCCTGAAGAACTATGTTCTCTGGCTTTAGGTCTCTGTGAATGATCTTATTTTCATGGAGATATTGGATACCAGAACCTGTGGTTATGAAGAAAAAAAAATCATACATTCTGAATTTAAATGTGATAATGGCAGATTTGTGAGAAAGTAAAAGCTGAGGGAAATATTACCAATGTCACTAAGTAGCGAGAGGACTTCACTCTCCTTTAGCCCACAGCAATTTTCTGGTTTATTCAGCACCTGAATGAGGAGTTACAGAAATGTGTTGAGCACTTAAAAAAAAAGACAAGAATTCATAGGAGTTTATTTTTTCTAATTTACCAGTTGGTACCTTGCGTAGGTCTCCTTTCGAGCAGTACTCCATAGCCAACAGAGGGAGGTCGTTTAAAGCAATAGGGCTCAACTCCTCTGGCACTTCTCTTGCCTGTACAATGTTCACGTGGTTCAGTCTAGAAAAGAAAAAGAGACGAGCTGGTTTGAAAAGAAGAACGTGCACAATACAGTTTGCAGATGAGTAATTTCGTGAAAACAATGCTTACTTCTTCATGATCTGGATCTCTCTGCTCCAGCGGTCCTTGTTCTTGGAGTTCAGCTCCAGGCGGCAGAGTTTCACGGCGATCTTCTCTCCCAGCTCCTGCGTCAGACACAGACAGGGGCATAAAGCCGAGGCAAAGACAGATCTGGAGTTGATGTGCTCCTCGGTTGACGGATGGCAACGTAGGTCTTACAAGGTGCTGGTACAGGTAGACGTGCCCAAAGCCTCCCATCCCAAGTCTCTCCTTCATCTCCCAGGAGCCACAGAGCTGGCTCTGTCTGAGCGCGGTCCGCTCCATGGTGTGAGGTCTGCTGGAGCCGCCGGGAGACAGAGGAAGTCTGCGGAACCCTCGGTGACCTCAAACAACAGAATACAAAAACACACTTGGGGCTTTCCTTGTAGGCATTCAAGCGTTTTGATGTGTGTTTGCACAGTCAGTAGCACTCCTCTATGTATAAATTGGAGAAACTGAGTGCTGTTGTTGGATCAAGTAGTATGTAAAGCATTTACATGCTAAATGTAAATATATGATTGTTACATGAATAGACTTCAACCCATTTCAACCATAACACCTTGTAGGTAGCATTGTTCAACACAGCATTTCCTGTGGTAAATGAGACTTTGTTTTGAATGATATATTATAGTCCTTTATTCTGCAAAGGAGAATCATTACATAGCTGTTACCTTTGAAGTATTCCTGCGTTTCACACAGGCTTTTGTCACGTTTATCTTATATCATGAGATATAGAGATATGACGACACAATGACCTTAAACCGGGGCGAGGAGCTACTTAATATAACTGGATTGTTCAAAGAAATAGACCCAAACTCAAACACAACTTGACAACGTGAACAAAAGAAGTTTACTGTACGTGTCACTGGACTTTACAGGCATGAGAAGCTCACCTGCCGACGGAGGACACTTAGCTGGAGATGTCAGAACATTGTTCCCCCCGAGTTAGCTAATCGCGTTGTTTACGTTTCGTTTTCCTCTTAAGCGTTTCGGTGACGGAGTTTTATAATGGCGCCTTTGCCACCGTACGAGGCCGGAAAGGGAATGTCTGTGTTGTGTTTTGTTTGTCGTCCCTGCGACGAGGCTAAAACTGCTCAAAGTCTGTCAAGAGCGAAAGTAAACTCATCGGGGCACACGTTGTTTCTGCGCATGCGTGTCCGTCATCACAGCTGCTGGAGCCGGGGGACACATGGCCCCGCCCCCTGCCCTGCCCTCTGTGGGGGAGCCCCAGCGTCCGTCACCCTCCTCGTCCGACGGGGACTGAGGGGTGTCACATGAACAAGGTTATTTGTTGTCATTAAATAGATAGCGCCACCATCAGAGTCTGACAATGTGTCACTACGTTCACCAGATGGCGCCATATGCACGGATTATATCATTAACCTGAAGTCATCACTGATTGTGTAACGATGTGTGTCTGTGATGGATTTACTTCATCCCAGTGGTCAGTTTTAATTGGCAAAACTGCTTCAGATGTTCATATGTAAATCCGACCACACATGCAGTTATATTATCCATAAATTAATTTAAGTGGCACATCAGGGGGAATTCACTGTTTCTCAATCTGTTTAACATTAGATGACGTTATCATGGAGAACAGGAAATGTGACGTTGTTGCAGACAGTTATGTTTGTTATTGACTGTGTAAAGAAAGCTATATCTTGAACCATACACACATAACATAAATGTTAAACCATTAATGATATTTATTTTTCACATGTTTTAAAAATTTGAGTTTGATTTGTGCAGACTATTAAAACAAAAAAACATTAAGACTATACTGTAATTGTGATACATATGTTTGTATCCTCACTGAAAGCAACTTAATAGCCCACTGTGTGAACCACTCACCGCAGCAGATGCTTGTAAATAGTATGATCTCGCAATGTTGGGAGTGTATTTAAAGAATCATGTAATTGTGTTCAGTTCACTGGAAAGGAGAAACAGACAAGTATCTCATGACTGATATGAGAACATAGAAGCAAGGCGTCTATTTCTCATCCTCTCAGACCCCTTCAAAGTGTGAAAAGTCTGAGGTGTGAAATTAATGTTTGCTGTGGTTTCCTGCCTGCTTCACCCACCAGTCGCAAGTATGAAGGTTTTCCAACCTTCGAAGGGGACTAGGAGCCTGTTCAAATGGCTGGCAGACATATAGGGTTAGTCGTTGAGTTATAAAGGTCAAGACAATCAAAAAATAATGATAAAGTTTGAGCAAAAAAAAAAGATAAGACATGGTTCATTCTCTATCCTTGTCTGCTGTTATTTCTCATTTTCTCCTTCCTCAATTCTCTGTACTGATGATGTCATTGTGTTTAATTTTCTACATATAATATATATCAAAGCTAATGTCGAATAATACAAGACACAGAAAACCTGCTCACACAGATTCATTTTTATTATTATATGAATGCAGGGTGTGGCGTCAAACCTTTGTCAATCCATTTGACATAATCTCACAATAATATTTGTATATTCACACTTGTAGCACTTTTGTTATGGTTTTAATCTTCCTCACGATGGGAATCATTATTCTTGCAGAAAGAGCCTGCTAGGAGATTTTTGAAGATGTATTGCAGATGAGTATTGAAGACCTCAAAGGGGTGAGTAAAGTGTCTAGATTTGACTGAGAGAGGCAAACGAGTGGGACGTTGTCCAAAAGAGGAAATGTGAGAAACTGGGACTTCACAGATGATGATTTAATGTGTGCAGGGGAGATTAACGTGGAAAAATTCTACCTGTAAAATGCATAACCATAATATTGGGGAAGTAAGTCGATTTCCTGACTGTGTGGTCTATAGCAGCTGTTGTGTCGTTATCAAAACACGATTGTGGGGTATATTCATCTGGTTAAATGTATCATCAAGTTTCAGGAATACTTGCTTTTAAGTGGAGATGATCAATGATGCAGTTACGTGCACGTAGTGACACGCAGATGATACAAGAGGATGTGCAAGCCTGAATTGAGGCAATATTTGGTCTAGTTATGGAAGCCCCCTTTATCGAATACAGCGTCAGTACATTATTGGATGTTATGTGTTGAGTGTCAACTATATACTATGCTGGTAATAGAAGTAGTAGGAGGAGTAAGCGCCAATCTGTAAAAAAAACACCACTGAATGGAATACTATCAAATAAAATAGAGCAATAAAATGTTTTCCGCTCTTTTTGGCCTAGACCAGAAGTCTATTTTTGTTTAAATTAAAGTTGCTGTGCTTCGTGTGTGCACGCCCACGGACTGCAGTGGTACGTTGTGTCTGGTAGTATAGATTAGTTACATTGGTAAGATCATTCCTGTCGCAATTTTAAAATGATTGATACTGCTTCTGTTCTGTTTTTAATGATTCCGTTGTCCTATTTATGCAAAGTTTTGTTTGGTTAAAATACCTGGTTTCAAAATTGCGGTTTCACGGGGGTGGACGTGTCACCGGATACGATCAATTGTGTGGTCAACAATTTACTGGACAATTGAGCGTCAGTCATTTTTTTTTTCAGACTTTCGCATAAATCCCTCCCACAGGAGGAACCGGCGTTGGAGCACCCGAAGATCTTATAGCGTGAGCCTGCTTCGTCTCACCAGTCAGGTGCATGTGCGAGAAGAGACAAGTATCCCTTCAGCTGGAAGACATACCGAAGAGCTTCATCGGGACTGAGGAAGTCTGGACAAAAAGGTATGGAATACACAAAGCCTATGACAAGTGTTGCTTTACCGTATGACTGATTCAAACTACTGTTTTAAATGTTCTGCAAACAAAACAAAAAAAATGTAGTATACACGAAAGTGTCGAGTTGAAACTTGGAAGCCTTAAAAAAAAAACAAAAAAAAAAAACATTACAACCCTGCTCTTATTATTCTAATGTGCACGCGTTTGGATATTTCGAGATTCCGTGTTTGAACTTGCACAGCTGACGGGATACGAGGGTGAGAATATGCAGTCATCAAGTCATGTAAATCGACGTCGCACTCACTGTACAGGGATTGTGTTTACAGTACAGGGTGCACACAGTGAGCGTCCTCTACCTGTTGCTTTTTCATAGACAAAAAAAAACACCACAATTGTCATATTTCTTTCTGCATGAATCTACACGAACTGGGGACGGGCGCAATTAAACCCAGGCCAAGCGATTGCTGATTCACACGTGATTACGTGTGGTCACGCGCGTGAAGATGAACTCCATATTTGGGCACAGGTAGCTTTAAATGTAGTCTAGCAATGTTGTGATGTGTCATTTCTCTTCGTTCCTTCTCAGTCCGCTCTCAGACAGAAATATCCCCAATAAAGAGAAGCGAAACCAGACGTGAGGATGAACCTGTTCGTCATCCTCGCAGTCCTTGCAGCATTCACTGTTAATCTGGTAAGCAACAATAAAAGGAAGCGCAACTCTACTTTTATTAGTCACAGCCAATGTTGAGATGCTTTTTTTTGTTTGTTTGTTTTTTTATTGTTTACCCGTGTGTCTTTCAGGCCTTTTCCAGAAGATGGTCATCAAAACATAAGCGTACTTCCAGGGGTAAGCAGACTGTCCCTCTGACACTGAGAACCCCTTGTCCGTCACCAGATGCATCTCATCTTCCCTTTTTTTCATAATATTTCTATTGTGATCTAAAGAGATGTGCCAGTCTGGGGATGGGAGCACTTACATGGGATATGTTTCCACGTCGGAAACGGGCCGCCGCTGTCGCAAGTGGGGGAGGTTTGAAAACAACGGACGTCATAATTACTGCAGGTACGGTATACTATGGCTCGCCGGGACCTGGGTATTTTAAGAGAAGCGCCACATGCCTATTAATCCACTCAAACTCTAGGAATCCAGACCAGAGCGTGATGCCGTGGTGTTATGTCCGAAGAGGACCTAAGTTTGTGAAAGAATTCTGCAGTATTCCCAAATGTAAGTGTGAAAGTTGATAGTGAAAATGATTTGAATATTGTATGTTTTTGAATTTAATAAAAACAAAAAAAGATCTTTTTTCTACCACTACACAGGTTCAACGCCGTCAGTAAAACCACTGCCTGCTGTCGATACAGGTAGTTCAGTTGAATATCTTAATCCTGATCTCAGTGGCATCTCGTGCGCTCTGTGTGTCATCGTCTCATCCTGAGGTGTGCCCCCCCGCAGAGAGGACGTGTGGCGAGAGGTCCGAGCGGAGGATGAACAAAGTTGTGGGTGGTTCTTTCATACCCATAGATTCGCAACCATGGGTGGCTGCTCTCTCTTATTCGCACCGATTCCTTTGCGGCGGCTCTCTCATTGCACCTTGCTGGGTTCTCACAGCCGCCCACTGTCTCACCGATGGGTGAGAAAACACACGCACACACACACCCCTACACGCACACGCACGCACGCGCCGGACCAAACACACCCACACACACACGCACACACATTACAACACTCCTCCATCTACTTCACCGCAATGTGCAAATGACTCGTGTGCGCATGCGATGTTTTAACACACTACAGGACGAGCATCAAAGTGGCCAGCAACCTGTCCGTCGCCCTGGGGCGGTCTGCCATCAATGAAACAGATGCCGCGAGGGAGCAGAGCTTCACTGTGGAACAGATGATCATCCACCAACATTTTAACGCACTCAACTTTGACAACGATATCGGTGAGCACAGGCGTCAATTTATATGAAAAAAAAGCCGCACAGGTGCTTTGTGTGCAAGACCCCAAGACGTGTGTGTGTGTCTCTATGTCTTCAGCACTGCTGAAGATTCAAAGCAAAAATGGAGACTGCGCCGTGAAGTCCGCGTCTGCTCGGACGGTGTGTCTCCCCCCGTTCCGCACTCGGCTTCCCGCAGGATTTCAATGCAGCGTGGCCGGATTTGGGAAGGAGAGCGCTGGTAAGTAGCGCGCCACCTCTTGACTTTCAACTCGTCTCTCAGCTGTTTCAATGACGCTTAACTGCTGACACCATGTGGCCTGCAGATGCGTTGCGTTTCTCACAGTACCTGAAACAGGCCGAGGTGAATCTGATCTCCATGACCGAGTGTAAAAGCAAATTGTTCTATGACAATATCACCACCAAGAATATGCTTTGTGCCAGGAGCCCTGACTGGAGCAAAGATGCCTGCGGGGTGAGCAAGGAAAGCAAGGAAATATGGAAACATGTTCACTTGTGTCACTGTCTACATTGAAATCTGAAACATTTGTATAGTCTGACACTGTCGCGATGCAGAGGGGCTTTAAACGAAAGGGAACGAAGTTAAAGATATTGATAATGTATTACTTATTGACAGTCATTATCCATAGAAGCCTTTAAAACCCCCTTTTCCTGGTGTAGTCGTTCTGACAAGTCCTCCCTTCACAGGGTGACTCTGGCGGCCCTCTGGTGTGTGAAGCGTCAGGCCGGGCGTTTCTGTTTGGGGTGGTGAGCTGGGGTGATGGCTGCGCCAAGAAGAACAAACCAGGCGTTTACACACAAGTCACCAAGTACAACAAGTGGATCGAAGGGAAAACAGGGCTCTCCAAATACACCGAAGGCATATTGTATCCCCAAAAGTGAAGCGGTGGCAGGAGCTTATGAATCAGGTAAAAAGCTGGCAGCAGTTTTGCAAGTGTGGCTGATCGCTAATAATGTGTGTTCAAAATAGTGCTGCATTTTGCGTTCGTTTTTTGGTTGTTTTTTGTGTATATTTTGTATACGCACGTGGACGTATCATACTACTAGTATTACTTTTTTCAAACAAGCTATTTGAAGTTTTATTTATGTAATTTAATGTTGTAAGCGTTTTTCTAATAAACTATTTGCGTCACATGCCCGTCATGCCTGTTCATTTCCAAGTGTTCGTATGTGATTGTATTGCCTCACGTGCAAATTAATTTAAGAATTCACACACCCAGTTGCTTGCAGGTACATTTAAACAGACCGTCACTTCGCGTGCATCTTTATTGTACCTGAGTTAAACACTGGAGGGCACAGTTGGGTAAAAGT
>JAFBJU010000465.1:112707-230959 GCA_016785305.1 Colistium nudipinnis
ACAGAGACACTTAGACACACGCACAAGATGGTGTCAGTCGGTCTCAATCTGTCAGAGGTCGCCGTCGATCCAACCCAAGCTCTGAAAGATGCTGTCGGTGTGTTTGGTTAAAAAGTGTGAGCTGGCTGGAGTCGGGCCGACGGCGGAGACACGGCCGCCGCCTCGGTGGTGTTGGAGAAGCATGTGCTCCTGAAGGAGTCAACATAGAGTCTGAGTATGACTGGGGGAGGGGGAGGAAGGAATAAATAGATTTGCCTGCCGTTGAGTGAAGTATAACTACACTCAGACAGAGCAGAGCAGAAAGAGAGGGAGGGCTGCAAGGACGAGCATCGGCTGAGGCTGTCGAGCGCTGAGATATAGACTGAGGAAAGAAGAGGAGGAGTGTGGGGAGAAAGTGAAATAGCCACTTACGGTTGGGCGCCGGCATCCCTGCGAGGGAGAGAAAGTGTCTCTGGCTTCTTCTGATGAGGCCCTGCCAAGCAACATTAGTCACCCCACACACACACACACACACACACGGCACACACACCAACACCAACACACAAACACACACACCAACTTTCCTTAATTCATCCTCCATCATGTTGATATGAGACCTGGGATGAGTCTTGGTTCCCTGCAGTGTGTTTACACATCTGTGTGCGTGGAATTGACTCCGGGCTTGTGTATGACTTTTTTTGGATTCATGATGGCCAAAATAGTTCGTCTTGGCCTGTTTGCAGATAAATAGATAGACAGAATTTTGATTACTGTTCATCATTTTAACGTTTGTGTCATTTACGTATAAAGATGCATTGTTCACTATTTTTGGAGAAGTCGTGGGTCATTTCACGATGTATGCTCTCAGTGTGGTCGCTCGTGGTGATGAACCCGCAGAAAATGATCCTCTTGCACGGCTACTGACAAATACACTATTGAGTGCCCGGTACCTATACACAATTAAATGATTTGTTGCACAGTGGACAAAACTCATCAAAGGATGTGATTTTTTTTTTTTTTTTTTTAACGCGGTGATCAGTGGGGAATTTTGTCTTGATCAGAATTTCAAAAACAAAAGCAGCAGAGGTCCACAGCTCACATGGAGGCTCACATGTTCATTGATGAGCCTAATAATTTAACATTTATTTATAATATTTAAGTAAAATAGTTTTTTATTTGTATATTTTTTGCCTCCCTTAGTTTAGATTGAATGGAATAGGAATCCAGAACAATGAAAAGAGAGGTTTGGAAGCTGTGGCCACATGAGAGTGGGAGTCTGGTGGTCTGAATTCATTCCAGGCTAGTTCTATGACTTCCCCGTCTCCCGCTGGGGCAGTCGCATCGTTCAGGCCGTTCAAACACACATCACACTGTCGGCGCGTCCTGCAAACCACTTAACAGTGCATGAATTATGCATTGAATAATCAATTGTGTGGCTGCTTGCAGGAAACTCTCTGATCAGTCAACAACTCGCTGAGGTGGTCGGGATGGTTTCACCAACCTGTTCTCGGCTTATCGAGCCGCATTCCTCGCATTTTGCAATTGTGAATTTGTTAAACCAGGAAAATCCCCAGGACACACCGTTAGTGGTTTACCTTAAGACATCTTGGCACCGTTTCTGGACATTCATGACAATGTTTCTCGGCCGCCGCAGTGTGTGACAGGAAGAGGAAAAGTCAATTTGAAATGCTCGAAAAAGATCTCTGTAGGGCAAAAACCGTGCTGGTTGAATGTGTCGTGTGACGGCGGCCTCCCGAGTCTCTGGAGCCAGGAAGTCTATTAACTGCTGTAATCGACCCAGCGGCAAGAGACTGATGCCATCTTTTCACTGTAATTGCATCTCAAGTGTTTGTGTGTTTTGTGTGGGAGCTGCAACCCTGTACGGTATGAACATCTGCTGAGGGAAAGAGTAATATCGCACTCCATTTTGCAGTCTGTATTCACAAGCGTTATGTTGAGATAGCGATTGAACAAGAGTTATCAGGAAATGGTCAAAATGCATTATCGAAATAGCCAACCAAAAAACAGACTCCTGGCAGAAGTACAATCAACAAGGCATGGGGAGGAGAGCGACTCAATGACTCTTAAATGACAAACCGGTAATTCTGGCTAATCGATGTCACGAGGCTCTGATTTGGAACCAGCGGGAAGCTGCGCGTCAACACTGTAGATTTACGTCAGCAACAAGTTGCATGTTTTTTATATGATCGGGGGGGAGAGGGGTTTGTACTAGGTTTGCCTGTAATCGGGCCGATTCGGTTCTTTCAGTGAAAGATTTCACATGACACTGAAGTGTTGCCGCGTTAACGTGCGCGTGCAGTGTGAGCATCCGTCGCGTGCGGCCAAACCTACGGAGAAGTGCCATCCAGGTCTTGGATGGATTGAAATATAATTTATACAAAACACCGTAAAAATAAAAGAAATCAATACTCCCAGTTTTGACCGTCAAGTCCGAGTAGTGCAGTGGAACCAAAGCACCTCCACTCACCTCGACCAGGCGCCAAATGTCATTCGGCCCTAAGTGAACGTGGAAATTGATTTCAAAGTAAATGTTTTCAGCGTTACTTACGGCGGACGGGTGAAGAGGGGGAATAATGGCCTTCCCCTCACCTGCCCTCATGTCGAACAACAGGGAGCCAGACGGAGCCTGAGCTGCTTTCCCTGGAGGCTGGAAAGATATGACATGCATGCAAGTTTGAAATAGGTGCGAATTGATACGCACCCATTCACCCACCCCGGACTATTAATAGTGCTCACTCGAATACTATTTCCTGTCTTGTCGCAGCTAATGATAATAAAACAACACATTGTGTGTGTGTGTGTGCGTGTGTGTGCGTGTGTGTGTGTGTGTATGTGTGCGCGCGCCGCAGGTGGGGAAGGAGACGGTGCAGACCACCGAAGACCAACTGATGAAGAGGGACATGCCGCCAGCGTTCATCAAGTGAGTCCCAGTGAGACACTGTGCGCGGGGGGGGGCGGCGCCGCCACCGCCGCCGCTCCTGTTTCCATCCCCACTCGCCCAGTCACTCGCGGAAATACCCAGTGGCAAAATTATGGAAATGATCCACTCTATCTCAGCGGACAGAGAACTTGTTAAAAGGGAAGGATTCCGGGGGATTTAATGTTCGGAAACGTGGCTGCGTTCCCAGCTCCAACAAAGAGCCACTTCTGGGGCCGAGGAGTGCGGGTGACTATCCAGCTCCAGCATCCCGACCGCCAAGTGGCTCTTTGTTGTCTTCCTGCTTGCATCCAGAGGGCCGACATGAAGTCGGGGTGCTGCCTGAGGGGGGCCACTCAGCCTTCCTTTGCGTTGCATTGGTCGGTGGTTTTGCTGTGCGCTTATCACACTATCATCTGTTTTTTATATATTTTCTTTGTTTCATGGAAAGCGTGCGGGCCTCAGTCAGATCCGCACACTTCACTTTCACTGCTCACTCACACATATGCGGGCCACTACACCATAAATCTCACTCACAGGGCTTAGGAGAGGGCATGTGGGAATGTGAACCTGCCTAAATATAGATGAACCAGCAGCCATCGATACCCTGACGGGGGGGGGGGGGAGGGGGGGTCAGAAGAAGGAGGGACGTAGCTTTATTCAAGTGCCCTAAAATCTATCACCTTCTTCAGGCTTAGCTAATTATTGCCCTTCAAGGTACGGGCAAATCAAGGTAGAAAAACATTCAACATGTCTGTCGTTGAAAGTTGTAATTAGTTGGTATTTCTTTTATATATACATATATATATATATATGTATATATATATATATATATGTATATATACATAAATATTTTTAATTTTTATTCTGTGTACATAGCAGGAAGCAGATCTGGGTATTTTCTGCAGAATGAAAGGAAAATCGAAAAATTCCGATTTTCATGCAAAAGCGCATCGTCCCGCATTCTCTCTGATCCATGTTATTTATGTGGGTGATAAATTCCCGCTTGCGGTGAACGTATATGTTTATATACATATATATATATATATATATGTATATATAAATAAATATTTTAAATTTTTATTCTGTGTACATAGCAGGAAGCAGATCTGGGTATTTTCTGCAGAATGAAAGGAAAATCGAAAAATTCCGATTTTCATGCAAAAGCGCATCATTCTGCATTCTCTCTGATCCATGTTATTTATGTGGGTGATAAATTCCCGCTTGCGGTGAACGTATATGTTGCATTTGTTCTTTTTTTTTTTTTTTGCAGGGTGGAGAACTCGAGCTCCAAGCTGGTTCAGGCAGCGCAGATGCTGAAGGCGGATCCGTACTCGGTTCCTGCACGAGATTACCTGATCGATGGATCCCGGGGCATACTGTCCGGAACGTCTGACCTGCTCCTCACCTTTGACGAGGCGGAGGTGTGTGCTGGCGTGTGTTCGCATCCCTGGACCCCCGCGTTTGTGTCCCCCCTGAGAGTCGCTTTTAGTTCAGAGCCGTGGCATATTTCAGGGAAATAAAGCTTTATATAGCTGCACAGAGGAGAGAGGAACTCGGCTTCAAGCAAGTCTGTTCTGGAGCCTCGGATGCAGCCAGATCTAATCACCGAGATCAAATGACTTCCCGCTGTCATAACTCAGGAGTGTGTGTGCATGTGCGTCAGGCTGGCTGTGCATTTATGTGTATGTGTTAGCATATGGTATGTACCAGCTTACAAAGTGCGTGAGAGAGAGAGAGAGAGAGATCTGGATCTGAAAGTGGCTTCACATTGGGCACATGATTACTCTCACCCGTGTCTCATCACTAGCCTCATTTTTGAAGGCGCAACTTCTCACAGTCACAAGACTCGCATCACAAGACACAAGACACACACGTACACAAAGACGCCGCACAAATAGCAGGGCTACTTCAACAATGTCTAAGAAAAGCTCACGCACACATTGGATTTTCCTGTATCACAAACACGTTTGTCTCTAGTTGCCGTTGTCGGCCTTTGTTTTATGGCTCTGGTATCTACGTGATGTGCTCTGGTTGTGGTTGTGTCTCTGTTGTGTTTTAGGTGCGTAAGATAATCCGAGTATGCAAAGGGATCCTAGAGTATCTGACTGTGGCTGAGGTGGTGGAGACCATGGAGGACCTCGTCACTTACACCAAGAACCTGGGCCCAGGTCAGCAAGAGCTTTTCTTTTTTTTTTGTCTTTTTTTTCAATAAACTTTTCCACGTGTATAGTTTGATGGAGTTAAACTAAAAGTAAGAATCAATTGATTCAGTGATTTAACAGAAAAAGACACCTGGTGAATTCAAGCAGGAATACCAGCGGAAACACTTCCTTTTCTAAAATGATAAGGAAAATAATAGTTGGTTGTGGTTCTATTGTTGTTGGGCCTTAAGGTCAACTTTGGTAATGATGATATACATATATTATAGATGAGATCAAATAATCCTCTCTTCATCCCACTATTGTGAAAGGTAAAGGTGAAGACACTCAATAGGACGTTGTTTGCAAGCGTCAGTGAAAGATGACTCCTGTGTCTTTAACAATCAGGAACTTAGGTTTGGATTTAATTGTCGTAATATTTCAAACTTTATTTTAAACGGTTCAATCGGCGCAAGTCCACGAGACGTGGCGGGGAACTGCATTCACCATTAACCGCTCGTCTGACAGTAAGACGCTGTGTTTCGAGATCAGACTGTGTTCGCTGGCAGGAGAACAGCACTATAAACAAGCTATTTATCATCAGTGGTAAAAGGTCAATTGTGTTGTCAGTGCTATGTGGCATAACGAGCTGGAGGAAACCCGATGCCAAGGTTCTCTCACACTTGACCGATGCTGTCATTGTGCGCGATGATGTTTGGATGTGTTGGAACCGCTCATTCGGCGGAACACTGAGGGGCGCCCTCGGCCTCCCGATTGTCCGGAGCGTAGTTAAAGTTTCTCCGGCACCTTCCAAACCCCACGCTCTTGTGCCCTCTGGCTGCTATTTGGTTGGAAATGCACGGCCCTACTTGTTTCTCAATTTCCCCAGGGATGACCAAGATGTCAAAGATGATCGAGGAGAGGCAGCAGGAGCTGACGCACCAAGAGCACAGGCAGATGCTCGTCAGCTCCATGGGCACCGTCAAAGAGCTGCTGCCGGTCCTTATATCAGGTGCGTACGTGTGACTCTCTTTGCGCGTGCGTCTGTGTGCGGGCCTGCGCGTGTGCGCGTGCACATTACAGTGCGGGTCAGCAAGCATCCGACAGTTCCCGATTACAGTCATTTCTGGGGATGTCGGACGGACCGCACAGGCGCACACGCCGACCGCAGGCGCACAGACACACTGTTGCAGCTTCTGTTGCAGCTCTACATTCGAACATGAACTACACCGTGTGTGTAATTTACAGTTTGGGTTAAATGCACTGACCCTTCACTGGTTTGGTGCACTCTCCTGGCTCCCATGTCACTTTTGGCTGAAGGTGTTTTCCGTGGGTAAAAAAACAAAACAAACTCCCTGCTCACCACATACCCAACACTAGATTAAAGAAGTCAGCGACTAAACAGAAAACATAGGGGGGCTTGTAGCAGCCTAAAATCATATATATTTTTGAAAATGAAAAGGTACAGCTAGAGTTCTCGGTTAATATCATTTTACTTCTGGTGTAATGTTTTGAATTGTCAATATTATATTCCGATCGGCGGTGGCTTTCATGAACTGTTATTTTCCCTCTTGTGACAAAGCTATGCTTTGCGGCAACTGGACGCGATAACACTCATGTTCATGTCGGCAGCTATCAAGATTTTTGTCGCAACCAAGACAAGTCGAGGCGCCGGGGTGGAGGAGGCCGAGAGGAACAGAAGGTTTACCTTTGAGAAGATGAGCTCGGAAATCAGCGAGATCATAAGAGTGTTGCAGCTCACCACGTGGGATGAGGACGCGTGGGCCAATAAGGTACGAACTGTGCTGCACATGACAACTCTTCCCTCTATACCCCTAAAGTCCAACTTTGGGAGAGAGAAAAAAAAAAACTCCCAACATCACCAGATCAAAATGTGTCACTTTTTGCTTTGGAGTGCGCGTTTGCGTACGCACACAGCCACCACACAATTCACGCATCGCTCTGTACAGTTGAGAGCATCACTGTGAAATTCACTCTTTACTTTGTCTCCACTTTTTCTTTTTGCTCGCCAGTATAACTCCTGGTTTTTTTTCTTTTCCTTTTCTTTCTTTACCTTCCTCTTCCATTCTTTTCCTCCCTGTAGAAGGTAAGCCTGTTTCTCTCCCCCTCTGCAGCTTCTAGCATGTAAGTGTGTATATTTATATATATATATATACGTGTGTGTGTGTGTGTGTACCAGAAATAGGGGGAAATATATCCCAGTGCTGACGTTGTATGTATATATTTATATATGTGAATATATACATGCTGGTATTAAACAGTAAGTGTGTCCTGTGTTTTAGTCCGCTCACTGTTCGCTGGCGTGACGATGTACGGTGCACATGCTTAACCACTGTATTATTGTATGCGCAGATGTTTGTCTCTTGATGTCCATTTGAGTCAAATGGCATGAAACGGATGAGAGTGAATGGAATTCTATTTTCAATAACGCCATTTGTTTTCCCTCCCAGGCTGCTCGTGTTTACAGTGTGATATATCTGTCAATAGCACAATAAGTGTAGTCCCATGGACATATTTTGGGCAAGTGAGTTGGGGAGTCTGGGATACTTCCCCGGTAAAGTTTGGTTGCTGATAGACCGGTGTAACCTGTAACCGTGCATGCTTTTTCTACCTTTAGACACTGATCTATGTGCGTGTGCGTGCGTGCGTGTGTGTGTGTGTGGGGGGGGGAAATACTGCATAATGTTATAAGCATTTACTGTGTGTGTGTTGGGGGGGGGCACTTGATTCCTCTGTTCACGTTGTGAATTATAGATAACTGGGTGTACAGACACATGTATAATAGATGGGCAATATTGAACGGTTCCCCTTAAGTGGTTCATTTTCCTTTTGAGCTGGATTTTTTTTTTTTTTTTTTTTTTTCCCTCTACCTGGTCTCAAGCAGTCAGAGCGTTGGGTTATTATCTCTCCTAAATGTCTAATTCAACCATTTATCATCAGTCATGTTTTTTTTTTAGAATTCATTGGTTAATTGGTCCTACTTTACCATGCAACAAAATTGCATGTGTCATTAAATATTACTTCATTCAAGATAAATAATGAAGTGCTGCTTTACAGTTTAATAATAATCAGTGGTGACAAAGGCACGATGTATCACTGACAAACTAGCACATTTTAAACTTCACAAATAGCCATCTAGTTTGCAGCAAGTATTAGTGTGTTGACAACCCTCTCTTCCAACATTCACACCACAACATGGCATGGATTGACACACGTACACAATACTGTGTTCTCTCTTGACCTCAGGATATGGAGGCTTTGAAGAGATCCCTGGCTTTGATTGAATCCAAGATGGCACAGGCTAAAAGTTGGCTCAAAGACCCCCACGGGCAGCCAGGTAAGAGTGTGTGTGTGCGTGTGCGCGTGTGCGCCCGTGGGTTTTATTCTCGCGCTGAAACGCACAACCGGCTCTTTAGATGCTATTCCACAGTCTCATCCGGTGGTGCGCTCTCGTCCCTAGGTGACCACGGCGAGGTCGCCCTGCGTGTCATACTGGACGAAGCCGGTAAGGTGGGAGAGCTGTGTGCCGGGAAGGAGAGGAAAGATATCCTGGCGACCACCAAGGCCCTGGGACAAATGACTGACCAGGTCGCAGACCTACGAGCCAGGTGATGCCACGGGAGAATTGGCGCGAAACCGTTTCCTCTACCTCTGTAAAAAGGCATCTAATCCTGACTTCGCTGCGCGTTGTTTTTTCGGACATGCCAGAGGCCAGGGCCCGACGCCCGGGTGTGTGCAGCGTGCAGCCCAGTGCTCGCAGGGCTTAGACTTGTTATTTGGCAAAGTGGACACTGCTGCCCGCAGGCTGGAGGCTCTCATCAATGCCAAGCAGGCCATTGCCAGGAGACTGGACGCCGCACAGGTCAGGCGGAACGACAACATAGTAATCCATATCAACCCTCTCCCCACTGAAACCATGCACCCCGCCTGGCTCACATTTATCCCGACCCTCTTGTTCGCTAGTTTATTTCCAAGCAGGTGGAGTTGTACTCTCAGGGAGGACTTTCATTTACAGGCAACTGTGGATAAGGGAAACAAAAACATGCTGTAAAATATGTAGGGAACTTTTCACATTGTGGAAGCTTTCCCGTGGCGTTTTTGGTGCAGATTTATGATGCTTATTTCCCCCCAGAAGAGAGAACTGAGCCATATATGTGCATGCTCTAGGCCTGGCTGGCAGACCCACACGGCGGTCCTGAGGGGGAGGAGAACATCCGAGCACTGCTTGCGGAGGCCAAACGCATCGCCGGTCTGTGCGAAGACCCGAAGGAGAGGGACGACATCCTGCGCTCCATCAGCGAGATCGCCGGACTCGCCGCCAGACTCGTAGAGCTACGCAAACAGTAGGCCTCCCCTCACCGGACACGCGCACGACTAATGGCGCGCTGTGCTTTCTTAATGAACCCTTAGAACCCTTTTTTTTTTTCTATAGGCTCAAACTGCGACCTCGCGCCACCAATAGCTGGCTTATTTTACCTGCCCGGAAAATATGTTGTTGCCTGTCAACCTTGGGCATCAGTCCGACCATAAGGTTTTGTTTTTTTTAAACGTTTGAAACATGGTGTGGGACGGTCGGTGCTGTGGTAGTTATGTGGGGGTTCAATTTGGTGATCAAAACTGAATGGACCATAAAGCAAAATACCACTCTGCTCCAGGTCAGTGCTTACAACGTGTCCCGTTTGAAGTTGGTTCCTGTTTGTCGCAGTAAATGTAATAAACGGTGCAACAGATCAGTGAATCATCCCAGATGAGTCACCATTAGTGACATATTTTATGTTCTGCACCTCCGCTGCACGCAGTGACCATAAAAGGAAGCCAAAGATAAACCCCGGTTGTAGTCCAGATCCACACCAAAGCTATGGGCCTCAACTTGGAAAGGAAAACAAAAATGTGACTTCACGTGCCCGAGAAGATTTTGATGGGTTGTCGAGCATTTTTTCAAACCGCAACAGTTCCGTGCGTCTTGGCTCTGCAGACATATCATCCCTGAATTATTTTATAAACATGTCTGACTGTACAAGGTTGCAAGAAAGTCATACTTAATTTATGCTGCATTAGTATGTCATACTATACTATACTATACTATATTTTATATAATTTTTTTAATATTTTTCTGGCCCCCGATCTAACTGCAATTCATTTAGAAAAGTTTAGAGCTGTGCAAAAGGGCCCTGAAAATATTCTCTCAGACCAGAACCTGCACGTATGTCTGTGGAAAGCAAAAATGCATAAACGCTCCCAATACAAACGATTCAATATATACTCAATTATACTCATTTTACTTAATGGCAAACTAAGACAAACATTTATAATAACAAAGCAGATGAAAAAGCCTTTCATGGTGGTATTTTTCTTTAACAGGGGAGTGGTGACGCTTTTCTGCAGCTCATTCGTAAACCTGGATTTTTCACTCCTCCGTCTAACCGTTTCTCCGTCCGACCCAGGGGTAAAGGGGACAGCCCAGAGGCCCGCGCATTGGCAAAGCAGATCGGGTCGGCGCTGCTGAACCTGCAGTCGAAGACCAACCGGGCCGTAGCCAACATGAGACCGGCCAAGCCTGCCGTCACCCTGGAGGGCAAGATGGAGCAGGCCCTCCGCTGGGTGAACAACCCCGGAGTGGACGACAGGGGAGTGGGTGAGTCCGGTCGGATGGCGCCTCTCGGGAGGTGTGATGTTGTGGTTTGGCTCCAAAATAAATGCTCTGACCTTCTGCGCGGGCTGTCCGCCTCGCGAGTGCGCATGACGGGAGGCTGCGTGCGTAGTGTGGTTTCGCCTTTGTCTCGGACTTTTTGCCCTTACACGTTTGTTTGTGGCCAGTGAGGAGACCACACATTCAGGAAACGCTGCTATATGTGATGGATTTCCCCGAATGCCAACCATGATGTGTTTCATGCAGGAATCACCCGCCGACTAACCTGACTTACTTTTCTAATACTTTGTTATATGCCCGTTGCTGTCTCCCCCTTTCTTTCTATGCCAATTGTTTTTCTGGTTTCTCCCACGCTTCCCAATGGGAGCAGAGTGCGAGCGGCTACAGTGGATCACAGGTATCTGCCTGCTATGTGCTTTCTTAGAAGATATGATCAAAACACCAGATAATAATCACACAGTGACGCCCCGGGGGAAACTTCATGAGGTCAGCATGTGCCACGAAACACAGCCACCTCTAATTTCCATGAAAATGATTTCACTGCTACTTATCAGATCCCACTACTAATACATGCCAAGGACACCGTGATACAATTTAAAGGTGCTCCAAAATAAGGACCTTTTAATTGTCGCGTCTGGGAGGCGTTGGGCATGACTTTGGGAAAGAATGACCTCTGCTGCTGCGCCTCTCCCTCCAGGTCAGGCAGCGATCAGAGGGATGCTTGGTGAAGGGAGGAGGTTAGCGGGAGGCCTGTTGGGCCCGTATCGGCAGGACATGATTGGTCGCTGCGACCGGACTGAGGCTCTAATGGCTTCCCTGGCGGACATGGCCGGCCGGGGAGAGGCCGAGGCGCCACACGCCCGGGCCACAGCCGCGCAGCTACAGGACGGTCTCAAGGTAACTGCAAGGTGTTTGCACTCCACCGTGCATCCCACGTGCTAGTCAAACCCACCGGCACCGTGTGGTCACGGAGAATAATCAAACCGCGTGTACTGAATGCGTAGACATGTGAACAAAATGATAACCAGCACACACATAGAACATTTTTATTCATTTGATTAATAAATTACAGCCATAACATTTTTTTTTTTTTTAATTACGTTTTTTCCTGTGTAAGTGCATGCGTTTGGCCTTTTATTGAAACCACTGGTGCAGAGCGCCACCCGGTGGACTGACTCTGCAAACTCTGCTTCTACCAGGACCTGAGGCAGCACATGCAGGAGGTGATGACCCAGGAGGTATCTGACGTTTTCAGTGACACCACCACTCCTGTCAAACTGCTGGCTGTGGCTGCAATTGCTCCCCGCGACGCCCCCAACAGGGAGGAGGTCAGTGCCGGTTGCAAATAGGGACATCAATTATTCAAAGTCTTATTGCGACTGATCGTGCAATATCCAGATGTGTATATGACAAAGGGGAACCCCGTAGAACTTTGTGCCAACATCAATTGCTGCAGGTCTTTGAAGAGCGCGCAGGGAACTTTGAGGCCCACGCAGGTCGCCTGGGGGCGACGGCAGAGAAGGCTGCTGCCGTGGGATCGGCCAATAAGACCACGGTGGAGGGGATTCATGCTGCCGTGAAACACGCCAGGGAGCTCACGCCACAGGTGCTTCCGTTTGCTTCATTTTTGGCCCGGATTTGCATGATTGCCTCCGCCCGTGAAGGGGAAAAGCCGCCTGAGGCTGACGCTGACTGTGTTTGTGAATGTGCAGGTGACCTGTGCCGCTCGGATCTTGTTGAAGAATCCTGGAAACAAAGCGGCATACGAGCACTTTGACACCATGAAGAATCAGTGGATTGACAATGTGGAGAGACTCACGGGTGAGAGTTTCCTCCACATTTCGACTTCAATTTCGTCACTGCAGCCGCGTTGGATCAGCCCTGAACACATAGATTCCCCCGGACTGTGCGTCAACTGTCTCTCTCTGCGGTTTCAGGTTTGGTGGACGAGGCCATCGACACCAAATCCCTGTTGGACGCCTCCGAAGAGGCCATCAAGAAAGACATTGACAAGTGCAGAGTTGCCATGGCAAATGTTCAGCCCCAGATGCTTGTTGCCGGGGCAACAAGCATAGCCCGGCGCGCAAATCGGGTTCTGTTGGTGGCTAAGAGGGAAGTGGAGAACTCCGAAGATCCGCGGTTCAGAGATCTAGTGAAACACGCGTCGGACATCCTCTCACACACCATCTCACCCATGGTGATGGATGCCAAGGCCGTGGCTGGGAACATACAAGATAAAGGTACGTGAGCGGGATCTGCAAACAGGTGTTCACTGTGCTGTATGGAAAAAGCGATGTTCACGCGCAGCTTTCCCTGCAGCTCTGCAGAAGGCCTACTTGGACTCGTGTCTGCGGATCCTGGCTGCGGTGGGAAAAGTCCGAGAAGCGTTCCAACCTCAGGAGCCCGATTTCCCGCCTCCGCCTCCCGACCTGGACCAGCTGCACGTAAGCACACCTTCTGTCAGCCACGTGA
Source organism: Colistium nudipinnis (assembly GCA_016785305.1). Lineage (NCBI taxonomy): Eukaryota > Metazoa > Chordata > Actinopteri > Pleuronectiformes > Rhombosoleidae > Colistium > Colistium nudipinnis. The sequence continues at coordinate 125,909 of JAFBJU010000465.1, forward strand.
GCACGTTTGGACTGCATTCGGAAGAGCCATCACTTTTAACCATATGTGTAAGTAACACCTGGTCTCACTTTGCAGGTCAGCGATGAGCAGGCGCCGCCCAAGCCCCCCCTGCCAGAGGGCGAGGTGCCCCCACCCCGGCCCCCTCCTCCAGAGGAAAAGGACGAGGAGTTCCCAGAGCAGAAGGCCGGGGAGGTGCTCAGCGAGCCCATGATGGTGGCAGCCAGGCAGCTGCATGATGAGGCCCGCAAGTGGTCCAGCAAGGTCGGTTCTCACAGACGCACGGAGGAATACACGGGCTGCCTATTCACCCCCGATAAATGCCTATTATTTCAAAATCCGATATAAACACGCATACAATTTAGGCAAGCTGGTTGGTAATCTTCCTCTATCTGCGATGATACCAGGAGATCGGCCATAAAGCCCTCGTCCGATGGGGAAGTGCTTGCTCACATGAGGGGCATATCCTGAAATGATGTTCGTCCTGTAATGTTTGAGATCAGTGGCCTTATTGCAACTTGAAATATGACACATGAGAAAGGAAGCCACTCAATTTTTTGAGGTGTCCGCGCGTGAGGTTGATTCACTTGTGGAGAGACGATCCAGTCCGCCGTCAGCAGCAGAGAACACGTGCATTACGTTGGTGTATGTTGGGTGGACCTTTCATTTTCTACGCTCTTATCAAATGATTGGTGTCTATGTTCCCTCTGTATGCGTTTTTTGTCTGGAGGAACTGTGTGTTATACTGTGTATATAACCACTGATTATGCCACGCTCCCATTTCTCTGGGAAGCATACATAACCATTTTCCCCTCTACACTCCTCTGAAAGTCAGTATTTGTAGGGGACCCATGCATCAGGGGTGTCTTTGGCAGCAAGGCACAATATACATGCCCTGTAGTGGCACAGGGTCACACTGTGTTCCCCCGCATCACGCTTCTCAAATGCACTAAAAGGGATGCCACCCGCTGGTTTTACATAATGCGGAATCAGCCACAGCCTCAGAGTAAGGCTCCTGCTGCCTGCCCAAACCAGCTTCTCTTTCCCCCCCCCTCCCCCCCCACCAAAACTATATTTTACTGTGTGTGCGCAGTTTCCCCTCCGCTCTCCATGCTCCTTCACAGCGCTTGCCTTCACTCCTACTCTCCTATTTTCTTCCATCCAGTGCCTCTCATACTGTAATTAAATGCCTCCTTTTCCCATGCTTCCTTCCCTCTTGCCATCCCCGGCTCCCCCCAACTTCCCCCCTTTCTCCACATTCCTCCTTTTTCCCCCTCCCCTCCCACCCCTTTCCCTTCTTCCCTTCCCATTCCAATCCGACCCAACCTCCCCCGCCCCAGCCTGAGGAGGAGGAGGCAGTAGAGGAGAGGGAGGTAGATGACGATGATGAGTTTACTGATGGTGAGGATGACTATGAGCCCGAACTGCTGATGATGCCCTCCAACCAGCCTGTCAATCAACCTATGCTGGCAGCTGCCCAGGCTCTCCACCAGGAGGCGCGCAAGTGGTCCAGCAAGGTCTGTGCACGTCCATGCACATGAGTGGTCAGTCACACAACCAGATGTGGGTCACGGGGAATATGTAAATGGCTCTAATTGATCGGCGCCGCCGGGAGCATCACACTGTTAAGTTTGACCCCAATGCACGCAAGCAGCCACACGTGCAATCACGCAGCAACAAAAACCCTGCGGAGCAGAGAAACACCTGCTGGAGTCATTCCTGCCAGTCACATCTGTGCCTCCCACGGAAACCGTCAACTGGCTGCTGTCTCACTGCTGTTGCCTCACACTCGGACGCGGTTATGCTGTTGCCATGCTAAGGTCGCACTAAAGGTCGAGGGATTGTGTGTTGGAATGGCACGTGTGTGTTTGTTTGGCCCACCGCGTGGATAAACTGGTACTTGCTTCACAAGTCCCTCCCCTATGTCCACGATTAGGTAGTGTGGTTTAAAGGAGGAGTCTCGCTGTGGTCGGTCACTCGTTGTCTGGCCAACCTGTGATGCCAAGGATGACAGTTCACCCAAAAGACTTCTGGGTGACGTAGCTTTGCCGTGAGACCGCCTGCTTGCCCAGTACGACTGCCTGCTTCCGCTTCCTGGAGTCTCAGGGTGTGCGCTTTTCACTTCCAGCTGTGTGAACGATCACCTCGGGGGTACTAACCTCAGGTCAACTGTTCCGGAAGGATCTTCCTCGATGAGGAATATGGGCTGAAATGCACTGACACTGCATGCAGCACTCTATTATCTAAGTAACCACTAAAAATGGTGTGCCTGTTTTGCTTTTTGAATTCCAACTCATTCAGCAGCATTCAACTGTTGACCCATGCAATATGTTACTCTTTGCCTTCTCATCTCTTATTTCCGAAGTCAAGTTTCTCTCCAGTATCCTGCTCAGTGCTCCCACGGCTTCTTGATCTTCCACTTCTTCACAGGGCAACGACATCATCGCTGCAGCCAAGCGCATGGCTCTGCTGATGGCGGAAATGTCTCGGCTGGTGCGGGGCGGGAGCGGGAACAAGCGAGCGCTGATCCAGTGCGCCAAGGACATCGCCAAGGCCTCGGACGAAGTGACGAGGCTGGCTAAAGAAGTGGCCAAGCAGTGCACCGATAGACGCATCCGAACAAATCTGCTGCAGGTGAGGAGCGCGTACTGAGGAGTCCGGTAAAATGCCCGCTGCAGAATGCTCCTTTACATGTTTCTTTCCGCTTCCACAGGTGTGTGAGCGCATCCCCACCATCAGTACCCAGCTGAAAATCCTCTCTACCGTCAAAGCCACCATGCTGGGCCGAACAAACATTAGCGAGGAGGAATCGGAGCAGGTACAGAAGGGCGTTACTGAAGAGCATTACACTTAAATGTCCTTTTAAGGTGCTATTGTAGAGGTAAAACAGTGATTACAGTCATTTTCCCGTGATATATTTGGATTCTTTAGTTAGACATAGGGTCAGAATACTTATCATGTTGTATTTTGTTCGGTCTCTGTTATTAATAACTTACTGCTCCCCTGCCACGTTCTTCCCCGACCAGGCCACAGAGATGTTGGTCCACAACGCCCAGAATCTGATGCAGTCTGTGAAGGAGACGGTCAGGGAGGCAGAGGCAGCCTCCATCAAGATCCGCACAGATGCAGGATGCACCCTGCGCTGGGTGCGCAAGACCCCCTGGTACCAATAAAGACCCCCTGGTCACCGAAACAAGTAACTGGCACCGACGGCACACGACTCGAGTAGAATAGTTAACTGCAGGTGATTTCGATCCATTGTCCACTACGGTGTGAGTGTCTGTGTCAGGGCCGTCAGTTTTAGTATCGAGCAGGTTTCATTTGTTGAAGTGAATTCAGCTAGTTGCTCTCCACTTCCCTTTATCTGTAACTTTTTAATATATATTTTTGGTATGTCGTGTTACGAGAGTTTATCCAAATCCCAGGTATATATTTTTTGCATGAAATTCTTTTCTATTTTATAAAGGCAAAGTATGACATTGAGATATCGTCTCCCAGGTGACCTTTCATTTTCACTCAGTTTTTATTTTCAGGGAGAGTCACTTATTGTCCGTTGTGTATTCAATCATTTGTTTGATGGACGACACTCAGCGATGAGCCTTATTCACCGAGTTTCACACCACAGTGTGAACTTTTGTGTGAGCTGAGGAAGGGCTCTCCATGTTTACGTTAAGAAATAACACTATTATTAACTGTGGATCTACGACCTCAAAGGTGCTGTCCGGTGGTGTTTGTGCTCAAACATCTAAAGTGTTATGACGAATAGACAAATGATAGTTTCTAAAAACAACTGTATGAATCGGAAAAACGTACGGTGCTGAGTGCAGGAAGGATGAAACTTAATAGACATGAGGTTTTCACTCGACAGTGACAGTATAGTAGAAGTCGAGGTTAGTTCATGTGTTTCTATCTGTGTTTTAAGGTTTTATTATGCTTTAATTGTGTTTAACGCTCACAGTGAACAGTGCCAAAGGATTCGTTTAATGACTGTAAGCTTGGAAAAGTTATCTTACTATCTTACACTAACCATCCAGGTTACCAAAAACAAGACCTTTTTAGGTCTTGCTATTGTTAAGCATTCGTTCTGCTGTTTTCATTTTTTAGCCAATTCCATTGTATTGTTTTGTTTCTGTACTATCTCTGTAACAGTTGAGCTGTCGGGATTTATTTTGCAAAAATGTTCTAAATAGTTTTGTTTTTTTAAAACAATTTCCCCCAAGTTTCCCCTTGTGTGAATTCAGCAAACTCATTCAAAAAAATATATATATTTTACGAAAAGCCTTTTCGTAAAATAGATTTTCTAGCCGACCCCGGTGGTTTGAGAACAATACCTTTCAATGTGATATCACTCATTTTGTTCGTTTGATTTTGTAGGGTTACATTTAGGTAAACAAATCTTTAAAAGGTATGTTTTTGTCTGGGGAAAAATACACAGCGGTTTAAGGGCTCGTTACATAAATCTCAATTTAACATTTAACCAGATCGGTAAAGGAATATTCTCATTCCCTAAACAATATTTCATCAAGTTTCTTTTTTTTTTTTTATTATTACAATGGCAAATGTAACTGTTAAATGGAAAAAAATGTACGTATGCCTGTGTGTAAGCTTCCCTATGTAGACAGTACAAATGAGCCGTCCCTGAGATGGTCGGTGACAGAGCTCTGAATAGCAGCACAAAACGGAACTGCATCGTTATCATTTGTATTTGGGTCTACTGAGCATGTAGCAGTCACTGGCCCCTCACCGAGAGTGACAGGGTGTAGTCCCGTGTGTACCTGATGCGTTCATTCACGCACTGAATGTATGTATTCTGATAGCTTCTAGCCCTGCCAACACATCTGCTGTGCCTTGGAAGAATAAAAGAGTCTAAATGTGACTGGAGTCGGTCACTTCATTTACAGGTGCTGCGAAATGAAGTGAGAGAATGTTGCGGGGGGAACACGATGTGTGGTGTGGATAAAAGTAGATCCTGAGAGCCGAGAAGAAAAGTCGAGGGACCCCACGGCTCGTTGAACTTGTGATTGTAAAGCTTTTATAAGACATCCGATACAGTACAGTAAAATACAAATTTACCTCCATACAAGATCTCTAAGTAGTAGTTTCCACTTGGACAACTGATTGTGCAAATGCTGTGCCGAGTAAAGAAAGTTGTGTTCAAGATATTGTGAGGATCACTGCGGTCTCACATTTGAGGCCCTGCAGGTTGTTGCGCTTCCATATTACGATGTACCCTAGATATAAGGTACGTTTAGGATATACCGAACCTCCCTCAGGCCTCCAACACATTAGATTTTTCAAAAAACAAAACATACACATGCATAGATATAAGTGTACATATGTGTTAAGTATAAAACTGGCTACCAACTATCATCTAAAATGTTTTTTTCAAAAGGCATGGCTAGTTGGATTACAAGACTTGCAAGTACGTTTGCAAAGGTGTGATGAAGAGGCAGTGAGCTGTGAGTGTCCCTTTTAAGGCAAAACAAATTCCCCTTTGGCAACACTCAGGTGTTAGACAAAAAAAAGAAGACAATGTTATATTTTGTAAATATATAAGAAAAGAGAGAGGAATGCAACAATGAAGTACAGCTGGATATAAACTAATAGTACTTCAAAAAGGTCACACTGGTTATTAAGCGGTCCCTTTACAGGCCACAAATACAATCCAGTCATATATATATATATATATATTTATATGTAATGCCAAACACATAATAAATAACTGTTAGAATGCAAATTCAAGGATTAACAATGAGCTTAAGGATATGCAAGACTTATTGGGGAGGCCTTGCCCTGTATTTGGCAGATTGGCTTGTTGACCTTTGGCCTCATGGTTCCGTGGAAACTCATATCTCAGGTCCGCACTTGGAATTTCCCTGCTTTAGTCAAATATTTGACCCCCTTAAACGGCTTGTACTTCTCTCCGTACATGTCGAGGCGACTCACCTTGATACCTGTGCAGGGGACAGATCATCGGTGAGGAACGGCTCAAAATACAAATCAACTGCATTGGGGCTAAACATTTGACTAGTTGAAGCTTACCCGATATTGCCAGCTGCTGTATCTTCAGGTTAATGTCGAGTGCAGGGTTCTCTTCTGGTTTGGGGGTCCCTGCCTGCATACTCAGACTGCCTCGCAGGTTTGGAAGCTTCTGGGGGTTCAGTTTCCCAATGTCCCAAACCAACACCTGAAAAAGAGTCAATTGAGTAAAATGTGTTTTCTTTTTAATTGGAATTTTGCCATGGCTTAACGGTTTCCAAGCTATCCAAGTCTGTCTACTAATTTAACATGAAGTAGGCATGTTAGGTGTACAGTAATACACTTTATAGAGGAGCCTTTGAAAAGACCAACACACATCTTGAACAGTATCATCAAAAGTGATTGGGTAAAAGAGACCACATTCAAAAGTGGAGGAGATTCTAACATCATCTTTGAAACAATCCTCCTGTACCGTATCTGAAGGCTGGTTACCTTGGTAGCGAGGTCGTAGGTGTAGTTTCCCTGTGAGGCTGTGAGGTTAGCACTGAGCACAGCTTTGGGCATGTGCACGGTGACCATCAAGCCCTCCACCGTCTTCCCCATGGTCTGCTTGGGTCCAATCGTGATGTCGAGGCGACCACAAGATCCCGACTCAAAAAAGTTGATGTTCTGCTTCACGTACACTGGAATGGCAACGACACTGAGGACGGATTCAAATTTGATGTTAGAAAGTATATATGGGTCATACCTGCTGATTATTTATACATCATGGTCAACTTTATATCTAGGCACGTATTGTCTTGGTCATGGCCACAAACAGGACCGTGGACAACGGTTTTGTAATTATGTAGACATAAAGCTGAGCCTGTGCTTACTTTTGGGAGCTGACATGATAGGTCATGAGTGTGAAGTTCCCATCTGGTGGAATGAAAGAGAGGACACGCTCCGCCTCCCAGCGTTTAAACCGCACACATGGATGGAAACTCACATCATCGAGGAGACGAGGATTCTGCCACCAAAAGGAAAGAAAAGACCACCGCCAGTGAGCACGTTTCACACAAACGGACCCCGGGAACTAGAATGCAATGAGGACATGAACCCACCATGAAGGACAGAGTCAGGTCAGGCATCCCTGTGAGCCTGACACACGCTTCCACTACACCCTGGATATCTGCAAACACTGGAGTGCCTGAGGAAAGGTCAGAGCAGAAGCAAGAGGAACCAGATTAAATTTCAAATATCTCTGCTCTCAATACAGTCTTTCTGTTTATTTCTGCTGATCAAAAAAAGTGGCTGTTCATACCAGATTTGTCCAGAATGGCATCTATTTCCTCGATCACGTCAAAGTATGCCTCATTATTGGTGTATTTAACATCAGCCCGCCTCCAAGGGATATTGGACAATTGACCGGTTGGCAGTGTATTGCCGACATTACTTCCTCCTGAAAAAGAAAGAGAAGATCTGCATCATATTCCGTTTGGAGATAAGACAAACTGACAGAGTCAACGTGGCCTCTGTTTACCTGTGAGTGTATTGACAACTGATCGCAGGATGGTGGGAGGCTTTATCATCTCTTTGAGGACGTTGGACTCCGTTGCGAGTGGAAATCCGTTGTCCAGCATCTCCTCCAGCAGCTCGTACACCGTCACCACATTGTCCTTGATTACACCTTCTGAGCATTCTCCGAAGTAGTCCTGGTGACAAAACTACTCATTAACTCAAAAGCAAAAAACAGACCAAGACCCGCTGGGAAAGCTTGGGGCACACGAACGCATACCAACTGTCGCATGAAATAGAATACGAGTATACCGTTTCTGCAGTGCGTGCACAACACAAATAACTGGTCTACAAAAATCTGCAACACTTGCAGATACCAATATCCACCGCCTTAACTTCACAACGTGAAACATTGTGAAATTTGCTCTTTAACACATAGCGGTTGCGAGCAGCTCCCATTTCCTGTGTGCAGTGCATTATGAGGAAATACTCGAATGACAACGTCTCATACCAAAACAATGTTTTGCACTTTTTTTTTTTTTTTTTTTTAGCACAGGAGAAAAGTGAGATCGGAAAAAAAAAATTGCATTAAACATTACCCAAGCTGCTATTACAGGCCACTCAGTTTTATTGGAAGCACACACCTGGACCGTGTCGGCCACTCTGTGCAGGAACTCGATGACAAAGAGCGGAGGGACCTCCGTCTGGATGACGGACAGGAAGAAGAGCCTGTCTCTGTAGATGGTGATGAGGTAGTGGTGCGGGGTCTGCAGGACGGGGGGCACATTCTCCGGGAGCACCGCCTTCGCCTTGGCCTCGAAGAAGTAATCACACACGCTCCGGCCGATGACACTCTTCCAGTGTTTCTCCAGGAAGATGTCACCCGAGTGATTAATCAGGAACAGACTGTGGATCATCTCAGCTGTAACAAAGGCGAAGTTGTGCAGAAACATCACGTCAGCGTTTGTTTGTTTTTTGGCATGTTGTTTATTGAATACAAAAAAAAACAAGCACATATTCTAATCAAAACACCGCAGTGCAAAGCGATTTGATGTCAACATTGACATACTGTCAATGTGCCAAACTAACTTCAACCTCAGGTAACTTCTCTGGCTGACTGCAACCTAAGCCACTTTCCGTCGGCATCATACTGATAAAACTAAAAACGCATTCATAACAAACTCAGAGGCAACATTATAAAACCTAATTTATGATAAAGTTTCAAAAGTTTGCACGATTTTTAAAAGTTTTACCTGCTTAATCCAGCTGACTCCGCCAAAAAGCAAATAACTGTGTCAATATGGCAGAAGCGAGCGAGCTGCTGAGGAGGAGCCTGCAGATCAGAGCACACGTAAACGCAAAGTTGCCACAAGCACACGTGGATAAGTCATAACAAAGAGGCCCGAACACTGTTGGTAAAGTACCAAAATAACGTGTGGCGGATTCAGATGTCACACAGCTCCATTATTTACCGGATCAATACTTTCAGAGCGAAGTTTCTCACTTTTTAATCAGGCGAAGTACACGGACAACTATTTGGGATTTTGTTGCCCCGAGGTAAGGCTCTCAGGTGTTCTCAGGCGCAGAGTGCCTCCACGCCCCACCTATAATCCTCAGGTTAGGATTTGGAAGCGTCAATGCAAATAACGTTGATACTACTATACGCCATATTTTGGTAAGGGCCGGTCAAAAAAATATAATATTTGAGCCCACGCAACAAAAGACCCATAAGATGGAGACGATTGCATATATTTAATGAATATCGCGAATTTCCCCTTGTGGGACAATAAAGGAATATCTTATATTATCTTAACAACTGAAAATCAACTAAGGCCAAGAATGAACTAATAAATAACACGAAGAAAATACATTCTACAAAATAATAATAATAATAATAATAATAATAATAATAATAATAATAATAATAATAATAATAATAATAATAATAATAATAATAATTATAATAATTATTATTATTATTATTATTATTATTATTATTATTTAATCTCCGCGTTGTTATTATATTATAGCCTTATGCTTTGTTTTATTATGTTTTAATCTATATGTATGACTTTATTATATATTATCTTTTAAGGGAAGTCTAAATGTATGTTGTATCTTATGTAAATCCCTTCTTACTGCCTTGGTGTAAAGGTAATGTGCCCCAGTGCGAGGCTGTTGATTGGTGGAGGCGGCGGCTGCCTATGAGCCTTCGCCCTGGGTCTCTTACTCCCTCGTCTCTGCGCTCGCCGGCAAACTAACGTCTTTCAGGTGGAAGCAACGTGCTCAGCTCGCGCAGTCATGGCCTCAGACGAGCCTACAGCTAAGAAAGCCAAAATCTCCGAGGAAGAGAAGACTGAGTCTCCCAGCAAAGAGACCGCAGAAACTCTCAGGTGAATGAAAGGTTCTATTAAAGATATAAAGCCTGTGGAGTCGGGGAGACGCGACTCTCACGCTGTGAGATGTGTGAACGCTAATGTGGCGCTCTCGAGTTTTGCAGTGTTAGTTGAACTACTTAATGAATGCGCTGGGGTATAAAATGTCGGCAGGTCGGAGCGCATTAAAAGTATGAGTGGGTCAGAGGAGCTCTGGTGTATAGTCTCCTTGTGCTGTTATCTCGCGGCTAAGAGTTAGCTGTTCGTAAAACCGGGTCAGGGGCATTAGGTCGCTGCCGTGGCAACATGCTTCCTGCGCGCGCGTGTATGCGTGTATCTAGGTGTGGGCGCGCGCCAACCCGACCACCTGCTGCCTCTGCATGTATCGAGACTGCAGGGAGAAATATTTGGACCGAGCCAGCCTCTCCGTCCATGCAGTGCCAAGCTATGCTCCTCCAGTCTGCTCCGAACAACAATGCACCGCGGAGCAGTCACATGGCCGGGAATGTGTAATGTTATTGTGAGTGCTTTTTTCCCTCCCCCTCCTCAATAAATCTGATGAGGGAGAAGTCTCTCATTCACATCTGCAGAGACGTGCCGTAACATGTAATGTATGATCACGGCATCTCAGGCATCAGCACGCTTGTCACGGCGTCGTGCAGCTTCCACAGAGCGGATTGAGTTTAGACTCCTGTGAGGCAAGCCTATCACCAGTCAGACACGGGCTGCCCTGGTCCTTCCTCCTTCAGATGCCACCAATCGCTCACACCCGTGTAGGAGGAGCTGTGGTTGCAGGGGAAAATCGATCTACCCGCTCCCTGAGCTGAAATTGTCAAGTTTGTGAATGCTGAGCCCTTTCTGAACCAGTTTCAGGCTGCTCAACAGGTCAGACAATCCGTGTTTGGTGCTCAGAAAGAAGGACACCATGTCTGCTGCAAGGTAAGACCACGGTGACTTACAGCAAACTGATCTGAATCCAGTTTTTGGTTATGTTTTTTTTAATGGCTGCAGAAAGATACTATTTACCTGCACATTAATGGCAGCGAGGCTGTGGCATCTGCCACATTGGTTTATACGCTTCCTGATTTCCAGAGAAAAGCTTCAGACACCATATTCCAGGCATCTAGGTCTCTCTCATCCTCTTCATTTCCTTGCCTTCTTCCGTGGTGTGTCCTCTTGCTCCTTGTGGTTGTAGAAGGGAAGGCTAAGGAAAACATATACCACGCACGTGTCCGTGGGGAGGTAACATTTGTCCCGGTGCTGCGTTCAGAGACTTGTTGCATCTGGGGTTTTCTCAGTAACACAGACTAGACAGCGTTGACATCTGGAACTAATGTACAGAAGTGAAGACAACACCAAGACCAAAGATATGATGCATGTTTTGTTATCGAGCTGCCACAGCTGCTCTGTGCTTTTGGTGTATTGCTCACAGATGTTGGCATATAGACTAACTGACTGCTGATAACTGTTTACCGATGTGTGAAGGGACACACATTCTCATTGTCGAGTTCCAGTGGAAGGGCCGTTGCTGTGCCTCTTTTTGATAACGATGTTTACTTGGCATCACATGATAATGATTTGCAACGTTTTTTTTGCCTTTTTTGTCAGTTGAATGCCCCAGGAAAGAACACATTGCAAAAACACAGATGCAAATTGTGTGAACACACAGGCTGCTGTTGTCTTGATGATGTCTTGGTGTCGATGTTATTTGCATGACTCACTCTGTCTCCTCACAGACCACATTAATGGTATTCCCTTTTTGAACATTATATTGGTGTGTGTCACACGTGTTTTAAAAATATGTCAATCAGGAATTTATTTTTGCTTTCCTCTGAATGGGAAGTAATAAATGATGTGATTGAAGTCACATGGAAACAAAGCTGTGGCAAACACTTGGATAAAATCCCCTCACATTCATTGGGAAGGTCTACATCGGGCTAAAAAAGGCCTGGTTCCTCCTCTAATTCTTCAACTGATTAACCATACTTTCTTAGCTTAATTTCAAAACATAAAGACAAACAGACTTAGACAAGCCCCTTATTACTGTAATGTAAGTTAATGCACTGTCTTTTCTGTCTCTCTATGTTTCAGCCCCAACTCACTTTTTGGTATGGGAAACCCCCTGCTGGATATCTGTGCTGTAGTGGACAAAGATTTCTTGGACAAGTAAGTGAAATAGAAGGAGGAAGTGCTGGCCTAACATTTTAATGAATGTGCTGTGATCAGTGGTTTGTCGTCATCACTGCTGATTGGCTCAAAAATGCTCAAAGTAGTTGAAAAATATTATCAAGTAGTTTTGAAGAGGTCATATCCATGCAAAGTTTAAGCATTCATTCACACATTTCACCACTTTTCATTTCCCTGAAATAAGAACCAGTTTTACTCGTTTTCTCTTGTACAAGTTTTGCTTTGTTAAAGACTTTGAGACCGTGTCCACCCATTTGCTGCATTACAGCAAAGTAAAGCTTAGTCTATCAAATCATGGGTAATAAAGACATTTACTGTCAATGTGGTCACAGAATGACTGTAAGTGAAAGAGCCTCTATGATGTTATCAATGGACATGCAAGATAATGATGATGCAAAAAAGCAGAGCACGGGGGGGAAAAAAAGCAGAGCTGTGTAATAATCGGCATCAGCAGAGCTGCATGTCCGGCAGATATACAACTGTATATTAGCCTACGGCTAATATATCCTGAAATGAGACGGTGTCTCCTTGCATTACTGTGATATGTAATAACTGAGGGGAACCGCCAGTGCCACACCCTGTTTGGCCATTATGTGTACATTACAAGTAGTCGGTGTTGTTTAATCACATCCGCTAAACCTGAAAGGCTTTAATAAGAGCACAAAAAAACTCAGTGAGGCTCAATAGGTCCTCTTCTTAAAGTGGAATATGTTAATGGAGGTCTGGTTGAGGCTGTAATGCTGACCTATGCTGCAGGGATATAGACATTTTATTTACCTGCCTGTTTATTTGCCTACCTAAATTGTAAATGAGTTGCTATCACCAACGTACGCAATCAGATTGGGTTCTTTCTGGCTCGTCCAAGCTCTGTTACAGTTGACCAAGACGAAGGGCCCCTTGTTTGTTCCAGCTCAGAGTCCACTCGGCCCCAGGATTAGAGATAAACCAGCCCAACACAGCTCTCACACACCGAATAAAGCGGGACTAAAGCGGAACCTTAATCCCCAACCTACATTTGTCTCTCAAGGAAACTGCACTCTATTTAGCATTATTGACCAACACATTGATTTGTACTAAGTGGTGGTAAGGGCTAGCAAAAGCACGTTCACAGAGTTTTCCAAAGCCTTTCCTTTCTTAATGCCCTGTCATTGTGCCTGCTTCACTTTTTCACAAATCTAATCCTTCATTGTGTGTATTTGAATTTCTGATCACGCAGAGTAACTAATGTCTTTGTTTTTTCTCTCCTTAAATTGTTTGCAGATACACCCTCAAACCCAATGACCAGATCCTGGCTGAGGACAAACACAAAGCACTGTTAGTATCTCTCACACGGGAACATTTCCTGTAGAAAATGTGCTGGCTGTGAGAGCTGATACACATCCACTAACTGGGTTTGCGGTCTTTGCAGGGAGAAAAGTGATACGTCCGTGTCCCCACTTAGTTTGCTCCTCTCCGTTCTAGAGTAGACCAGTCAAAACAGGCACACGCCGGAAAATCATCACAATTGACCTCCGTTCCTTTATTGATGGCCAATGGCGGAGCAGATCCAGTAGCCAGAGAGCCAGTCTCAGCCAATAGCAAACCAGGACATTTCACCTCCCAGTCCCTCTGAGACAAGAGCGAGAAAGCAAACATTCAACAGCAGGAGATAAGAAAGTGATGTGTAACTGTGTGTGAGTTTGTGAGAGAGAAGCAAACTCATGTATTCCGACTCCCCAGGGTAATGCTCATGATGACAGGTAGACATTTAGTAGATTTTAATATTTACACTTAAAATATTAATGAGGCATTTGATATAGGCCAGTGTTTATAGTAGGAATATGAACAGTGTATATATATATATATATAGAGAGAGAGAGAGAGAGAGAGAGAGAGAGCGCGCCACTGCTCACTTATTGTTTTTCCGAAGGCAATTGACCCTTGTTATAGTGTTCAGGGGTAGCAGGGTAAACATTGTAGGAGACAAAAAAAAAAAAAAAAAAAGCAGGGGATTTCAACCACAAATTCCCTCCCCCTCAGTTGTTCTCCCCTTCTCCCAGATGTCTGCTCTACAACCTCTGGCTCAGTCTCAGGCCCTGTCACAGCAGTCAATAACGGTCTCTCTCACACACAAACACAACACAGACGCGAATCTGTGTGCGTGGGTTGATATGACTGCTATATTTAGACCTCATAACATGGCGAATTCAAATGCCCGGAGCGTTGCATGAAAGAGCTGCTTCGGTCAGTGTGTAGCATAACGAGCCTAACATGGTTGAAACTGTCAAACCAGGTCATGCATGTATGGTATATTTTACCTGAAGAGATATTTTCCAGACACACCAAAACCAGATTAGTTTGTGGGCCGTCGGACTACACCCATTCGCACAGACGGAGGTGGACAAAATAAAGCCAACCACTTCAGGCTGTAGCCTTATGTTTCATGCATGAATAATGATATTTTCCAAAACATCCCAACAATTCCTTAAAAAAAAAAACTCTGACTATGCCTTTGGCACCAATCAGACGCAAATCAGTAATTAAAACCATATCTGACCATAATTGCTTTTTTGTGTGGTGAGGGTTTGAAAATGTGCACTTTCTTCCCCGCCAGCCAGACCATGTAGGTCTCAAAACATGTTGAGTCGAGTTTAGTTTCGAAAATAGGAATTTCATGAACGCCGTGTTTGTTTCTGCAGATTTGAGGAGCTGGTGAGCAAGTTTAAAGTGGAGTACCATGCTGGAGGAGCCACACAGAACTCCATAAAGATCGCTCAGGTCAGTCTTGTACACACACACACTCGCACTCCCTCACCCCTCTGTTCTGTTGCCCATTAACGCTCCATGCAATATTAGTGGGACAGCCGACCTCGGTGAGTCATGCATAGACCGATGCTGATCAGAGCTGTTGTCCACAGTGGATGATCCAAGAACCCCATCATGTGGGAACGTTTTTCGGCTGCATCGGCAAAGACAAGTTCGGAGACATCCTGAAGCAGAAGGCTGAGGAGTCCAACGTCGACGCCCACTACTACGAACAGGACGAGGAGCCCACTGGGACATGTGCTGCATGCATCACCGGAGACAACAGGTAAAATAAGATAACATGCATTTCTCTTCCCGTGATACTCTTATCTCTCAGTGAATCTTCACCGATGTCCTTTTTTTCTCTCTCAGGTCTCTGGTGGCGAACCTAGCTGCTGCCAATTGCTATAAGAAGGATAAGCATCTGGACCTGGAAGAAAATTGGAAGCTGGTGGAAAAAGCCAAAGTCTTCTATATTGCCGTGAGTGGTGGTTACAAAACTTCACCTGTGTGCCATTGCGTGAACTTCAGAGGACACACAGGGTGACTAGGAGGCACAGCGGTGCAGCTCCCGTGATTCATTATAGCCCGTCAAGATATATAAAGCACGTTGATCTTGACCCAGTGTCGCCTGTTCCCTCTAGGGTTTCTTCCTGACCGTCTCCTTGGAGTCCATCCTGAAAGTGGCCAAGCACGCGGCTGAAAATAACAAGCTGTTTTGCCTGAACCTCTCGGCGCCCTTTATCTGCCAGTTCTTCAAGGACAACCTCATGCAGGTTTTGCCCTACGTCGATGTGCTATTCGGCAATGAGACGGTAAGTCGGACTCTCCCCTTTGCATTTTCGCTCACATGATGTTTGAGTAGACACCACACGTGCTGTGATGAGGTGTATGTTGCATGAGGTGTAAAAAAAAAAAAATCAAAAACAAACGTCTTTCTGACAAGTCTGCTTTGTTTGGTTCCTCAGGAGTTTGCTGCTTTTGCTAAAGAGCAGGACTTTGAGGTGAGTGGACTGAAGGTTGCATTTAGCATTGGAATGCGATTATCATCCCATTTTTTCTCAAACGCTTTTGTCAACGTGTGTTTTGTCTATAGACAAAGGACATTATGGACATTTCCAAGAAAACCCAGGCTTTGACCAAAGTCAACACCAAGAGAGAGAGGATCGTTGTCTTGACACAGGGAAAGGACGAAACTGTCATGGCCTCAAGTAAGATTTTGATTTTTGATTTTTTTTAAGGTTTTCTCAGTCTCCTATTACATTGTAGTTGCATCTTTTTCTTTTTTTTCGTGTCACTTCAGAGGACAAGGTCGAGACCTTCCCTGTGCTAAAGATTGACCCCAAGGACATAGTTGACACAAATGGGGCAGGTGATGCCTTTGTAGGAGGTAAGGTTTTCATTGGATGCATTTCTAGTTTGCCTTGCATATTTCCCTTTGGATATATATTTTTTAATGTCTTTCCTTTCGTGATGCAGGTTTCCTTTCTCAGCTGGTCCAGGACAAACCCCTGGAACAGTGCGTGAAAGCGGCGCACTACGCCGGCAACGTCATCATCAGGCGAGCAGGTTGCACTTTTCCAGAAAAACCTGACTTCAACTGACACATTTCAGGACGACGTCTCGTACACAACTCTGACCTATACGCTGTTTTATTTTCGACAAATTCTTCCCCTAAATTCTTGTGAAGCCATTTTTGTTTTGTTTTTTTACAGCCACCCGTCCATATTATTTTTCCATTTATTTGCACATCATTTTCTTACTGATGAGGTGTCTCCTGGTATGTGTGCATATGTTCTCCACTTGGGGCCACTAGAGGAACGTGAGCCAAATACAGGGATTTAAATGACCACAGAGGAGTCATGATAATGGCATGGAAATTTCTGATCTAAATGCAAGCTCACATTTTTATAGACTTCTTTTGGGACTTGTTTACAAATGTATTATAGCTATGACACTGCCAGCGTCTGGCTTCACGATCTGTTCTGGTCTTGACAACTGATAAGACTTTTTTTTTTTTTTTCCTCTTGGAAACCGAATCAAAGCCCAGGAGGCTAATTCCACGCTGGGACACACTGTACACAGACTACAAATAAACAGTAAGACACCGTTGTCAAGGAAGGTTTTGGAAACTCTTGCCATTCTGCAGCAGTGATGTGTTTTAGATTTAACGATGAATTATTCCTAAATATAAGATTTCTTTCATTTTAACAGGCCAGTTAAGAAACTGAATGTTTTTCCTTTTAAGTGCACACTTAAACCTCTGTCCGCTATTCCCTTTGAACACGCGCTCTAGTGCGTCCAGGAGTTACCTTCTACAGCAGTATTTTTAGAAGCTTCTTTTTTCGCCCTGGGGCTTCTAATAATGAGTGCCTTTTATTCCTTTCCATCGCTTTCAATGTGACTAAGCTGCTGGCCGTCCTGGTGGCTCCTGGTGAGACTGATGAATGAGCACGTGACCTATCTAAAATGCATTTCAGGTAACTGGTATTGTTTGAAAGAGGTTGTTGTGTTTCAGTGTTTTTCTCGGGCAAATGTCGTGGGCATTAAAAGTGACCTGTCTCGTATGTGAATGGCCTGTGTTGTCTCTGGATGTATGTTGATTGCATTGTCAATATATGTAGCCCAGTTCGAGCACCGTCTCAGTGTTGCCTATTTAATTTGAGTAGATTTATTAATGTCGCATATTGAGTCCTTAGTTACAAATAAGATGCGGAGGAATTTGCGGGGCAATCAACGTTGCCAAACAATCCGACTGTATTTGCCAGAGTCTGTGTTACGTTGTGTGTTCTGCATGCGTCATAACTAGTGGGAAGTATGTGCTGTTTTCCTAATATTACAAGAGAGGGTTTGAATGATTTATATCCGGCTTACACACATTGTGATGTATATAGTGTGTGTCCCTTTTTTTATCAGTGTCTTCTTGACCCCACGATTCCAATATGCCAAAATGACCTTGTGACCTTTTATTTCTGGTATAGATTTAACAGGTAGGCCAAGCTTTGAGCCTAAATTTAACAAATAAAACTTGCAAGGTTGATCTTACAGCTGTTTTTTTTTTCTTTAAATTTTTGGCATGGTAATAGCAAGATATTTACCAGAAAGAGCTTTTTTTCCCTCATGTCTTTATTTGCACATATGGTATTGAGGTAATCCAAAAGTAATTAGGTTGCATTACTCTAATATTTTGTTAATTGTATTTACAAAATACAATTGCGTTACAGATTCAATTTCAAAATATATGTATTTTCAATATTAACTGTACAGGACTACTTTTTTTTTAAAGGTAAGGTGTTCCCACATTACTTATTTATTTTCTGGATTTGAAATGGTCTGCAGGAGATGGAGACAGAAATCCAAGGGTGTGAGATGTGATCAGTTCATTCTTTCAAAAAAAAAAAACAGTTAATGGGCACGTAAATACCTGAGCTGGATTTTTATCTATCTATGTTGGTCTTGGATCTTGCTTTTCTCTCTCTCTCTCTCTGAGCCTCTCCTCTTGTAACTGGATGTCCAGGGCTCTGAGCTGTTTCAGGAAGCCGTGATTGGGCAGAATACAGCGGCGCTGCCGCACGTGCTCGATGGCGTCCACCACTGTGAAGCTGCGCTTCATCATCAGGTACGCGAGGACCAGAGTGGAGGACCTGCTCCGGCCCATCACACAGTGCACCAGCACCTTGTCTGGAACAGAAGTACAATATCGTCACACGAACGCTCCCTTGGGGCTTGCTCACCGGACGGCGATCTCGACGTGTCCAGGTCTGGGACTCACTCTCCGGGTGGCCGAGGGCCTCGTGGATGAACTGGGCTGAAGGACAGAAGAACTGGGAGATGTCGAAGGTGGGTTTGTCATCGGCCTCCACGCCAAAGTACCGGACGTTTGTGTCCCCGTAGTAAGCGGCTCCAGTCAGCACATTGTTCCACTTCCCTTCTGCAGCATTCAGAACGTGCGTGATACCCAGCTCCCTCAGACCGGGCCGCTCCAGGGCCGTTTTCCTGCGTTCGGGTTAGAACACGGACTCTGCGTCACGCTGCCGTCAGGCGCAAGGCGCGGCTGTGAAATCATCTCTGCCCGCGTTTACTCACTCATCGCCGATGTAAACCCTGGGCCACACCTGGTCCACGTGCGCGTACTGGGCCCCGCTGCCGGACCAAAACATCTGCTCCAGGTCCAGTGTTCCCGGTGTGATGTAGTCACTGTCCGGGTCCACCTGCACCGCCGCGTATGGGTTTTTAGTTCTGGACCTCACCACGCAGGTGGACATGTCTCACTTCTGTCCCTTAAGGGAAAAAAAAAAAAAAAACACACTTCCCTCAACTTAAAAAAAAATAAAAAATGATGCAAGATGTTATGTTATCAAGATATGCGGTGACAAGCTCCACATTTTTGAATGTGAACACTTTTTTTTTGGGGTCTTTCAATATTGTGTGGCTTTTTTTTTTGTTTGTGCCATTATGAAACTTCACTTGTCAGCTGTTGGCCCCAGTTGGCGCGCTCACTCTTACATAGGATCAGCTGACAGACCGTTGTTGTAATGTTCAATACTGAACAATAACATATCAGTACAGCCTTGTAGCAACAACACTGAGAGCAGTGTTACGGAATGGCTAAGTCAACATCTGCAACTCGACCCATGGCAAACTGGACGCTGGTGTTTAAACAGACGATGGATGGCGGCACAGTCAACAGAGGTGACAAATGTCCCTATAATAATATTTATTTAATGAGAAAATCCACCCGGTGCCAGGGTGGATCAGGCAAACAGGGAAAATGACTTACCTCTTTCTTTTCAGAAGGGATCTGTTATTTATTTCCTGGGCAGGACCACACACCAGCACCTCTCTCTTCCCTCCGTGGACACGTGTGTATTTGTGCGTGCACGTGAGTGTGTATCGCCCAAGACACCCGCCTGCAGTGAGCATGAAGGCTGAAATTCAGATCTTGAATAGTAACTGCTCCCTCAGGCCCTGTAGTTAAGGTGATATTTTTAGGCAGCTGGGCTTCAACACCTGACCTCAACAACTTGACACACACACGCACACACACAGGCACTCACGCACACACACACACACAAACAGACGCTTCCTCACCAGCTTGTGATCGAACGAATTTAGTAATTACTTTCCTTCCGCCTGTATGGTATAGAATCTCACCGAATTTTGAGGCACAATGCCAAGAACAAAAAGATATTCAGTCGGTACGGTCGCATCATTGTCGTCACGGGAATGCCACCAATGTGCGGACAGGTGTGGGGATCGGTTGGCATTTGTCAGTGCCAGTTATTTCCAGAGACATAAAACTTCAAGCATTCAGTTGTTATATTTTAAGTATGATAAGTTGGTTCGGGGGTGCAGATGGTTTCGCAACAGTGAGAGATGACACACATATGACGTTTCTATTTGTCATCGTAGTTTTATCATTTCGTTGAATTGCCGTGAAAGGGCGAGCTCCTGCACGCCGAACCTGTCAGTGTGTGTCTGCCGCTGGGATCTGTCCGCTCAGCTCCAGCTGTCTCAGCTGCTCCAGAAATCCAGAGTTGGGTCCAATGTCTCGGTTCAGACGCACAGCCACGATGGCCTCCACCAATGACAGGCCCTGATAGATCATCAGAAACGCCAACACCAGCCCTCCAGAGCGGCTGACACCCATGGCACAGTGGACAAACACCTTCCCTGGAACATACATTGATTGTTCGGTTTGGTTACCATTCAAAATGATTGATGGATTGGGATTTCAAACCTTAAAGGCATCTTTGTCCCAACTCCATAGTATATATATATATTTTTTTCTCTTTCTGACCATTTTTCCTCAGAGCACTGTCTATGAACCGTGCCGCCGGGCGGAAGAAAGGTCGGAGGTTGAACTCCGGATGGTCTGCAGCTTCAACCCCATAGTATTCCACTCCAAGGCCGCTGTAGAACGGCTGACCTGTGTTGATCCGGTGTCGACCTGCTGCAGCATTCAGTATGTGAGTAACACCCAGAGACGAGAGAGTGGTTTTGTCTCGTGCCACAGACCTGCAGACGCACATCACCCACGAGCTAATTGGTTGAAATGTTTTTTCCGAACTTTTCCAGGTGTGTTTTTTTTTTTCCTTCTACTTACTCATCCCCAATGTAGAGGTTCGGCCAGACTTGATTGACAGGCGTCACTGGATTCCTGTTGGTCCAGAGAATTTGCCTCAGCTCTGCCAGAGTCGGCGTTTCCTCAGCGCGGGTTAAGTGACCTCTGTGGCGACGAAGATGCGTGTATGTGTGTGTGTGTGTACTTGTTGATGTCGTTGGCTTTGCGTGTGTCTTGTGTGTTTACGGTGATTGGGCCTGCCGTCGTCTCCTCCTCTCCCTCTCCAGGCTCATGTCCAGGCTGCGGAGCTGCTGCAAGAAGCCTGGGTTGGGACACACGTCTCTGTGCGTCCTGACGGCAGCCGCCGCCTCCTGCAGCCTCAGGCCCTCGGCGATCATCAGGTAGGCCAGCACCAAGGCCGCAGAGCGACTCACACCCACTAGACAGTGCACAAACACCCGTCCTGCAGGGAGGGGAACATTTGCTATGTTATTAACTACGTTTATTGCCTAAGCTCATAGATAAAGGTGCTGCTATAGACAACATAAGGTTTGGATGTGTTTCTCTCCTCTTCATGCGCGTTATTCCTACATGAGGGGAACGGAATATTCTATGCACTTATTAACATGCAAAACCATCACCAACCTTAGTTAATTCTAATTCATGAATTCTAGTTAGCTCTAATTCTAATTCTCATTAATATATGTGCCATTCAATCAGTCTGCACTGGCGCACTCAAACATGTGGACACTGAAACCCAGAGATAAGACGAAGTGAGATGGACTTGCCTCCCATGGCCAGTGCAGCTCTGATGTATCGTGCCGTTGGGTAGAAGAAAGGACTCAAGATGAACTCTCTCGCGTCATCAGCCTCCACCCCATAATAATCCACTGTCATGTCTCTGTAGAAGCGTGGGCCGGTGTTGACGTAGAAACAGGGGCCCGAGCTGGGGGGTCCGTGAGCAGCGTTTACAATGTGAGTAATGCCCAGACTGTGAAGAGTGCCCTTGTCACGAGCTGCCACCCTAAAGCACAATAGCACATTCACTTCTGTATGAGTGGAGGGTATTTATATTGATGCACTGCATGTGTATGTGTGTGTGTGTGAACATACTCGTTGCCTATGTAAAGGTTAGGCCAGACTTGATTGACGTGTCCTGTCGGTTGTCTGTCTGCCAATAGCAACTCCTGCAGCTCCGAGACAGAGGGTGGATCATACGGTGGATCCCTGAGAGACATTCTATAGCGACACACACAAAAACACACCGATTCTAATGAGTAAAACCTGGGAAATATGTGAAAAAATCTCTCCGCACTACACAGAATACACAAGGCTCACAATCATCGATCAACAGGTAAGGCCAGCAATGTCTGTCAAGTCCGTCTCGCCTGTTCTGCATCAAACGAACTCGCCCTCCCTTTTAAAGCGGTCAAAGCACCTCTCCGACCCCGCTCGCTCTTATTACAAAATGTAGCCGGGTTCCTTTTTATAACTCCGTAACCATACCCTCATCGGTGACAAACACATCCCGCGGACTCCGTGCAGGCACTTTAAAATGCATTTCATCCAATTTGACTGTGTGCCCAAAGTCTCGCTATTGTGGACTGCGGCGTGGCATCATCCTGTCAACTTGGACAAAATAAGCTCCCCTGCTGAGCTTCCATGGTGAACACAGACTGTTATGTAATTCGCCAGTGCACCATATGTCTCCCTTCGTTGCCACACGGGAGCCAAATGACATCTGATGCCCTGCGCCCTTTAAGAAACATGGTCATAATCACCAGTGATGCGTGACCTTCAGCTGCGTGTAAGGACGACTTATTGACCATTAACCAAAAATGTCGTTTATTATATCTACATCACACCAGAGACGATCCAAAATTGAGTGGAGTTTGAGTTACCTGCTTGTGTTTAAATCGAGGTCTTCGATGTGGAAATATGTATTGCATATACTGATCAGACAATAAGAGTCAAATTTGCACAGCAATAGATATTAACATGTAAACATGGAAAGGTGCTTTTCATCAACGAAGACATATTCAACGAAAAGGATGAAACGACGAAAAACAAAGTCAGTTTTAGGAAGGATCGAGGACAAACGACAAGGTGCCTCAACACACTGTTCACCTTCACTGTTCACATGCTTAGAATAAAGAATAAACCATATTTCAGGAAGTTATTTGTCATTGCCATTCGGCCCCAAATTTTTAAATAATATACCATGGAAAATATTTCATGGACATTCACAACACAATCATCATAAAGATGTTTTTACAAATCTCGTGGACATGCCAGACGACACTGGGAGGTAACGTTTAAACACACAGTCTAGATATGAAAAAAACTATCCTGATACTGGATATATTTACAATATGTCACTGCACACGACCATATACGACATACCCACTATTACGCACACAAATCTATATACACCACACACTCTGTGACAACAAATGATCATTTTAAAAACATGGAGTGCAACACGTGGAAACAGAGAGAGATCCCGAGGCGACTCATGAGATGAATGCACGCAGAGAGACGCAGACGTCAGAGCAGAGGACACAACCTTCGTCTGAGCGTCAGCTGTTCATCCAGCTTGAGGAGGACGGACAGGAAGTTCCGGTTTGGGTAAACGGCTCGTTTTTGGACCACGTGCCTCAGAGCATCTCTGAGGGAGAGATGCTGCCGCATCATCAAGTACGCCAGGACCAGCGTGGCCGATCGACTCACACCCATGATGCAGTGCACCAGCACTTTTCCTGGAGAGCGGGGAACAGAACAGGGAAATGAGTTGACAAGATGAGACAAAATGAGACGGTCACATTCATGTGCTTCACCACCTTTGTCCTTCGTGGCTTTATGTATGAAGTCCGTCGCAGGTTTGAAGTATTGGCCGAGGTCAAAGTGCTCCGAATCCTCAGCCGGGATGCCAAAGTAAACGCAGGTGTTGCCGTAAAAACGCTGGTCACCGATGCTGCCCTGCTTCGAGTGTGCCGCGTTCAGGACATGAGTGATGCCAAGCCTGTCTAACGTCTTTCTGTTCTGTGCCACAGCCCTGCAAAAACACGGAGAATACAGAGGAAACGCGTTCTCTCGTGCCCCGGCTCTGTGTGTGTGTGTGTGTGTGTGTGTGTGGTTTCCCACTGCAAGAGAAACGAGACACTCACACATTTCCTATGTACAGGTTTGGCCAGACTTCCTCCACTGGTGTGAGCTCCAGTGTGCAGGAATCCAAAATGAGCTCCAGCTCTTTCATGAGCCCCAGGTCCTGTTGCCGGTTGCTCCTTGACATTCTCCCTGGACACAGAGTGCGGCTCCAACGGACTCAGCGGCTCCGCTCCGGCCGCCTGCGTCCACTGCCCCGGCTGAGTCTGCGGCTCAGTGACGGACAGCGGCAGGTGGTTCTTTGGATGCCGCCTGGCTCCCAAATTTAGCCCCCTGTGTTCGGTGTGTCCTCTCCCTGACTGGATGTGGAGTTATTTAATGTTGTCGCAGTGGCCGCTCTGTTGGCCGGTGCCAAACGCGCTGGGCGAGCATGACATGGGACTCTCATTGTTACCACCGAGGTCAAATCAGGGCAAGTGGGGGGGGGGGGACGGCTGTACATGGTGTACAGTAAATTGCATGGAACATGTTTTGCAAGCTGTAAAAGAGGATATGAATCTCTGCACAATATAAGACCAGAGAGTCTCACGGGATTTATTGTTATAGAATTGCTCCTTGACTTTGTTTATCGTGGCTCATTCGCCCTTCTTTTCCTGCAGTTTTCGGTCCAGGGCTATAAGCTGTCGCAGGAAGCCTCTGTTTGGGAAAATCCAGCGGCTCTCTTGCACGCAGCGTACGGAGGCGAGAAGAGTGAGGTGGCGATGGATCATCAGGTAGGCGAGGACCAACGCGGCCGAGCGACTCACGCCCACAGCACAGTGCACCAGCACCTTCCCTGGAAATCACATTGGACACGGGAAAAAGACACTGGAAGCACGGGTGACCCAACCAATAGTGCCATCCATCTCTCTATTGTGACAGTTTCGATGTCGTGTCATGGCTAAAAATAAACGGTGTGGACCAGGTTTGCGCTTACCTCCTGATGACAAAGCCTCATGAATGAACTGGGCTGCGGGGTGGAAAAAGGGCGAAAGGTCAAACGTCGGCAGGTCGTTGGCAGGGACTCCATAGTAGGTCACTGTGGTTCCATAGAAGTCATCGGTGCCCTTGCAGCACAGTTTACCGTGCGCGGCGTTCAGCACATGGGTGACGCCCAGCTGCCAGAGCCCCAGCTTGTCGTGAGACATGACCCTGGCACAAGTAACCACATGCTCTGCATCAGTGACAGGACGCATAGCAAGACCTTATAGGATGGACAGGATGCTTACATGTCTCCCAGATACAGGTTTGGCCACACTTCATCTCCGTGGCGACAGGAGCGTGGCGCTGAATGTAAAGCCTCCTCCAGCTCTTGGAGAGATGGGATCTTCGACAGATCCTGCCCTGACTCCTTTGGGTTTGACGTGCGAGGGTCACGACCCACCTCTGAGCCTGGCATCGACTCTCTGTCAGACATTTTTCAAACCTTTTCCCCCCGGACAGGCAACCGAGCTGCTCTCTGTTGCCTTTGCTCCGACTCTGCTTTTCTGATTTATCCTGTGACTGTCAATAGCAGGTGGTGCTGTTTGAGACTGTCGCATGTGCAATCCTCAGGCTCCCAGTCTAACTGTCACTCACGGGGGGTGATTCAAAACCACAGCTTGTGCTTGCTTTGTCGAATTCTCACCCAAACACGGCGCCCCCCCCACCCTTCCGTGTGGAGGTTTTGGTGGGACTGGGAGAAACTCAACCTCCCCGTGAACCCATCCCGTTGGGGTTTTATTCCTGATGTGGCCAGCAGGTGTCACTGCGGTGAAAAATAGCAGCCCTGCGCGCGGCCACCGGCTCGTCTTTCCTGCTGCTGCGTGTTTATTGTCTCTTCCTGTTTGGCGTTGCCTAGTTGACAGGAGCAATGTTGGCCAAGACATGCCCCAGTGAGTGGCGACACACACGCGGGCGGCTCCTCTACGCCCTCTGACAACACAGTGACAGTGGAGGCTCGGTAAGGGTGGCAACCGCTGTTTGCTGTGATCCATTGAAAGTGACTCTCCTTGTGCCACTTTGTTCATCTGCCATGGGGCATGAACCCGGGTCCTTGTTTTGGTGGTTGTTGTTTTTGTGTCAGGAGAATGGTGTGGTAACTTTCCCACGCCATCGTTGGTCACACGGCTGAAGCTCTCTGAGCTAGTGTCATGCCGAAATGTGGCAGTGGAACGTTACAATGTGGCCCTGTGGTGAGCACACTGTGAGCCCTTTGTCACGTCGCCCGTGTGTGTCTGTCTCTCTCTCTCTCTCTCTCTCACACACACACGCACACAAACGCACACTGAAGCGCTTTCTCTCACAGACAGCTGTGTGCCACGGCTCGCCGTGACTCACCGCACACCAGCTAAACTAGCTGACATGGCACTTGTGAATCCCCAAGTAAAGCCTCGGGCCAGAGAAGCTGCAGCATGTTGCCAGTAAACTCCAGAGACTAGTTTATAAACAACATTTCTCTCCGAGGTACGTGAGCAGCGGCTAGTCAGGTGAGTGTGGAGATGGGATGTTGATCAGTCGGCTGGCTTGTTATTGACTAGTTATTCCGCGTGGATACTTCACTGGTGGCCAACCTCCATATGATCCGCATTATGGAGGGTATACCTAAGTTGGTGCTATTTCTGTCAACTTTCCGCAATTGTTTCACTGACACACATGTGAGTAAGTTACACGACTGCACAATGGTTGGGTATGGGAGGAGCTTTCGCTATCAAATATTTCGCCATTTCATTTGTAATACGCTTTAATCCCTTCATTCCTGATCAAAACAGTTGCTGAACCCTTTTCTGTCAGTCTGCTAACTGATTAATTGATCTGAAACTGAACTAACTGAAGTAAACGGAATGTTTTGGCCCACAAAAACCGCTGTGTGTGTGTGTGTGTGTGTGTGTGTGTGTGTGTCACACAGTGGTCTTATTGAGCTACCTAAAAGCAAGGGATGATGCCTTACAGATAGATGAACTTACTGTGGCATTTTAAAGTCGGTATTTACTGTCCAATCAGCTCATGGGTTATCTGCTGCTTTTGTGCCGATAGCAGCGGTTCATGTCGGTTGGTAGACCTTTGGAGCAGCGGGGAGTGCAGGGCGAGCGGCACTGTGGTGAATTTATCAGATGGTCAAAGGGAGAAAAAAAAAAAACAGGCATAGCAAAGAAGCACTGCACTTGAGCCTGTCTGCTGGAGAAGAAGTTGGTCTGCTGGTTTTGTGTTAACCCTGAATGGTTAGTGATCCATTATCTTTTGTTTGTCTTCGTTTTTTTTACACTTATTATTTAGTCGCGAAATGACTAATGGATCACAGCGGTGGATCGCAACCTTTTGATCGTCGCTTTATGTGGTTCATGGTGTCAGTTGCATGTCAATTCGTGCATATGCTAAGGCAAATCACTGTGGACAGTCATTGACCTCGACGCAGGTGATGTAATAGCTTGTGGCTTTCAGTGCTGGGTCACGTAGAATAGGAGCGCACATAAGCTTCCACACTGCAGGTCACCTCTGCGCTGACCCCAGATCAGTCATAGAGTAACAATTCTGCCCTTTACAGGGCCCTAACAATAGGTATTTGTGACTAGTGATGAATGTGCTGAAATAATGACAGGTTGACAACAACAAAAAAAAGTTCATTTCCTGAAGAAAATGCATTGCGAATGCTGCTTTTTTGAAGAGGTTGAAGAATTTGAGAAAAAAACTAAACTACACTGTCTGTATAACGAGCTTAGAGGAGTAGGAGGTCTCCATAAAGAGAGGTAGCTATCATGATGGAATCGTAATGTGAGTAGATTTGCATTCAGACTAACGGACGGTAGTGAAACCGAGACGTGAAAGTCGGCAGTGTTGCTCTGGGAGCATCGTTTTATATTATATTATGTTTTGAGCCGTTACAACAGGATATTGCTGTAGTCTGTGGTTTTATTACCAACGTCTTGATCTCATTAGCACTGTGTTCATTTCAAATACGATGTAATATTCTCCGTCATCCAAGTATTTTTATTTTTTTTCCCATCTTCTTCGTCAAGCTCAACATGCCTTAACACCGTACATGTCCCTGTCTGCAGTCGCATGGAACCCTCACGGAACACAGCGAGCGCCTGGAGCTGTACACAGGTCGCCCAGTGGCTGCAGGAGGAAGGTTTCGCCGAGTATGTGGAGTTGTTGTGCGCCCAGCACCGCCTGGACGGCCCCAGCCTACTGGCTCTGACTGAGGCTGACCTGCGGCGTCCACCGCTGGGCCTGACTGTGCTGGGAGACATCAAGAGGCTCACCTTCGCCCTCCGCAGGCTCCAGAGACGGAACCAGGCCCAGCTGGAGGAGCTGGGTCTCCAGCCGTGGGACGGCCTCACCTCCGGGCACTCGTCGGGCTCCGATGGGGTCCAGTGGAGCTGCGACGGGGCCGAGAGGAGGTGTAACGGCGCCGAGCGCTCGTGTAACGGCACGGAGCTGCGGCTGAGGAAAGGCGACGGACCCCTTAACGGTTCGGGTGCCGCGCTGTGGTATACACACTCCAACTGGAGGTGTCGGCAGCACCTGGCTGGCAGGTTGGACCCGGAGGTGTGGAAGACGGCCATGAGTTCCTTGTATGTATTTCTTGTGTTTGGATTCACGTCTGTCGTCATGGTGTTTGTACACGAGCGTGTCCCGGACATGAGGACATACCCACCGCTGCCCGACATATTCCTGGACAGGTACAGACCATGTGTCTTTTGTCTAAAATATGGAGCAATGTGTTGAGACCTCAGACATACACATTCTTATGCATTCACGTGCCGATTCAGATGTTTTTCTATTTCGACAGTGTTCCTCGGATCCCTTGGGCATTTGCGATGGCGGAAGCTTGTGGCCTGCTCTTGTGCTACATGTTTCTGTTGATCCTGCTCCTGCACAAACACAGGTAGTGCGCCGTTCCACTTATTTACTTGGCTGTTAGAATGCATTATATTTGCATACGGACAACAGAACCCGCTCTTTCTCAGTAAACCGTAAGGTTTTGTATACCTTAATACTTCTAATGATGAAGTGCCAGGCAGGGAATTCACAATGTAAAACATGTTTTAAGCCAAAACTCAATTTTGTCCGCGTGTTTCTAGGTCCATCCTCTTCAGGCGGTTATGTTCTTTGATGGGGACTGTGTTTTTGCTTCGTTGCTGCACCATGTTCGTCACCTCGCTCTCTGTGCCGGGCCACCACCTGAAGTGTGCGAGTAAGGTGGGAAAGCACACGTGACTTAGTGCAGATTAGATACTACCTCCTATTTTTCTGTTTGCGAAGCTATTGGCCTTTTTTTTATCAACTCAGTGTTATCACTTAAGCAACTGACTGATAACTGAACCCCCCCCCCCCAGACATATGGTGATACTTGGGAGAAGATGCAGAGGGCAGTAGCAATCTGGAGTGGATTTGGGATGACACTGACCGGTGTCCAAACATGCGGAGACTACATGTTCAGTGGACACACTGTCGTCATTACATTGCTCAACTTCTTTGTGACTGAATGTGAGTATAGATGCGTATGATACTCCAGATCGTAAAGATTAAGAGTGTGGGACCAAAAGGGTTGAGTCATCATTATGCTGTATTTAAAAGACGCCGCACCTTCTTTTTTCAAAGTGCAGTTCTTTCCAAAAACACTTTAGTGAGTACTGGTGAGAATGTCAAGCAGCAGGGTGGTGTGTATAAAATCACCCCAAAACAGGCAGGGTACACGGTGATCACAGCAAAGCAGTGTGTCAACCAGCACCACAGGAATACACGATGTCGGGCACAGCCTTGGCTTTTGACCCCGCTCCACCAGATTTGTCCCTGAACGATCTCTTTCAACTGCAGATACTCCGCGAACCTGGAATCTGATTCACACCATCTCGTGGGTGTTGAACCTCTTTGGCATTTTCTTCATCCTGGCGGCACACGAGCATTACTCCATCGACGTGTTCATCGCCTTCTACATCACCACCCGCCTCTTCCTCTACTATCATACTTTGGCCAACACCCGTGCCTACCAGCACAGTCGGAGGGCGCGTATCTGGTTCCCCATGTTCTCCTTCTTCGAGTGTAATGTGAACGGACCGGTACCCAACCAATATCACTGGCCCTTCAACAAACCCGCCTTCATGAAAACTCTGATTGGGTAGAGTCTTCTCCCTTAAAAGAGCAGCTGCAATCTGGACTGTGGAATCAAATGAGATTTTTTTTTTTTTTACTAAAGACGCTGAGGATGATTTTATTTTTATTTTTTTTAAGTTATTTATGTATGATCTTTCTTTTTTTTTAAAGTCATCTTTTGTTTAGAAGAATAGTTTTACAGTGTGGGAACTGTGGGTTTTTGAAGAGTAGCTTAGCACAAAGACTGGAATCAGGGGGAAATTCAAACTTGCCGTTATTCCAATCACACGGCTGGTTTTGCACAGATCGGAAGCAAGATTTAAGATTTCAATTTATTGGGTTTTAGGGATGGCTTATGGGTATTTATTTTTTTCCCAGCACACAGCCACACTGTCATTTCCCCCCATTTAAGTCATGCTGAGCTAAGCAGCTTCTGGCTGTAAGTTCCTATTTAAATAGCTGCTTTAAATGTCATCATTTCTCACCAATCTCAAACAAACCTTAAAGCTATTCCCTTTTTAATGTATTCCTAAATGAAGTTGCACACTGCCAATTAAAAAAAAAAAAAAGGGCGTACCTCAGGGCTTAAGAGCTTTCGGTATTGACATTTATTTGTTTTTTAATTTGCCTTTAAATGATCACATCAGTCACTCATATTCCACTTTGGGGATGTGTAAGGTTCACTAGTGTTAATGTTTGCATTGCTATTCTCACTCAATAAGTATTTTCACAAAGCTGTAATGAAAGTTGATAACCGTAGTTGTCTGCAATCAGGACAGTTCACATGTTTCTGGAAACGGATATGAAACCAGTTTGGTCACTATTACAAAAGAAAGAAAGTTTATTTTCACATAGAGTCAACACTAAAGCTTTATTTTGTTTAAAGTGTGTCCCCCAGCTGGATAGTATTGTGTCTTTCCTACGTTCAAAGTTAAACTGAAAATATATTGCAAGGTTCAATTTTGCCAAATAGTCTATTTTTTGACAGGTTGTTAATTACACAATGAGTATCGAAAGGTATGCAGCTGGAGATTGTTGAAGCTTTGCAGTCCATTTTCTCTCTGTTGCTTCATACATTTTAAATATTGCAGCTTTAATCAAACGGGTGAGTAACTTTAAAGTTAAAAGTGAATACTTTGTTGTTTACGAAATCATGGTTAATCCAAACGGTATGTTTTAAAATAATGCTTTACGGTGCTACATCTCAGCAGTTTGGCACGACAATAAAAGTTTACAGATAAAGAAAACCATTTTTATATATCAGATGGACAGTTTCTTTATTGTTTTTTTTTCTTACTTATGTGTTCCTTTCTGTGTTGGTTTTATACATCTCATTAGAAATCTGGCCGTATCTGCTTAGTGAAAGTACCATCATTCTGGGAGGTGTGCCTACTCTGCCCGCTTGTCTTACCCACCTTAAAGCAAATATCTGAGTCACATCACCTGATATCAGTAAAGATATACAAGGGTGCACACCCTAATATAAAGCTGCGATTTGGGTGTCCTCGTCCACATCAGTTTCCCGCTGACTGGCTCACATCCCAACTGACGATGGTTCGTATCTAACAATTCAATTCAACTGGGAAAAACTAAGCACGTGTATTGGGACTATTTCGAGAATTAAATGATTATCATCGTTATTATGAATAGTGGCTTGCTCTTCCTTTTTCGGTCATGACCAAATGTTAAATGGAGATGCTGAATGAGTTCAATAACCACATACAAACCCTTACATGACCACAAGGTAAGGACCGCTGTTGACACCTTTTGATTTACCCTTTCAGGCTTCACTCCGTGTGTTTACCTGTCTGCTGGGACTTGTTGCGCTGTGCCACTCTGATTGCGTCTTGGAGAAATTTGAAAACCAAGATGCCAAAAACCTGCCGAAAGGTGAGGCGACGAGTGTTGGAACATTCTTGCGATTCACTCTTGACATCAGCGGTGTGGAAACTGTCCTCTGCAATGTCTGACGGAAACGTTGGCGTGAAGTCATTCTTGGTCCGCCAAGTGCTGTGGTGTTTACCTAAAAACCCTCCACTTCACGTATATATATATCAAAACCACGCCAGTGCACACATCGATGCACACTGACGCACAGAAGCAATTTCCCATGTACGAGTAGTGT
The DNA here is from genome assembly GCA_016785305.1 of Colistium nudipinnis. Lineage (NCBI taxonomy): Eukaryota > Metazoa > Chordata > Actinopteri > Pleuronectiformes > Rhombosoleidae > Colistium > Colistium nudipinnis. The sequence goes on from JAFBJU010000465.1 coordinate 158,136, forward strand.
GTCAACGGCTCCTCTGAACTGTGGTTCTTTTTTTTTCCTGAGATGCAGAGTGTGTGGATAAGGATGGGAACCGGCGCGGGTTTGGCACTGAATGGGTGAAAGACTGCATGGAATGCTTCTGCACAGAGGAGGGCATAGCCTGCTGTAACATGTAAGACTTTTCTACTTAGATTTTTCTTTCTTCTTTTTTTTTTGCCACTAACCTGTTCTCTGTGCCTTATTGCTATGGAATTTAGAATAATCGGGATGAGGAGGGTGTCTTTGCCGCGATACGGCCGTTACTAATATTGATATGTAAATTAAATGTCACATGCACATCTGCATTGTAATTAAACCTATGCGTGACCAGGTGTGGAGCATCAGCTGGAGACAGGAGATTGGTCTATTTCCCCCCAGGCAGCTCAGCCAAGATCACACAGTCAAATATCCCAAAGCTATTTTCTGAGGCAAAATGGAGTGAGACAGCAGAATGCTGCAATATTTCCCCAATACGATGTAGCAGAAAGCGCTGTTTTTTTTGTGTACAGTTAATTTTGCTTTTAAGGACAAAATCAGTATGTATCAACTTCAGCAAGTTGGTCTTACTTAGCTGACTACATGAAAGATATTTACTGCTCATTTCGTTTATCTAATAAGGCAAGTAAGGAATTGACATATAGACCTCTAATCCCAGATGCAGAAAATGTACTCAATAAAAGACCAAAAAATAAAAAATAAAATTCCAGAAACACAACATTATTCTCCTTTTAGCCCAGAAAACGATTTTTCTCAGACTCTGGCTTCCTTCCCTAATCACTTCTCTGTTAGGTGCAAAACCATTTAAGGCAATTCGATTTTTCATTTCCGCTCAAGGTAACAATCTCTCCGTTTCTCAGGATCCCTGGTGCTGAGGAAGGAGACATCCCTGAAGGGTGTGAGTTGGTTGTAAATAAGAAGGATTGCTCTGTCAAGGTGGTGCTGAAGTCAGACAAGGCAACACAGTGTAGTCCTGTGTAAACACACTCCACAAATGAGTCACGGGTACAGCTTGCACATTTTTTCAAATGGTGTGTACCTGCGACTACGTACAAAGAAAACAAAGACTGAACAACTGTTTTGCTCATGTTTCTTTGTGCTTTGAAATGTCAGGGAAAATAAACCTGCTCCAACTGCACTTCTATTTGCCTCCTTTTTGAATCGAATTGAATTGAAAAAGTATTTGGAACATAAATAAAATGATATATATTAAAAAAAAAGCAGAACAAACATAATCATTTACTTTAACAATTGTTCGGAAAGGATTAGGAGGTTAGGGTTATTCCTACCCCGTTCATTATTATGTAGTTGTTTATTTACACTTTTAACCTTTGGCGATTAACCCAGCCTGATTGTCTCTTTTACAGTACTGGCAGCCAGTGTCGTCATCAGGATGTAATTGAATAAATGTACCACTGTGTGACAGCACAGCTTGGTGATCGGAAGGGTCTGTAGCACCCAAAGCGCTCTGACAGCCAAATGTTCTCCATGCTTCCCCCGCCTCTGTCTCTGACACATGCGTTGAGGTTGTTATAATGTTCAGCTCCTTCTCCAACGCACACCTACCCCCACGTCTATTCCCACCTGTGCAGGAGCTCGTTGCCTCTGTCACCGTGGCATCACAGAGACACTCCACGCCGCCAACCCACCGCGTAAGTGCTTCATTTTTACTCACCCTAGTGATCACTCTTTGATTGACCTCTTGTCAAACGCATGCTCTCCTGTTTCTCCACTGGCGGCTCGTGTGTGAGTGTCCACACATATGCAGGTGTATGTATTTCGGAATGATTACGCCTAAGAATAGCAGTCTAAAGGGCATTTGATAGAAGAAGAAAAAACAGACATCAAATGATGTACCTGATTTGCATTTCTCGCCTGATAACCCCGGCAGAGGATAATGAAGCTTGGGTCATTATTTCAGGCTGCGCACACCACAGTGCCCGCTGTCGTTATTCTGCTGGAAAAACCTGAATGAATTTGAGTGAATGATTGAAAAGGAATCCACACGGTACCTTTCACCGGCAGTTGGTTGTGAAGCTTGAATTTAAAGGTGAAATATCTTTCTCTTTTAATGCAGGAAAAAAAGGAAAATGAATAGCAATAATATTGCTACATCATTTTTAAGATACGCACTTGATAACCGCACATGTAAATAAAGATATACTCTGGGGGCAAATTCGATTTTGAGGTTGGGCTTTTTTCTTTGTTCTACTGTCGAACATGTACTGTATGTTCAAATGTTATTCCTGTGACATTCATATTTCCACACGTGTATTTACGGTATGGTAATCAAATTCAGTGATTTTTTTCTTTTTCTTTTGTCAAATCCACTTTTTTTTTACTTTTATTATCACTGTTATGTGACAGATCTAGGTTTGAGTGTTAATTGCTCCCCCCCCCTCTTTTTATGTGATGTAGTCTTCATCTCTGACTTTTTTTTAGCTCCTCCGATCTGTTACAGTGAGCTACAGATGTAATTACAAAAAAAAATGCATTTTCTCCCTGGAGAAAAGATTATGCTGTGCCACCCTGCCTGCAGCTCACTTACCACACTGCCAGAGTAGGTTAGTCATGATGCAGTGCGAAGGGACCGATAGTTCAGTGTGAGCACCATCAATGGAAAATGACAGGCTTATTATTTTTTGCCCGTGCTGCTTCTCACAGGACATGGCAGGGGTTTCGAGGGAGAAAGAATCCATTTTTAGGATTCTGACAATGGCGTGTCCTTTTCCTTATCCATCATTTAACCGTGTGCTTGAAAACACACAATGCTCAAATGTAGGCACAGTAATCTTACTGTCATCACGCTTTTACGCTCAGTCTTGAAACCTGACTGGTGGATTCGTTTCTGGGAGGGAAACTGACAAATCTGAGATCTAAAGAGAAAGGAGACGGCGTTATTGTTCCTGTAAGACGAAGCACCGACGGTAATGTGTGCCACTACGGCGATGTTTTTCATCAAATTCTAATGCCAAAGGAAAAAATGTAATTGTGTACATTTACATTCTCCTTTTCAGTGTTGATGGTGTAAAATGGATATCTTTTCTTATTATGTGTTTTTTTTTTTGTTGTTGTTTTTTTACAATGTATAGCATTCTGTTTTCAAGTCAAACTCAAGATTCCGACAATATGCCATTTTGACATGAATACTCAGCAAAATGCTTACAATGTATTCACGAGGGGAACATTTCTCAACTGACTCTCATTGAGAGTGATCCAATTTTTTGTTCGGACCAAAACACAAACACGACAAACACGAAAGCCATTCAAAGGCAGGTTTTCAAAATGACAAAGCTCTCTTTGGCAAGCCTTCAGATGTTTTCCATTTTGCTTTGGGCCACTTTCCTCCTCGTGAACTTTCCCTCACTCCGTGCTCCTAGATGTCCACAATCTTTGATGTAAGTGTTTTTCTTTCCCCTGTGTCCCTCTGTGTGTCCTCTCTTGATCTTGTCTCAGATGCATGTTTTCGGGGGGGGCTGGGATGGACAGTTTGCTCCTGGAGGCTGGCGTCACTGAAGTCCTGATGACATGTCCTTGAGTGGCGACACGAGCCGGTCTTCGCCGTCCACTGCTGCTCCGTCTCTGCTCTCGAACGGCTCCGTCTCCCCACTCTCCCCGCCGCGGGGGGAGGGCGGGAGCAGTCGCGAGTCTGTGCAGTGGCCGGGGAATGACACGCGGCTCCATCCGGATCTCTTTGTTCTCGGGCACGATGACGGGCAGTGCCATATGTCTCCCGTCCTCACAGGGGTCCTAGTGGCGTGGTACAGCGTTACGATGGCGCTGGGCCTGGCGGGCAACATCGGACTCATCTGCATCATCGCGCGTCGCACAGAAAAACTCAACGTCACCAGCATTTTCATCTGCAACCTGTCCTTCTCCGACATTCTGGTGTGTGTCTTCTGCCTACCTTTCACCATCATATACACGCTGATGGACCATTGGGTGTTTGGGTCGCTGCTGTGTCGGCTGGTGCCCTTCATCCAGTGTGTGTCGGTGACCGTGTCCGCGCTGTCTCTGGTGTTCATTGCCCTGGAGAGACATCAGCTCGTCCTTAACCCCTCTGGGTGGAAACCCAGCGTTCCTCAGGCCCACACGGCGGTCATCCTCATTTGGATTCTGGCCTGCTCCACCTCGACACCTTTCTTGGCCTTTCAGCGACTCACGCATGAGCCCTACGCGAATGTGATCGTGCCTTTGTCTCCACTCCGTCACCACTCCGCCCCTCAGGCGTACCTCAATGCATCTCTGCTTCAACCTGCCTCTTACACTCACAAAAACTCATCCGCACCTCCGCACCCACACCGCTCCCTCTTGTCTTATTTCCGCTCGGTTCCACATTTGGAGGCCTGTCTGGAGCACTGGCCGTCCCAGCAACACAGGCTTGCCTACACCACGTGGCTCCTGCTGTTCCAGTACTGTGGACCCCTGCTGTTGGTCCTGCTCTGCTATGTCAGGGTCTTTGTGCGCCTTCGCCACCGCAAAGAAATGCTCGACCGCGCCAGGACCCTGGAGAGCCAGCGCGTGACCCACAGCCGCCGGATCAACATCATGCTGGTCGCCCTCATCACGGCCTTTGCCCTCTGCTGGCTGCCGCTCACCATCTTTAATGTGGTGTCAGACTGGAACCAGGAGGCTCTGCCCATTTGCCACCACAACCTGCTCTTCTCCCTCTGCCACTTACTGGCCATGTCGTCCACCTGCATCAACCCCATCATCTACGGCTTCCTCAACTCCAACTTTCGTCAGGAGGTGAGAGAGCTCCTCCTGCACTGCTGCCGTCGCCCATTGGAAGAAGAGTGTGAGCAATTCCCCATGTCCCTTGTTCACATGGAAGTGTCCCGCACCTCTGTGCCTCTCAGCTGCAGGAACAACTCGGTCTGACTTTCATGCTGCATGCTGCTCAGAGTTGATCTCTGTGGCACTAACTACTGCTTTTCCTTTATTGACAGTACAACTCAATGTTTTAAATGCAACATTTATATCAGCGGTTTGAAGTGACATAGAGTACAATGTTGATTTACCTTAACCTGCAGTGACTATTGTCACTGTAGTCACGCTCATCTTATTCCAATTATGTTGTCTAACATGTTGATCTAGCCCAATTCCACTCACTTATTTTTGCATTGAGTACAAAACAAAACTACATACTGTGTAGAACATTTTATAATATTAAATTCAATTCAATCTAATTTGATTATATAACACAAAGCAAACCAACTGTGTCAGTGGGGTGTGGTTAGAGCGCCAGCTGCAGGTGAGAGAGGGGAGTGGTGGCCGGGGACCAGACACCGCTGACCATAATCAGGTAATCAGCTCACTCGATGTAAAAGCACGTGGTTAACCTGGTTCCGGTCTCTCTAGCAGTAGGCTGCATCCTGGGAGGTGGATTGGCTGCTCGTGCCAACTCTCTTGAAACAGTATTGTCCAGTGCTGTTGTTGTGTGATGTTTTATTTGAGGACGGTGTGCAGCCTCTTGCTTTGTTTTGTGTTGAGGACATTGCAGAGCCTCTTATCCTGCGTTGGGTTTTGACAATAAAAAGCTGTCAACCGTCTCCTTTCCCCTTCGTAACACGCGGTGTGAGCATGGACCTTCACGCCAACATATGCAAAATATGTTGGAACCATAGAGGCAAGCTCCACACTGGCGCGTGATAACCCTAGAGAGCATCAGGAAACTGAGAAACAAAAAACAAATGCATTCATAGAAAGCGCCAGTGATCGCTGAACAGGACTTCTTCACAGCTGACATTCTGACAAGGTTATCGTAGAAAAAGCGAAGAAGATTCTGCTGTTCTATTCAAAACTGCCACCTATTGATTATATCGTAAACTTGCATGACTTTCCCAATGTGGCATGTGAAAATGTTTTTGTGTGAAAAGGGTCTTTTTTGGCTCCGTTTGATTCAGGTGCCAGGACCATGTGACAGTGAGCCAGCATGCACAGTGTGAGGCGTGTGAAACCAAAGTAGATAAATGGAGTGCCGCCATCGTTCATTTTATTATCTGTGCATTTGTGCATTTCTTTCTCTGGCATATCACTGTGTCTTCTGTGAAAGACCTCTCTTGTTTGATGAACGTGAAGTATATGACTGTATTGGAGCCTTCGCGGTCACCGTATCTCATCTCAGATGTGCTTAATGTGCAAGTGTTCATGAGTAGAGTTTCAGTGGCGTGTAGAGAGGAGCGCTAATGCAGTTCTTGAGATTTGAGCGATTGTAAATCATAGCCTCATTCCCTGCGTGTTTTCTCATTTTCTTCGCCATAGAATTGTATCTATTAAACAGTGAAACCGATGCTTTATTTTAGTGGAGTGTTGCTATTGTATTTCCCTCATTTTAGTATTACTTTTTTAAATGATTGTATTTGCGCTGTGAAATAAGTGTGTGACCTATCTGTAGAAAAACACAAGAGGTCCGTTGTGTGTTGCTGTGCTTAATTAAATTAAACCTTTACTCAAGAAGGAGTTTATAGATAAAACAGTCATCTCAAATGCTTTTTATGTGAGGCTTTTAATGAATATTAAAATATATTTCTCTCTCGGATGTCTTTGCGGATGCCTTTTCACAAACACTGGCTCAGCGTCAAACCTTTGTTTAGTCTTCCGTGACACCTCACATCTGCAGAAATACAAATTGCAAACCATTGTCTGTCTGCCAAATGTTTCCTTTTGCACATGTATGTCAGAGAGGCCAGTGAAATCATTACGTTTGGGACTGGCCATTAGTCTGTTAAAATGGTGTATTGTATTTCCTGTATCAGACAATGTGATAAGATAAAAAAAAAATAATCCATGCTGAGTGGTGAAAACAAGGCACTACCAATTAGAAATAGGCCAATTAATGCAAATGTATATTTGGTAGGGGGTCTCCCTTATAAATGTACCTATTCTACCTGTGAAATAATATATATATATATGTGAAATAATGTATATTGTTTGATATCTTAGGGTAATCAATGCCTACAAATACAAAGTCTGATAAAGAATAAGGTTGTCTTGAAAGGTCTTTTGAAATGTCTTCAAGTTTAGGTGAGCAAGGACTACAGATGAATGAACAAAACAGACACACGCATGCACACACACAGACGCGCACAAAGTCCCAATGAAAAGGTCAACCGCCTATATAGTACCTTATTCAATAAATTAAATTCCATTAAATGCAAGGCACTTGCCTCAGCCTGAGTTTTCCTAGTTTAATTGACATGGGCTGGCATATGTCTCTTAGGCGGAGATAGCAATTTTCATGTCAAATGTCAGCGTGACATAGGGTTTAATTTTGGTTTGAATATATCTGATTTAAAGGTCATCAAACACACACACACACACACACACGAGGAAAAGGCTGCACACAGTCCTTCATCTGAGGAGCCTTTGTTTGATTCTGCAGAGTTGACCCAAGCCAAGAGGAAACCTGGGTGCAGAAATCAATCTCAGGCTAAATAATGCAAATTGTTAATTATAATTATGTTGTAAATAACATTTTTTCATAAGCCTTAAACATAATTGTGGGTTTTCAATCAAGACACAGTTTTTTAAGCTAAACTAATCAGTAAATGTAAAGGTGGAAGTGAAGTAAGCAACATAGGGTCCGTCAATAGGACCCTACCTTTGTCCCAAGCTCCCTTTGCCCTTTTGGGTTGGAAGTTGGAAGTGACGCGTGTTTCCTATGAGCCAATCGTTGCGCTCTGTCCCAGAATGCATTGCATCACAAACTCCACGCGCGAACAATGCACCGTCTCGTCGGGTATTTTTGGAAACAGCACAATTTAAACCTCTCTGCTGCTTAAAGTAAGTTCTCCGCAACTACCGGAAGTGATGCTTGATAAGCGGGACCATCCGCGTGTACTGTTACAGTTTGAAACTCGTGTAATATGTATGTCATCGTATTACGGAAGTATCAACCCAAGATAGCCTCATCAGCGTATTGCTAATAGTAACTTAGCGCGTCAGCGTAGCAGCCATGTCGAATGTAAAGTAAAGGAAAACTGCTATCAACACTGCGTCTGCTGGGTGGGTACTATATGTTTACGTTACATTACTTTACTTTATGCTTTATCACGCCATTGGTGTATTATCAAAGAATATTAACCGTTTTCCAAACAGCAGTAAGTTAACTGCTGCTGTGCTTTTACCTTATTGACATAATATAGGTCCACATCGGGTTTCTACTGTAAATAACGTGTATACACTATATTGTATATGTGTCACATATTGTACAGATATGTAAACATTGAAACTTTGGTAAAATGTTTTTACAAACAGAGACAAACAAAATTACATTTACAGTCCCTCAGGTTGTGTCATGTTCATACATGATTGGTTTCATTCCCACGACTCCATACCATTTAACAATTGGGATCTCACGAGTATATCCATGGAGAAAAATCACTGCATTACTTTTTTTGTCCGATGGTCGGTTAATGTTGGCAACATTAAACCATCTCTTTTCAATGTGGTAACTCATGGTTATTGTCATTGTAGGTTAAACTTGGAGCAATATCGTGAAGGGCTGTAATGACCACAAGCCACAACAGTTCAGTTTTAAAAGGTACTGTGCATCATCATCATCATCATCATCATCTTTGTTCAGCTGCAGTTAACCCAGGCAGATTATTTCTCTGATTTGTGTTTATGACTCTGTCCACTGTGTCTGCAGATGTTGTGGCCTATGTTGATGTCTGGTCATCAGACAAATCAGCAAATTATTCAAAACCATTCATTCAGCAGCTGCAGGAAATGGGAGCTCAGGTGGGACTATATTGTCCAACTGTATTTACATATATCATGTGACATCGTATTACCTGACCTTTTATTTATATAGTGCATATTCACACAAAACTACAGTATAGCTTCTGTGTAATATCTGTATTCTCATTTGATTTGAATTTGCCATTTCATTTTACAGGTATCAAAAACATTCAATAAACAAGTCACACATTTAGTATTCAACAATGGCCATCCAGCCTCATGGAGAAAAGCGAAGAAAAGTGACGTGAGGCTTGTCTCTGTTCTCTGGGTAGGAAGGTTAGTGAGTTATGTCATTTTTAAATGATACATTTTTTTTAATTATTTAAAATCAGTTAAATTTCTCTTTACTTGATTCATTCATTGACTTATAATATGGCTTGTCTTATATTAACCGATGTGTCTAGATGTTATGATGACGGTGTGCGTGTAGACGAGGATTTGTATCCAGCCATAAATGATGAAAGCAATCCTGTGTTGAAGAACAGAAAAGTGAGTAGAGTCTGATTTGTTTCTCTTAAATTGTACTATTTAGGGTCACTGACAGAGGTCCTGTCTTCATCTGATCAGTATCTGCTAATCTCTAAAAAGTGTTTAATGAACACATTTTTTAAACTTTTGATGTCAAATTTGACATTATATGGTACTAAAAACACAATCTATTATGCAAACATTAATGATCCCCTCAATGTTATTATTTATATACATTACTTCATTCAGCATCGATGCATGCAGCCAAAGGATTCTTCAGAGAAGACACCTGAAAATGACAGACGCATGAGAAGAAAATTAGACAAAATGATGAAAGATATTGCTCCAAAACAACCGCTGGGTATGATATACTTACACCGTGCAAAATGTTCACTTCAGACAAAACGGTGAAGTTATCTCTCTCTTTTTTTATTGCTTCACAGTTGCTGATGCATCGCCCATCATCATTGACGAAGAGAATGGAATAGTGTACAGCCCTGCATTGAAAAGATCTGCTTATATGGCGCAGCATTTGAAAGACATGAAAGAGAAGCGGGAAAACCTCTCACCTACTGGTATGAACAGTTACATGAATACAGGCTGCTGGTCCTTTTTGAAATGCCAACCCCTTCACATACATGTTGATGTCTTTCAGCTTCACAAATGGTTGAATCCTGCTCAACCGCGGGGCTGAAACCTTCTCTTGGGAGCACACCAACTGTCCTCAAATTAATGTGTAAGGAAACTTTGACCTTCTTTGGGCGGATGAGTGGAGAGTTGCAGTGCTTTTATCTTTCCTGACATCGGCATTTTAATAACTAGAAAAGGGAAATTGCAGCAGCCCTCAGATACTTTATTTTATATGTATATTTACAGTTGTTAATGAGATGTCCAATGTGTGCTCAATGTAGCTGCATATTATTGTACACACGTGTGTTTTCAGAGTTAAGTGGCAGCTAAAGATGAAGCCAATGAAACCCAGATGTTGAAACTTCATATTGTGCTTCACAATATCCTCCATACGATTACTTTCTCATTAAATGAGATTAAAAGAGAACAGTGAAACATTTAAAAGAAAAGGCAGTTACAAGCATAGTACCTGTATTGATTATAAAGATGGATAGATGGTTCACAAAACTAAAATAATGATTTTAATTATTCTTTTCCCCAATCCGCAGTTGATCAGTCAGATGAGGATTCCAGTGCTTCGGTTGCTGAGCCTAGCTGCTCACCCGATAAAGAAGAACGGAGAACCAAAGTTGATGTTGCGTACCATAGGGATCTAGAAAAGCGCCCCAGGAAATGTTCTGAAAATCGCCAGCAGCCGTCCTGCAGTGAGGTGCCACGAAAGCTATCAAGTCCTTTAAAATGTCCTGACTTTGAGGACGAAGCAAAAGGAAATAGTCGAAAAAAGCCAAGAAGGACCTCAGTCAGACTAAGGCCAACAAAGGAACACACTTCTGTAGCTATATTAGAAAGTACTTGCCAGGCTAGGGGAGCTGACAACAGAAAAAAGCTTTGTAAAGCACAAAGCCAATCAAGGATAAAACCCTTGAGCCCATCCCCCCAAAAAACGGAGAAGGGAAAACGAAAAATGAAAGCTGATGACAATTTTACAGAGACTAATGTTTGCCCTGATGATGTGAACTCTTCTACTTCATCACCATCCACGTCGGGTGATGTGGCATTTGATTCCTTAAAAAAAGCTGCTGCTCCATTTCAAAAACGGAAAGATAAAATGTCGAAACGAGCCAGACCCTCACTTTCTGCCTTGGTCAAATCTTTCCGTCCGTCTGGGGAATCTGACAGTGTTGGGCCGGGTGCCACTGATGCTGCTGCCGCCGCCGCCGCTGCTGCTGATGATGATGTGTTTGAGGACTATTTTTCCCCAGCCAACCACCAGAGACCCAAAAAAAGTCTCTTCGCTAACCAGCCTGAGGGCAAAGACATCCACATTCCCTTTGAATTGGACCCTGTCCCAAAGAAGAGGAAAGAGAGAAGGAGCGAGAGCGCTGGATCTGTAACCAACAATACAAAGAAAAGAAAACTGGAAGAAAGTCGGACTGGCGAAGATAGTCAGCCGCCCTCGGATGCAAGAGGTCATCCACGACAGGATGTGAAAGAACCCCCGTCTGCATTTGACCGTTCAAGTGCCAGTGTAGCACTTGTGGCGAAAAAGCGAAGACAGAGCACCTTGCCATTTACGAGCACTAGTGCGACTTTAAGGGGTGCGGTAAAGCGCAGAAGAGCATCTGTGCATTCAACAGTGTTAACGGAGGATAATGCAGTGTTAGAGCTGGAGAAACAGTCTGATGTCAGCCTTCATTCTCACACCGTGGAAAGTGAGTAGTAAGGGAATACTTACATTGGTAAAATAGTCACCGCAGCTATTTTGCTGGAGTTTGGCGGTTTAGTTGTGGATGTTGCATTTTAAAGAATGAGGAAGACTAACAAAAAAATAAGTCAAAATAAAAGAGAATTTTTAAAACGAATAAGCTCGTAGTTCCTGTATGTGTTTCTGGGCCATAATTTGTCATTTAGTTTTCCAAAATTCAATGCATATGTGTACACCATCTCTCCTTATGTCTGTGGGTTTATAATTTTCTCCCACAATCCAAAGAATGCAAATAAGATGCTTGAGAAGCTTTGTTTACTTGTAGGTGTGTGCGTTTGTTTGTCTATCAGTGTGTGTGATGGCTGTCCCTTACACGCGTGCAGCCTGGACATGAGTAGAAATTATAAAACGACTGTTTCAGGTGGAAAAATACTGTTTAAAAACATCACGAAAATCATCCAATTTTACAAAATATTAAATTCTATTCCGTGTTGGTCTGTGTATTCGAAGACCCCCCTGCATTGCAGATTAATGTTTTGGAGGTTAAGGCCATGGTCTTTTTGATTAATGTGTGTGTACGTGTACATAAATAAGGGCTCGCTTGGGTGACGTCCCCTACACTGTTTACAATTGTATTTTTTTTTTTTAAATGTAGGTAGAGGAAATGAATGCAAAGCTGCAGCTGCTGTAACTGACATCCCCACAGAAGCTGAACTACCTCAGAATAAGCCCATCAGCTTCAATCTTCAGGAAGGAACGGTAAGGAAACATGATCATTTTTAAATGTCTAACTTTTGAACTGCGCAGTTATATAATGTATTTCCCCTCTTAATGATTAACTTAACATGCCATTTGCATCATTTGAGGTGTCCCTCAACATGCACGTCTAGGATATTACAAGTATTTGTGCAGGCAGTGGAAAAAGTGTTAGTCCTTCTTTAACTTGAGCTTGTACTTACAGTGTTTATTTTTCAATATGAATACAGCTGCAGAATTTGAGAAAAGCATGACGGTGTCATGTCTTTCTGCAACATAGAGGGGGGTGCGTGTGTGCGCGTGTGTGTGTGTCCGTGTGCGTTTGCGTGTGTGCGCGTGTGTGTGTCCCTTTTTAAGTATTTCCTCCGTCAGTCATACACTTCCATAGCTGTAGGCGTTTGACGCATCAAACCGAGGGGTTTTGTCTGGTCCTGAGAGTTTCCTGTGTTATGCCTCTGTGATGGTAGTAGACGACTTCCTTGCTCGTGAAATGCACCTGGTCTCTGTTTTCGTTACGCTCGTGACTCTCAACAAGCTGGAGCTGAAAAAAGCGGAACAATGTCGTCATGCCGCCTCACCCCCCCCCCCCCTATGGATTTTATGGAGATTGTAATAACAGATTCATGTCCAAATATGGTTTTCAAAAATTAATGATGACTTGTGGAGTGTCACACCTGCCTGACTTTAGGGGTAAACAATACAGAGCTGCTTGCTGCAGATGTTAGACTTGACATTATTTTTCCGGGGGAAAAGTTGTACCAGTATTAAAAGGTATAAATATGGACTGCATTTATTGCTTCTTCGGCTTATTTCGCTCATTTTTTGCAGATTTCTAATCTTCCCCTGGTGTCCAAGTGGCCGTATGAGTTTGGTTTGAAGATCATCTCCAAGAAATACTTTTTATAATTTTTGTTGAAAACTCTGAAGAAAATGTTACGTGTGCCCATGACGTTTTTTGACACAACATTTTTCATTGGGCACAAAATTGTAGATTCAGCTGAAGTGAAAAAATTCCTTCATTTGTGCTCGGAGGCCCTGCAGCAGTAAACACTGACTCTCTGCTCTAAGCTCATTCGTCAATGCCTGTTTCCTTATGCCACCGCCAGAACATGTCCAGTGCATAAGGCAGGCCGAGTTCCCTGTTGAGTTTTTTTTTTTTCAGAGAATAGCTTCCCATATTTTGAGTTGTTAAACTTGATGTGAAATACCTCTAAATGAGCAGCTCCTCTCGTACCTTTAAGCTGTCCTGTTGTGTAAGAAGAACATTTAAAGTTGGAAATTTGGTAATCAAAATTAACTTTAATTCTCGATGATGGAGGAGCAGTGGTAATGCGTTAATGTTTATCATGTCAGTGACTTACCAGCTTTTTTCAGGGTAAATGTGTTGAGGGGCAGCCTGGTGGACTGTTTTGGCAACACTATGTTCAGCAGGCCTTAACCCCTGACTTCCAGCTGGGGAATGAGGTATCTGAGTCTGGTTGGAATGGATTGGGGGGGGGGGGGTACTGTATATAGCTGTTGCTCAGGTGTTTGTGTTGTTGAGAGTTTTCTGTACCGTGGCCAAAGTACGTGGCAGGATGGACCCCGCTGGTCAGGGTACACATTTACCGTTCTCTTTCAGTGGCTCTGGATATGTTTTTCTCGGCTCATGGCCTTGATGTTGGATTTCCTCTTTGGTCTCCGCGCAACCATATATCTGGCCGGGTTATTGAAAGTGCACGGCCCAAACCTGTACAAAATACTTTTGATATTGATATTCACCCAAAAGGAACCAATACATCCTTTAAAGCTTATGTTATTACTATATATCATTTTTTGAAAACTTGGAACTTGAAACTTTGGAAATGTTTTAGAGAATAATGTCCCCCTCATATATTTTGTGTGTTTTTCCTCGCTTCAGGATATGAGAACATTGGTTATGACAAGCATGCCCTCTGAGTAAGTACCACAAACCTTTAAACTTTGCTTTTGAGATAAATGTCCCCACGTCTTACCTAATGGATTGTGTGGGATGCTTTTCTTCCCTCTCCACCTCTTGCAGGAAGCAGAACACAGTGGTTCAGGTGGTGAAAGTACTGGGCGGTTTTGTCATCGTTGACCGCGTTTGCGAGAGCACAACTCATGTGGTGTCTGGGGGTCAGCGGCGGACTATCAATGTTCTGTTGGGCATCGCCCGTGGCTGCTGGATCCTCTCTTTTGACTGGGTATGCAGTTTATCCACACTTAGGGGCCATATTATTGACACCTGATGATAAAGTGTGACTGTATCGTTTGTTTGTGTCTTTCTGTGTAGATTCTCTGGTGTTTGGAGCAAAGGCAGTGGATTCCAGAGGAACCTTATGAGCTTTCAGACCAGTTTCCGGCAGCACAGGTGAGTACCAGCGTTACTGCTCACTCTGAACCTCAGTACGTTTTCCCGTGGAGGTGCACATAATGTGCAATTCGTTCATGACAACAGGAAAGTACTCATAACTAGAGATATGTTCATCCAAAAAAAACATTAATCAATTTTTTACGATAGGAATTGCATAAATCTTTAAATAATGTAATACATATAAATGATCATCACTCACAAATGTAAAACCAAAGGAGAGGAAGTCAAGAAACCTGTTTTTTTTTTGTTTTTTTTTGTTTTTTATATACCAGTCATCCATTTTTCAGTCCATTTGTTTTCCCTGAAGCAACATGTGAAATGTGAATGTTGCTGCCTCTTCCTGAGCTCGTCATTGATGAGTCACTGTCATCTCCTGCCACTGCGAGGAAAGACACGGTGGCTTGATGCAGACAAATGTCAACGCGTTTCCTTTGCGAAATGTGGTGATGGCTTTAGTTGTGACACAGAAAATATGTTCTATCCCATGGGACTTATACCATTCCCTCACTCTAATGGATGCATCCAGCAACTGGCAAAACAACATTTTTCTTTGTTCGGATGCTGTGCCCTGTGCTGCACTTTTAAGTATGTTGATCATTGTTGGTGACAAGCATTATGCATTCTTTAAAAAGTGACACTTTTACATCCCTTGCATATTCAGACACTTTACTTTGTTAACAGAAAACAACAAGAAAAATGTGCGGGGAATTTTAATTTCGGGGTAGAGGTGATATATAACATTGCTGGAAAAACCTGGTCATCAGGAAATTGTGTGTTTATTTTTCATTGTTTTAGTGTCGAACATGTGTATTGCGGAAATAGACTAAAACGTTCATATTTTACGTTCTTCGCCTTGTGGTTGTGTTAAACATTTAACTTCAGATATATAACAGCTGGTAGAACATTATGGTCAAACACTATGAAATCCTAAAGCCAATGTTAACAGCTGAGAGATTCCTCACACAAGTACAACTTTAAATTAGTTCTGCTAGTTTTTATTTATTCAATTAATTTAAAAATGCATCCCCAAAAGACTGTCATCCTGTATGTGTATTTAAGACATTACTGCAGAATTGTATGAAAAGATATCCTCTCTGTTTATGTGCAATGAAAACATGAACTAGCTAGGAACTAGGACGCCTTCCAGATCTCTTAAACAAATCTCTTTATCATATATAATAATGTTAAATATCAACCTTAAAATCTACATATAAATTAAAAAACAAATGTACATACATTCTGTGCTTAAAAAAACCCAAAAAACAATGATCAAAGAAAAAATATAAATGGCATATTTTTGCATTTGCATTTACATTCTAGTATTTCGCAGAATTGTTTTCAAAAACGTATAACAATCACTTTGAGCCATTCGTTTTTTCTGCATGTTGTACCATAACATCTTTTAAATTACATGGCTGCTCAAACTGTTTTAAAATCATCTAAGAAATGACATTGACATATGTCCCATTTAACTATTGTCTCTCCAGTTTGGGTTACTGGCGGTTATCGCTCAAGATAATGACTATACCTATTATCTGACTATACCACATGTATTTTCAAGTTAGATTTTTCCCAGTGTCATTTTGACAATCCATATTTCACAATCTACTAACTAACTAATTATTAAACGTAAAACATGCACAGGTATGTAAATGTATGTCAAAATACTGCTATGCTTTGGCGCCCTTGAGAATTTCTATATTTGGGTTTGATTTTTGTTGCTATTTTTCAGTTCATAGGGGACCTGCGAAATCTGCTGGTCTGATCATCATTGTAGTGGACTGCAGTGAATAGCCCGAGCCTTTCCAGTAGTACCATTTGATTCCGTTGAAGCGATTTGAGTTTTGGCCTTGTTGGTAATACATCCCATTCAAATTGGAAGGACCACAGGCGTCGAACCACCAACCTAGAACGTGGAGACAAACCGCTTTGAATGTAAGGCTGTCAAAGAAAAAAAACATTTCTCTTTCATTCACGAAGACCTGTTGAATGAAAATGCATATTACACAACATACATAATACAGAGAGTTTAACAGCGTCCTGTGCCTTCTGTAAAACATGAACCACCGAAGTGAACGTGCGGAAGCTTCTGCTCCGTAATGAATGAACAGAGGATGGTGGCATTTCATATAGTTTCCATTTGTCAAGCTATAATAATGTTTATATAGAAAGAATGGTATGAATACACTGACAACATTGCTGCACTTGTAGCTATAGTGAAATAAATTAGTTAGAGGACATTTTAGTGTTCAATTTAAAGTCAAATTTTGACAAAGGGGCAGTAGATTCCCCGCATAAATAGTCCTTCCCATTATTTATTGGAGAATCTCTATCGGACGGGATGGTTAACCAAATTTTTTTTAGTTTCTTTATAAAAGGCAACTGTACTCGCTACACTTTGTCAGTGCAATTCAGTCCTGATTGTGCATCCCCCCCCCTGTGACAGATGCCTACTGTGGAAAAGGAATAGGTTTAACGTTTGTATGCGTTCACGCTCACTGGGCAGATCGCTATACAGAGGGAGACAAAGTTCTGGCAGCTGAGTCACTTTCAAGGGGAACGGGCGAGGACCTTTAAGCTGTGTTCCCAGGCTATTAATGTCGGCTATTGTAGGGGCTGAATTCCCCAATGAGTTGATCAGTGATTAACTCTAAGCTAATTGTGCTCTTTGACCTGGCCACAAAAGTACGGGAGCCCTTAAAATTCCCCTTGAAGTTTTTTTTCGGGGTGGGGGGGGGTGCCCAGGTTCGGGCGGTTGGGAATTTGTTTCACAGCAAGTGCACCATCGCGAACCGTCAAGGTCATTTTTCCCTATCACCCAGTTATTCGTAAAAGTGTGTTTCTTACCCCCTGTTGTCAGTTGTGAACATTTGCAAACACATTTGTCATTGTCTGCGTCCTTTGTACTGAAATCACTTCCTGGCTGCCCGATGCTGCTTATTTTGCCTGCAGTTCCACTGTAGCCTTTAAGGTGTATCCTGTAGAATGGGAAAAGGAGAAATGAAGGAAGGGGAGGAGGAAGTTTGTGACTGTTGTTCCTCAAAAGGCAATTTCCAACTTACTTATACAGTTGTTTGGCCACGACTTTGCTGGCACAAGGATTGAGTGTTTTGTTTGCCGATCTATTTGTGAATTCAGCAAGCAGCTTGGTGATCTCATATTTTGTCCTACTATGTGTTTGTGTTACAAGTTGCCGAGCCAAGTATCTGTTGACCAGATTGGTCATAGTTAAGTAGACTTGAATGGAACTGTGATGAATTGAAGCATTTTAAGCTCTGTTTAACGCCATCCATTCAAAAGAAGTCTCCATTGCAGTCTAGAAATCAGCTTTGGGAACGAAGGAGAAAATACTTTTTAAAGTCGTGTTATTAACAAGAGGTGTAGACTGAACGTTAGAAATCCTAGTCGTTTTGCGTCTTTCTTATTTTTCCAAATACTCAATTTGCGTTTCATTTTCTTTGGGTTCAGGCCAGTACATCCTTATCAATCTAGTCTTATACAGCGTCAATCAGGGGACCATCAGGAAAAAAAAACAACAAATATTTGGCAGTTGCAACTTTGAATGAGACACATTCATTATTGCCAGCATGGCATACCTGTAGTTTTGCGCTTCGCTGTCGAGAGAAAACTGATCATATTGTGAAAATCCAGAATTTCCTTCCCAGTCCGTCAGCTGGATCCGTAGTTTGTAGGACTGTTGATTTGACAGTCTGGAGACAAATTCATTTCCTAACCAGAATTCATTTGAAGGTTCTCCGAACCCCTGAAAATAAGAAAAGAAATTGTTAATCTTCATTGATCACCTGCAGTAGAGCCATATAGATTGCTTCTTACATTAACTAATCTTCAAAGAGACAACGGATCACCTTTTACCATCAATTTCTTCAGGTTCATGAGAAGACGTTCAAAATTACATGTCAATAGAAAATGATAATGCAAAGAATATTGAATATGTTTTGCTCTGTTGGGACTGAAATTATACTCGAAATTCATTTTGGACCATTTATCTCTTGCCTGGCGTGGGCCATGCTGGTCACTATTTTTGAATTATAAATTATAGGTTCAGATGCACAGACATAGAAATTGAATTGGTCTATGATTGAAGGTAATACTTGGAAGGAAGCATTACTTTGATAATTAGCACATGATCGTGACTCAGGATCTCTGTGTAAGTGGCTGTAGTTTGCCACCTCTTTTTCAGAGCAGTGAAGAGAATCGTCAGGCCCTCAAACGCTTTCATTGGATAAAACCTAATCGGGTCATTGTCTCGTGCATTTGGAATTTAAATCCGTAGCCTAGGATATATGTTCCACAGGGAAGAATCTACTCTCCTCGTGTAGTTTTACCTTTTTGTAATCTTGCCACGTACGGTGAAAGTCAACGCGGCCGTCAAAGCGTTTTTGTAGGACTGTCCAGCCACCTCCTTCTGTCTCCATGTCACAAAAGGCCTTCGGAGACCAAAGAAAAAGGGGCATTTGCTGTAATCAATAATTTCAAATGAATGCTCTGCAAAGAATACACCTCCATGTATAATTAGACTATGAAGAAGGAAGTCTTAATCACTGAAAAGTATCTAAGGAGATCACAGATTTAGCCTAAGCAGGCACATCATTAATGGAGCTCTGAGAGCACTTAAATGCTACTAAGCAGCCCTCAAACACAGTATTGATTACTGAACTCTTTGTCCAGTTGTGTTCGGTGGCAAGGCCGCGTAAATGTGGGCTGGACCCCGCACACAATGATCAGTCACTTCTTTTGAGGGTGGTGTGGGATCACGCCACGCGTTCAATATTGAACCAAGGCAGCTTACAAAAATAGAAATGGAATTCTGCTCGCAAAGTGATCGGTGTTGGAGGCCCGGTGGGCGGTCGCGGGTAGTGCGTGAGTCGCCTACTCCAGTGCAGTGGCTCCTCCTAGTTAACCGTGCTCGCCGTACCTTAACCTCCATCGTACTGTTGGGTAACGTGAGCGTGTAGACTCCACTTTGTGTGTTTCCGGACTTGTAGACCGCAGCGCAGTCCGTGAACGTGGTGGGGTTGTCCTGCATCATCATGGCGGCTTTGGTCTCTGCAGAGTAAAGTCAGCCTCGTTAATTCGACAGCGCACAGTTGCGCAGCGTTTGTGTGTCATCCTTTTGGGAAGTTGACATTTTTCAGTTATCGCAAGGGGAACGCTCGATTGTGTGTAGCGTCACTGTGACTGCTGCCGGAAAGTTGCTACCTTTGTGTATCTCAAGGGGTTCCAGCACCCTATGCTCTGAATACTCCTTTATTGTTTATTGCAAGGGTGGAAAATGGGCAAACAGCTGGCCTGGCTCTGTCCTAAGGTGAAACAAGCCATTTCTAGGTCTGTCTAATGCTTTTTTTCATCAAACCGCCTCACAGTAGTTCCAGATGTGAAAGCCGTCGTCTTCTAGTCCCCCGATGACTGCAGGGTAAAGAGTTTTACGATGGCTGCCGGTGTGGACTCACCTCGAGCTGAGCCCGCGGAGATGGCGTGAATGAGGTTGTTCACGGTTTCCAGCAGCTCCTGCTGCTGACGCTGTAGGACGGTGTTGTTGGAGGAGACTTTGAGCAGCTGCTGCTCCAGCTCGCCTATGACGCCAGTCTGCCTCTGTATCAGGGTCTGGAGCTGCTCCTTTTCCTCTCGAAGCATCTTCAGCTCCACCTGCCTCTGCCCCTCCATATCCTCCACCTTTTTCTCCATGAAGCTGCGCACAGGCGGACCACAGATTCAGCGGGGAGGCGTTGGCTGTGCTGGTGACACTTGAATGAATTATTTGATGTCCTTACCTGTTTTTGTCATTCAGCTTGTGGATTTCATTTGTTTGGACGATTAGTTGTTTTTCCAACTTGTTGGTTGACAAGGAATTCTCGAGAAGCTGGCGCTCAAGTCGAGTTGTGTGATGAATGACCTGCGGATAAAAGGACCATGAGTTCGGCCCGGTCTCGGGAGTACTTGTACTCATCAGTGCATCGGGAGATTCTTGACATGCCCACACGTTGATGTAAATGTCCACTCAAGTCAAATATTTCACATTGTTCACTTAAAGTAAGGATGGGGGTCCCCCAGTAATGCCATTTGTTTTCCCACTTAACACAGCATGGTCTCAAGTTTAACTCACTGTAAGCATGATGTGTTCTAAGACATGGGTATGCTATGAGTGGAGAGAGATCGAAATGTGCCCGGGACTTTTTTTTTCCAGTTTAGCATTTAACCTACCTAAAGACCCATTTAGTCTCACGCCAACAAAACACAAATGATCTCCATCCACCAGTAAAACCGACGCCGCAGTTGCTTTGCACTTCAACAGTGAACAAACATTTCGCAACATGGAAAAGCGTGACAGGAAGGAGCAACTGGGTTACAATACAGCAGACATACCTGAGCAAGGGAAAAGCCCCTTCAAATCCCCGTAATTTCACAGGCCGACGTATTGAACTAAACTAGGGTTGGGGACCTTGCCTCTAATTTCCCATTTTGGAGGAACTGAACTCAGCAAAAAAGCAGGTTGTTTACATGGATCCTAGCATATGTGTCTCCGATGGCGCTGTTGATGTCTTTGAACAGACGGATGTCTGATTGTGACAAACTGATAGACCCTTTCTGTGGGAATACGAGTGTGTTAATAACAGGAAATGCTGTACAGTTGGCTCACATAAGGTCATTGACGTGTAGCCACAATAATAAACTGACACAGTCATGCCTGTTTCCCCCCCTCCCCTGCATATTTTTTAACACCCTGAACCAACATTATTTAGTCCAATGTACCAGGACAGAGCTGTTTGTGCTTGTGTGTGGACAGGTGCAGGCGGTTTAGATTTTCTTGGTGTTGAATTGCATAGCGAGGGTCTGTTCCTGCAGATGAGGGGGGGAAAAACACAAAGCGCGGCCTCACCTGTGCCTCCACATTGGTCAGTTTCCTCGTTTGCTCGGCAGTTTGACTCAGCAGGTTTGTTCCAATTTCGATCATTGTCGCCGTGTGGTTGTGTACTGCGGTCTGTTGGATTTGGACCATGTCCTGTTTCATGCTGTCCTGTATGTAGTTCTCAAGCTGCAGCACAGAAGCAAGAAATTCTCCTTAGACCGTTTTTTCTAGGAGCATCATCAATACTGCATTGACATCATCCCGCTCACTATCAAATGCTACTCTTATGTGTGCATGAAGCAGGTGTGTTTCTTGGCATGAATTATTGAGCAACCTCGTATCGGAGCTGATGAGAGAGTAATCATTCTATATTATTGTCTTTTCTTCTTTTTTTTTAAGTTCAGGGACTAACATTAATTTGTGTCCACTGACATTTGTCAAAATCTATGCGCCTAATCGGGAAAGCTATTGAGTAGATTCATATTTTCCTTTTTTTTCATATTAAAACCACAAAACATTATGCTGACAGCACATGGTCGAAATGGTCTATATTTTATTGTTTTAATATTGTGCTCCTCCTTTATACACATCAGATCATGACTGCAGAGGTTTTATAGGAATATTTAGAGCAGGGGGGGGGGGGGCTCAATGCTTCATCTTTAAATTTTTTGTTACATCAGATCATGACTGCAGAGGTTTTATAGGAATATTTAGAGCAGGGGGGGGGGGGGCTCAATGCTTCATCTTTAAATTATTTGTTCTTCTCTACCTTACAGTATTGCCAAATTTAAACCAAGACCAATCATTAAGTTATTTCCTGCACGGTGTTCCTGAGTGGCAATCAGGTCACACGTCTCGTAAACAGGATGGAAGTGTTGAGTGAGGAGTTACATCCTCCATGACAGTGTGACTTGTGTACAACTGGAAACCAGCTTCCGCTACATATCAGTAAGGCTGCTATTTACTCGTCAGTCAGTAATGTATTCCCTGACAGCCAGTGGGATTGTTGTTTTTCTCATGGCCAATAAAATCAACAGCCGTAATTAGTGCAGATTTAGTTTGTCTTCCTTTCTTGGTGGCCAGTCGGTGTATGTGCTGGCAGGCAAAGAGAGATGTGTGGTCGGTGGAAGGTTTTCATTTCAACTTTTGGCAGGATGTCCCACTGACTGTCCACGATCTAATCAGTTGTTTATTCCTGTACCTCAAAGGCGTCTGTGAGGAATGACTATTAACAAAAGAGCGTGACAATTTTTTTTTTTTTTTTTCCTCAGTTGTCCGACGGTGCAGCAATGAAAGGAATTTTCAGAAGTGACTCAACCTTGTTTTAAATAAGTGAATCACACCTTAAGGGATGGGACCCAGAATTAATCCAATGATTTTTCGTGCAAATCCGGGGTTCTTGCGGATCTCTTTTCAACATTGCGAGGCAGAATTTCTCTCACTTTTTCCAGAAAGTAATTTTCAGATATTGATATTAAAAAGTCAGAAAATGAAACGGCTTGAAGATCTACCAGTTTGTGAAATGAGGTGCTGATAAGCAGACTATTTCATTTTTCTTTCATGTTTTCGTTGTAAGAACCAGATACACATGCGTAGGATTATTTGGCCTTTTTGTTTTATGTTTTATATGCATTGCTTAATGAACATATAATAATGAGATTTATGTATGTAAAAATGAGTTCTTACAAATCAGTTCTCTTCTGTATGGCAAAAAAATCAAGATTATTTTAGTCGGGGAACATGTGCGGCGTCCACCACTTTCACCCTTAATCTTTACACCTTAGTTCAAATTTGTACATTTATCATCTTAAGCGCAAATCATTTTGGTGAAGTCGCACAATAGAGCAAAGGCTCCCCAATCCTGGATTTGCGCAATACGGCGTGAAACAGAATACGCTCGTACAGGTACAGCTAAATCTTTTGTACCACATAATTAAGCAATGCTTCTTTCTATCTAACAAAGATGTAACTGTTTTTTGATGTGCTGCTGGGCTTGTGTTGTGAAAGGCCGACGATTGCTAAGGCAGGCACATGGGTTCCGTCTGCTTCAAGGTTGTTAGTGAGTCGTTGCTTCTACATCGTGAAGAACATCACAGACGGTGCCCTCTGAGCGCCCCTGTGAAACGGATCGGGCCTGGTTAATGTTACGAGATGGGAGCCGTGTGATCAGCTGTGCTATCAGGAGATGTTCGCGTCTCGTCTGGCTCGTCTCGTCTAGTTGTTAGTGATCATTAATAACATTCTGAAGTGGGTGAAGAGAGGGAGTGAGAAAAGTTTTTTTTTTTCCACAATCGCTCAGCAGGCTGAAAGGAACACACTCATCCCTCATGTGGACACCTGTGTTGAGTTTTTGTCAGGCGTAAGTGCCATTATATCCTTTTGAACTGAATTAGAGCATCACAGACGTCTGTGTCCACAATTGCCTACTTCTAATAGGTTCTTCAGGAATCTTGAACAGAAACACTTTGTTCCTGACACCCCTTGCCTAGTCTCCTGTTAAGTGGAGTACTAAACAAAAGACGAAAGGTAAAATAAATCACTTTGATTTTGTGCGGTTAGTCAAGCATTACTTTTGTCAGCGTGGCAGGTAATACAGAGCGTGTGATTTTTAGCGTTATCCTTAATAATCTGGCAAACAGTTGTCCATCAGTGTCGAGTCAGAAAACTGTCATTGATATTGTTCTGGATGTTAACATTTAAAAATGTGGATATTCATGGTTAGTGTTCAACTTTACCTTGAGCAGCCACTGTGTGTTGTTCTCCATGATGATCTCCAGTTGTTCCAGCCTCTGAGCCGACTCGTCGCCGTCCGCGGCTCCATCCTTTTGAACCGGATTGTTGTAGCCGTTCGTTTGGGTTTGGCAGTTTTCCTGCTCAGGCAGCAGAAAGGTGTAGCTGCATGGCCCGTTTTGGATCTGATATTGTCTCTTACCAAGATCACTGTATCCTATCCCCATGCCGAGACAGAAACTTAGAACTAACAAGTCCACATTCAGCATCGTCTTTTTTTTTTTTTGTTCGGTCAAACCTTAACTTGACTTAAATAACTTCAAATTGGAACTCTTCAGATTTTTTCAAGTTCTTTCTTCTTTAACTTCTCTAAATGACTTGTCCCCGACAGCATCCAAGTGTAAACGGTCCTGTTACGTTCTGCCGATTCCTTTTAATAGCGCTCAGTGGTAGGAGGAGATGAAGCCGTCAGGAATTGGAGCTAGTGTTTTTTTTCTCGTGGGTTACCGGCGCCTGACTGCATGTGCTCGCCTTTCATCAAGCCCCCGGCCACTTGTTTGAGCCGCTCACGGCTCCTCTGATTAGCTAACTGTGATTTTTTTTTTAACCACTCCTCCCTCACTGTGACCAGTCACTGTGAAGAGCAGTGAAGTGGAGATTCCTTTCAGTACACACTTGCGGAACAACACAGGAGCAGATGCACAACTACACATCTTTCACTATATCCTCTACAATACCCACATGTTTTTTTTTTTTTTTTTTTTTTGCTGTAGTTGAACAGCCTCTCAGGATGCAGCTGTCCACCTCCAGGACACTGTGATAGTAGCCGTGTCCATCCCATTCATTGAAGAATGTTTCCCGGCCTATGAAAAACACTCAAGCATCTTTAAACAGAAGATTCAAAGGAAAAAACCTTTGTTTAAATGAGGCTTACAACTCTTTCAATTCGTATTCTTACTACTTAAATGTATTTTCTGTTTTCCTTTTTCCTATATTTTTCCTATTATTACGTTCTATTCTTTTTTTTACCTGAATTTGGTTTATTTCCCTACTTCATAAAGTAAAGAAATTACAGCTCGATAGGAACAGCACTACTTTAGTAGTTACTACTTTGTCTGACCACAAAATAGTCAAGTTCAGGGTAGATTTGTATGATTTCCCATTGAATGTTAAAAGTCGATTTTTCTCTTAAAATTCAACTGTCTAAATAGTTTTTGAAACAGTGGCCATAATTTAGTAAACCTAGTGGACCGTCTCTACGCGCAAAGTGCCTGGGAAGCTTTAACTATGCATTTCTTTTCTGTTGCAAACTAAAAAGTCCACCAGAAAATGTGTATTCTGGCTCCTTATGACGGTTAATGATACGACCATATCCAACCTTTACAAAATTAGAATAACTAGCCTGCACCCCAACATTGTAACGTTTAGGGGCCTGCTTTCCTTACTGGCAGCCTCTTCACAGTATGAGAAGTTTTTTTTGCAGTCATTTAAACCTGTCTGAAGGCTTTCATGCCCCAGTGTCGGAACAGCGTGCAGGTGTGCTGAACAGGAAGGGCATTGACATAGGAGGACGTTTTGTCCTGTCCTGCAGGAATGTGCCTCTCTCACAGACCCTCGGCTACTGCTTCAGTAGCTTCACTCTTTACTCAACAACGACTTTGGTCTGTCTGTAACTGCGAAACATTTTTAAACGGAGAAGGATTTAGGTATTTGTGTAGCCAATGCTCATTTTAACTTGGCACAACCACGTTTGTCAACTTATTTTACTTTTAGACAGGAAAGCCTTAGATTTGCAGAGGGATAGAAATACCAGCACAGAATTGCAGGAAGAAGGCTGATGTAATAGTTACTGTATACGGGAAATGCAACGTATTTAAGGCGCATTACCAGAGAGGAAGTGCTTGTCGTCATTCCAAAAACACAGACTTTTTCAGGTGTTCCTGCTGAGTCACGCGAGCCGTAGATTCATGTACACCACCTCTTGTATTTCAGTATGCTGTATGGTTATAGGAATCTCATGGGACTCCCAGTGACCATTCAACCATTGACTTTGTCACTGTGCCCCGTCCCATAGAAGCTATACACTAGATGGTTTAATAATGCCATGAGCTAACGATGTGACTTCTGCTGAACTATCGAGGACCCACTGCATTTCATTTCATTTATCCTGGTCTGTTGCGCTTTATTTATTCTTGTCTGGTATTGGCTTTAGAGCTGTAAAAGCTGCCTGGCCAACCTCTCCGCAGACTCTCTGTGCGCTGCAAGAGAAATGAACTTGCACTTCAGAGATACTGATTAGGTTGTCAGAGTAAGCAGGTGGGATTTCCCATGTGAGGCATTCAAAAAAAGTGGCTGGCATAATAAAACGCATCTCAGTCAGGCGCTGACATTCTCAAGTGTTTTTAAGAGCAACCATTTTGCCGCGGACTCTCTACTGCAACTCATTTCAATTTCATATCATTTGATGTATATCATATAATTAAATAAACGCATAAATCTAAACTGCTGTTGAACACACATCAGCCACAATACTTTGAAATGTTGCTCAATGAAACTTAACGGAGGACCCTATTTCCAGGCCTACAGGAGCATAGACAGATAAATCCACAAATGCTTAGTCGTTCCTTTATGGTGCAATTGTTTAAAGCGGTTTGATGTTATTTGTGTAATATACCTGAATAGTAAATGGGTAGAATCAATCAAGCTTTGCCTGAAAACTCACCTACAAAGACCCATTATTATATTTTTAGCATCAGAATACTTAACATTTTCTACATGTCCTATTTGTGTCCGCATTTTGTTTATCTCACTGTTATTTTCCTTTTTGTCTTGGGCTGTTTTCCAAACTCTTTACAGTGTCTTTTCTCTCGAAACGGCCTCTACATATAGCCTTTAATCATTCGCTTTAAAGTGCACAATGTGGGTTAATGTTAACCTGACCCCGTCTCTGAACCCTCTGAACAATCCCTGATTATTGACGTAAAGTGAAACCTGTGTGAACATTGACAAAAGACAAAAAGTCTTAAAGCTCATTTCCTGGCATTCAACTCGGAATAGAGCAGATTGGTCCCCTTCAGTTTAGCTACTGACCCCTGCAGGATACAGAGCAGGCCTGTAGCAAGAGCGGCATGCACCAAACCCTTGAAGACATTCACGTGCACATGGCTGACAATACTACCCGAACAGTGTGGGCATAAGAGATGAGATTTGCCTTACTTAACGTAAATTCTTCTGAAGCAACAACTTTGCCCTGTTTGCTCATATGAACAAAAGGTGCACTCTAAATTGGATTTCATGGTACGTTATACTTTCTGCAGAGGCATTCCGTGGTCTGTTTTTCATGTGCCTCACAGCCAAATTGTTTCAGCCTCTGCTGTATCATTGGTAGCCACCCTCAGGCCAATTTCAGTATTGAAAGAAGGTTTCGCATTTGTGGTTGCTAGGACATCAAAAGTAATTTGTTGTAGGTAAAGTGGATGCTTTATTTGTTTATCGATTATGGTTTATTGCCACATTAAGGCTTCAGTAAATCCCTAAAACCTAATCTTCACGATTTATCAGAATGAAATTACAGTAATTACACTGAAATCCAAAAGCTTCGATTCGCGAGAATTTAAATAGTATACCTTTCCATATATACCCAAAATACGCGGTGAATAGTGGTAACTATGCCAACAGCCTAACGCTGTCAGCAGAAACTTAGCAGCAAGGTGTTCATCAAACTAGACACAGTGTTTGATCGACAGGCCCCTTACTCTCCTCTTAGCTTTGTGGAACTGTTCACACTGTTATCACGAACTTGTGTTATCACAGAGGACATGTTGACATGTCACTTTTGGAAAGGAACAGGTGTAAATGATGAAATGAACGAGGCCTGGATTCCATTTCCAGCTGCATAGATTTCAGGCTCCTTGTGTTGTGCATGTTGGTTCACTGTCCAGTTACAACAGTCAGTATTAATGTTACACCTGCATGATTTCTATTATCTCATGTCAAAATGTCTGCTTCTGTAAAAATCCCTGTTATTCAATCTATTCATAGAGTTTGGTGAGACCATATAATATCTCCATCCAATATCAGCAGGAAAAGAATTCTAATAAACCTCAGTAATTAAAAGCCACAGTGTTATGAGAAAGGTTATGGCACAAGATGATTTTACTAATTTTAAGATTCAAGCTTTTGTGTTCAATTAATTGTACAATAGAGCGAGTCACATGTACATTGAAATTCTTGATTTGCTGTCTGCCCTGAATGCAAAAAAAAAGTTGTTGATTAAGGTTTAGTTGTGCGGTGTCTAACTCCGTTTTTTCCTCTCAGATTTGCCGTCTGCAGAGACACCTGTCTGCCGGGGAGCATCAGCAGGACCTCTTCCAAGGCCAGCCAGCCATTTTCGTGTCCCAGCACTCCCAGCCGCCCACCCAGAGTCTGGTGGAGCTGATCCAGCTCTGTGGAGGAACTGTCTGCAAGACTGTGCGGCAGGCTGGTATCTGCATAGGAAGGCACAGCGGCAGGAGACCAGAGGGAAGCAGGCTTCTGTCTGAGCAGTGGGTGCTGGGTAAGATATTATCTCTTTAAGTGCTATTTTTATTATTATTGTTCTGTATTTGTGTCACTAATCGTGGTTTGTCCTTTTGTATTGCAGATAGTATCTCAAATCTGAAGCAGCTGTCCTATGATAACTATGATTTGGAGTGAGTTGGAGCAGATTTTAATTCTTTATGGCTGTGAATTTTTTTTTTTTTTTTTGTTAAGAATGAATGCCGTGTGATGTGACCAGGCCCTGGACACTTTCTACCTGACAGCATCCATCATGTGCTGGTTTATTGTCTTGAAGAATTTTGGACAAGAATCTCTATTTTCAAAGATGTTTAGTCCCTGGTTACCAAGGTACCTGGTTTGTCTTACGACAGTTAACCATTCAACATGTTACTGTTACTGCAGAGGTTTTCTGCTGATCCCTTTGCTGAATTTTATTTTTCACACTGTAGCAAACACTACTGCACAACAACTGTTGCAATCACTGAGACAGGAGATTGAGCCACATTGCTAGTGAGATTTTGAAAATACTTTATGAGACCATTTTACACTCTAATGAAGAGACCATATGTTTGTGTAGATTTTTGTTCAGTTTTCATAAATTATTTTGACTTTGTTCTCCGAGTCGACGACTCAGCAGTTAAAAGTAGACATGCAGCAGAACCCTCATAATCAAAGCATGTAACTTTTTTGTGTGTTCCTGTTTTTAGTTTTCCGCATTTTCTCGAAGGTGAATTGTGATAAGTATAATTTAATTGTGGATTTCTGGATTTAAATGTAGTGGCCTTTTGAGAATTACTTGATTTTGAAAAGGAAAAAACTCAGTCTACATCCACTTAGAATTTTTGCCAAATGTAGCTACATTCTCTTTGCACAGGGCACTTGGAGCCAGTTCATTCAGCGAACTAGGTAAATGAATAACAAAAATAATAATAATCAGTGTTTTAGCTCGTCCGGACAGTATGACTTATGTACTGGGCTATCCACTTTGTTATTTCCTTTCCTTTTTCTAATTGCATCAGATTAAATTACTTTTCTAAAACCCTAAAAACATTTAATATAAGTAAAATAAATATTATATAATTATTGGGGAAAAATCAATGTCCTAAATTTTTTTAGCATCTCATGTTCTTTAACAGATATCTTTCAAACATGTTGACACTTCTTTATTGGCTCTTGGCAAACAACTTTAAAATGCATTACTGTCACTACTTTAATCTCAGATTTACGTTAATCTCCTAATCCCGCAGGATTTTCTCTATTCTATTCTTCCTTTTTCTTCTCTTCAACTGTTCATACGTTATAATTATTATATATTTTTTTGTGTGTGTGTGTGCAGAGGCCATCTGCTGATAAAAACTGTAAAATGTGTTGAGTGAAAAAGTGCCGGAAAATAAAACATGTATTTAACGACTCTTGTGCACCTTTAATTTAAGAACGCCCATTGCTCAGCCTCTCTACGTCATTTGACCAATCGGCTTCGTCGTTGTTCCAGAGTGTCGTGACGTAGGAGGCATGTGTGACATTCGCTGCTAACAGCTAGTTTACGAACAGCTAAGTGGAGAGGTTATAAAACCAGGGGAGGCAAGCATTACTATATTTTTCTATGAATACTTGAGCTGACGTTTGAGTTGTTATGCTGTTAGTCTCGCGTCCACATCAGAGGAAGCAGTTTGTGTCAAAAGAAGCGTTTGTTAAAACTTCCTCTGCTCGAAAACGTTAAATAGTAGGCTAACGTTCTCTGTTAAGTTCTGCAGCAAATGATCGGAGTTCCTGCTGAGGTCGTTTTCTGTTCCGAGATGACGATACTAATCGGATAACGGCGGTTTATTTCGCTCTTTTGTTGCGCAGTATGCGTGGACGGTAGCGCTTATGCAGACTTTGCTGACTGCGTTTTGCACACAAGGTTAAAATTAGCTTTAGCCAGCTAGCTCTCCTGTCCCCCCTGCTGCATTCCTCACTTTCTTATGCCGACCTGTCAGGGCAGGTGTGCAGAAAGAAGGCCAGGTGTGGCCCGAGATAGATAGCCTGTAAGGTCAGCCACGGTGCACACGGAGTGCGGCGCCGTGTCGAGCAGTCTACCTCAGGGATCGTTGTTGCCTCAGTGCAGGTGCCATCATGCTGCTCTCCTTGGTTGTGCACACGCACTCGCTGCGGTACTGGTTTCCAGCCACCGTCATGCTGGGGACAGCCCCAGCTTACTTGATGTCATGGGGGGTCTGGCGTTTGCTGTCAACTGTCCTACCGGCGAGATTGTACCACAAGTGGGACGACAGGCTGTACACCATCTACCAGAGCATGGTCCTGTTCTTCTTTGAAAACTACACAGGAGTGGAGGTGAGTGATCTGCCAATTACACAAGAAATCACGCAGAAAAGTGTCCCAGTCTCAAAGTGTCCTAGTCCCAAACGCTCATATGCGGGACAACGCTTAGACATCCAATGACACAGTCACCAGGGTCACGGCTGCCTCTGAAAGCCCGAGCCTTTCAAGCTTTGACGGGGAGGAACAGTGCAGTTTTGTAGGTTTGTGTTCAAAGCTATACAAAGACAACGACGCAACCACACATCAAGTCGATGAACCTGATGCTTAGCAGGAAAGTCTGCATTCTGGTGCCCTGTAGTTGCGACTCCTTGCACAGCAGGTAGTGATAGTATTGTAGCCACTGTAACCTTGGTCTCTGAAAGTTTTGACTTTTGTCCTTAGTCCCATGTTTGTGGTGTGCTTGCAACTCCGAACTGGAACCTTGTGCAGTTTACATTTCTATTTCATTGAAAACAACAAAATAGATTCTAGTAAAACCGATGTTTGATGAATGTTCTGCTTTTCTGCTTGTGTTCGTCTCTCTGTAGATTGTCATATATGGCGATATACCAAAGAACAAAGAGAATGTGATCTACCTTTCTAATCATCAATGCACAGGTAATATGTTTAAACATATAGCTTGAGTTTGAAAACTTGAGCCGGTGTAAACCGCTGTCTAAATACCAGTTATCTTCCACTTAGCTGACTGGATCATTGCTGACATGCTTGCCATCAGACAGAGTGCCATTGGTCATGTCAGATATGTTCTTAAAGACGGACTCAAGTGGCTTCCGCTTTACGGATGGTATTTCTCTCAGGTAATGAAATTGTGTGAGTATTTCAATGTGATTTTGTACAAATTGAAGATGTAAATGAAGCAAACCACACCCCTCAATGCAGCTCAGATCAGGTTACCTCTGTCTTTCAGCATGGAGGAGTCTACGTTAAGCGTAGTGCAAAGTTTAGCGAGAAGGCAATGAAGAAGAAACTTCTCACTCAGACTCAGTCTGGAGCAGCGGTAAGTACTTCTCATAGATGTAAGTTAGCTGCTTGAATACATGAACATTTAATACACATTTTTTATATTGTGTATAAACTTATATTTGGGTTTATTTTTTTCATCCATCCTTGGGGTTCTTTTTTCAATACACTTTTATTGTTGGAGGGAGCCTGAGCCACACATCGCATTGCCAGCCACTGCGCTATATTATTGTTGCGCTTCTGCAAGCTTCTGTTTAAACTTCACAAACTAAATCCTGATTTTTCTTTTTTTTTTTTGCAATGGACTTCCAAAAATTCCTTCTTATCCTACTTACGAAGAAGACTTTGCCCTGTATAAACTGAACAACATGACCATTGGACTTTGAACATAATTGGACACAGAATTCTTGAGGTCCCTAATAGGAGTTTGTTATTGTGCTGAAAGGTCTTGCCTTTAATCACTTTATTTTGGATTTCATTCTGTTGATGCTCGATTTTAACTGAAATTTCTCACCAAAATTAATTGTCAAAAAAAAAGCTCAGCCCTCCCTTCACAGCTGATTCCAGTATTTCATAACTAAATTCTGAAACATTCAGTGAACTGCTGCATTGTTTTATTGTTTTGTGTTGTGACGATGCTCTTATTGTTAAAAAAAAAGTATTTTGCAGAGAAGGAAAATAATGATTCAAATATATGTTCCAGTAGTCCCGCAAATGTCCCCACTGTGGGACAATAAAGGATTATTTTATCTTATCTTATTACTTGCATTAATATGCCTTTTGGTTTCTAGTATAATTGTAAAACATTCTGGGGATTGATGGCCATTTGGGGAGCACAACAGTATGGGAGTTTCATATCTTACATCACTGAAACTGGGGATGGAAGATATTAAACAATGAAAGACCTGTGGATTAGTATAAACCCAATTTTTTTTCTTCTTTTAAATGCAAGAAGTTAAACACTGCTGATTACCATCTGCCTTGTTAACCTATTTCTGTCATACATTGATCTATGGCCAATGCAAGAAGAACTTTAATTTCATGTTTTGTTTTTTTCCTCCCCACAGATGTACCTCGTCGTTTTCCCAGAAGGAACTCGGTATAATCCAGAGCTTAAGAACGTTATCGCTGACAGTCAGGCTTTTGCTACGAAAGAAGGTACTGGCATGATACCAGCCATTTGCTGCTTTACTTCTGCATACTAATTCTGCACAGTTCCCTCACCCTTCAAAACAGCTGACTGAGGTTTGTTGCATGACCTGTCGTTACCCTTCTGTTGTTTGACCAGGGAATCATCACCATTCTTGATTCCAAATTGTCCTTCATTAGGAAAATGAATCATGTATAAAAAAAAAAAAAAGACAAGATCTGTTGCAGGGATTAATGTTCTCTGTCGCTTCCACGGATTTCCATCAATTGGATTTCTGAGAGGCCCTGAGGGGGGAGGGGGGTGGGGGGTGAAATAGGTGCATTGAATTACGCAGTCGTGCTGCCTAATACACTCACCAGACAAGTTGAATGGGGCTCTGCCTCCTCCTTCAGTCTAAATGGGTGTGATGTTTATAACGTCAATGAGACGATGAAGTGGATGGAACCTTCTATCTTTCTGGTCAGAAATGATAAACGTAACACTTATGTTTTGATGTTGATGCAAATAACAAGAAGGTTTGTTTGTTGAGTTGACATTGATGTGCACTTGTTTTTGTCTGTGAAATGTGACTCTGTGTCCGACAAAAGTAAAGATGGCATTTTGTTGTGTTTGACAAATGTCAGCGGGCAACATTTCTGATAATCTGCAGCTCGGGAAAGGGGGGGGGGCCCAAATGAAAGAGAACATATTTTTTTTTTTTTGCATTTTTTTTGCTAACATTTGAATTAGCAAAACATAATTCACTCAAAGCATCAAAGAGAGTGTGTGTGTGTGCGTGTGTGTGCGTGCGTGCGTGCGTGCGTGTGTGGTTATTATTGTCACATGAGGAAAGGAAATTAACTTGTATTTTACTGCAAATTACATTCCCTTATAGCTTTAACATTTTTGCATTAACTAGATTAGTTGTGTGGCCATGATTGGTATGATGCTGTTGTGCAGTGTTGTGTTCAGCTCTGCTCAGAAACGGTGTGTCTGCATTCAGCAGAGATTAAGCCTCTCTGTGTCCCACATGTCTGAATATCACCTTCCTCCATTAATCCAAATAAATCGCTCTGGAGCGCCGACATGTGCTCGGGACATTATCTGCTATTAGTGTGGTATTAGTGAGCAGAGGATGGTGCCACATCTAGAGCATAAATACAATTACTTTTCTACAATTGATTTTGTTCTCTGCATATGTATCTGTCTTTTGTCTCATTGTTCACACTGTGGACCTCTGATTTTGGTTCTGTCTTAACCTTAGGACTGGCTATTCTGAAGCACACTCTTACGCCCAGGATGAAAGCGTCTCACGTAGCCATCGAGACGATGAGGGGCCACCTGGATGCCGTGTATGACGTCACTGTGGTCTATGAGGGAACGCTGGATGCGTCTGGGCAAAGAAGACCTGCACCATCAATGCCAGGTTAGTAGGTTTTGCGAGTGCGGCCACAATCATTCAGCTTGTTGGCCATGTGTTCCTTTAAAAGAGGCACAGCTTTAACCCTGCAGGAGTTTGTCTCCAAACAATATCCTGACCTGGTCTTAGCCTGGCCCACGCCCGATCTCATGTGATGTGTAATTTACTTAATTACTCGTATACATTTAAGCTATTAACCAACCCACATGAGCTTTTATTCTATTTTTTGGGAGAGCAATTCATTTAACAATTCACTGTACTCCATATAAAGTATGTGAACTGACAATTAAACATTATTACCACACTCAAGTCACAATGAAATAGGATCCCCTGGACTCACCACCAGACGGAAAAATAGCTTTTCCTCAGGCCATAATTTTGCAAATACTGTTAATGTATCGTATTTCATTACTAGTGTCTGTCTTTATTAGTACCTATTTTATGAATTATTTATTATATTATGATTTATTTTATTTTATTACCTTTTAACTACATATATGTAGTTCACAGAGCTTCCCTGAAAATGTTTATAAACAGTGGGGCAATAAAGAATTCCTGAATTAGCCGCACTCCTTTCAACGTCAATTTCCTCGTTTTATTAGAATATGCACATTGGATGTATACACCATAAACATTAGACATGACATGAGAAGATAGACACAGCGAAGCTCTGAGGAGAAGAAGTATTTTATAAATAATAGATAAATGTTGTGACAAAAATTAAATGCATGCTCATTTCTTGGTAATATAGCAGCAGTATGTGTTGTGTCCATCTCAGAGTAGCATTTTAACACCAGATATAAACGCAGCCACGATCTGTCGGTGAAAGCAGCTCTCGCTGCAGTTCAGTCCGTCCAGAGTCTCGCAGGCACTGTATCAATCCTGCAACTACACTCCCCCATTAATTAATCCGACGGCAAACAACACCTATGAAACCGCCGTGTCTTCCTGTAAACAGCATGACTCCTTGTTTTGGAGTTTTTGATTATTCCGTGCTTTAAAGAAACTTCCTGTTTTCAGTCAGGAATAAACATTATGTGTTTTTTTTTAACAAACAGAACAGAGGGAGTCAAAAAGCTTTCTTTTCATCACGCACTTCCTGGCCTCGTGTGGTGATTTGGATCATTTCACACGGTGTAGCCTGAGGCGGCAACACTCACACAGCAAGAGGGCAACCGTTTGAATCATTTCACCTTACTGTGATATTGGTTCAGTTTTGGAAGCTGACATGTATATCTTTAAAAACTAAAATTTGATTTAAAACGTAATACTTTTAAAGTTTTGTAAATTGATTTTCCAAATGTTTTGTCCTTAACAATGAAGTACTAATGGATACATCCATTTGTTCACTAATACATTACATTACATAGCATGACAAAATATATGTTACAAAATTGTATGTTACAGCTTACCACACTTGTTTGGTATTGAAATCTTTGGTGGCATTTTAGGACCTGCCTCATGCCAGTGATTACTGCTTTTGCAACTAAGCTGGATTCTTAAATCCTCAGCTAGTAATGGAGAATTAGGAAATGTTCTTGCCTTAACCAGTTGTGTTGTCAGACGTGCAAAGTAATTATGTCTCGGTCTGTCTTATCCGTGTTCTTTGTTGAAGCGTCTTTGAGTCTATGAGAAGCGCTAGACAAATACTATGTTTGTTATTATTATTATTATGTTCACATTCAATTCTATTTGACAAACCATCGCTCAAGAATGGAAGAAGTAGGACTCTCGGAAGTGTTGATGAGTACTTAGGATGGCAAGTCTGCCATCAAGTTTATTATTTCGTGGAAGGAGCTCCCTTACCTCTCCGGTTGTTTGTCTTCCTCTGTGTATGCAGATGTTTCCAGATGTCACAGATGCCATCTCTCAGATTTTCACCTCAACTTTGTTTTTCAAAATTGGAGGAATTGTTTATCACTTGGGTGAAAGAGTTGATTTCCGTCCACTAATCCAGGTCGTTTTTTTTTAAGTGTGTTTGCAACATTGTTCTGCTCCAACACACATGACCTGCAGCTTTCTATTGCTGGGGGGGTTCACGGAGTTGTCAGCATGTGTTTGGCTGGCACATATCGTGTCGGAAGGTAAACTTGAACGTGCGCAGCAGCAGAGGTGCACGCTCCGCCAGCCAGCGACGCAATCTTTCGCTGCTGAATTCGATCAGGTTTCCTCTTTTGGCCGCAGAGCCAAGTTTCCTGATAATACTGCATGTTGTGGAAACAGGAAGCTGAAGGTCTCTGGGGATGCATGTGTAGCCTTGAGCATTCTCACTTGGTTACATTTTTTTTTAAATGTCTGACCCTCTCAGACTCGTAGGTTTTCTTTGTCGCTGCGTGCCCTGACCGCTACATTTTCATTTGGAATCTAGACTGAAGAGACGTGGATGCTGTGTTTTATTTTCAAATATTAAACCCAACCTCGCACATTTAAACAAGACCCAGGTTTTGTTAACACTACTGTGTTTGCTCTCGTTTGAGATCGAATGATGTAACCTTTGTGACCAACAAGCTGTCGTAGCTCAAGGGTCGTCACTTTCTTGAAGCAAACGGCCTTGGCATCACTGCATCCTTGCGGCTCTAATCTATCACTGTCACCCCATGTTGATTCTTGTGCTTACTCTACGTGCCGATTTGCTGAAAGGCACTTCCTGTTTTTGTTTAGTCTCTCGGTATTTTCTGTGTTTGACAGAATTCCTGTGCAAAGAATGTCCCCGGGTCCACATACACTTCGACCGTGTGGACATAAAGGAAATTCCTCCAGAGCCAGTGTTTTTCCGCAGGTGGCTGCACGAGCGGTTCGAAATCAAGGACCGGTAAGTCTGCGTGGGTGGAACAATTTGTCGTTATGAAATTGCCTGTTGTCCTATCAATATGTAAACAGCAAGGTTCACGTTTTCAGCAGTTCCAAGGACTGACTCGCAGAAAATTTGAAAGTAATACACTTATACTGAAAATCTGGGCATTTGCAGTAAATTTAGAATATCTAAAGAGTCATTCATCTGGTTCATGCGGGAAGAATTAGCCAATGAGATTTGAATTTGGGTTTAATGTTGAAGATGACCAGAAATGACATCAATCTGACATGAAAGAAAAAAATTCACAAGGCTCAGGAAGAAATCTGAAATGAAAAAAAATGTTTCAGAACAGAAAGTCACAATTAACACGAGATAAAGGATGTGGTCACGTTCGTGATTTCAGTCAAATTTAATTTTCATTACTGAGTTTTCATTACAAGAGTGTTGTTAAATAACTGGACCTGCGATGGTCAATGGTGGAACCAGCAACTCACTTAATGCATTTAAAATTGTTTTATTAAATGACTAGTCCAGAAAAATAAGATTAATGGCTAGTGAAAATAGTCATCAGTTGCAGCAATGAAATCACTTGACATGTGGGGCATGACAGAAAACCCAGAGATGCTGGGAGAGATTGTCAATTGTCAAACACCAGCCGAGTTAAAAAAAAAAAAAAACTCCCATTGTGATCTGTGAGCATTTCTTATGTTGTAAAGATCCTGTCACACACACACTTTTCTTCTTGTTATTTGTCTGCTTGGGTTTCTAAGACGGGCCAATTTCCTGAAGAGTAATCTCCTTTTTCTATGTTTTGAAGGCTGCTCACAGATTTCTACGAGTCAAAAGACAACTTCCGCAAGTTCCCCGGAGTGGGCAAACCATCCCCGCTGAACCTCTCGAAAACTCTGCCTTCAGTGCTGATCTTAGGGGGACTGACACTGCCACTGCTGCTGACGGAAACCGGCAGGAAACTGTACGTGAGAACCTGGGTCTACGGGACACTGCTGGGCTGGCTGTGGGTGAACGTGTTTCCTTAACCACCGTGGGCCAGAGGCTGCCACGATGAGACGCACAAAAGACATTGAGAGACGGGGCCATTTCCCTGCGTCCCGACAACACAAGGGGTGCTCCAGATGCAGAGCAGTGTCTGATGAAAGGCTCGGCGGTCTATCCCACACGTCCGGCTTAACGTTGCCCTTGAGCTGAAAGCTGTTGTGCTACCTGTTCCCACATGTTGCTTGGATTAGCAGCCAGCTGAAATGATGAGAAAACCGTGAATGGATTTGGTTAAAGATATTAGGCTTCTCAAAAAAAAAAACTCTTGTTCTCTACTATACAGTAATAATTGCTACATACATCACATCAAAAATTTCCCCTTAAGATATAGCCAAATTAGTATTATTGCATGCAAACTAAAGCTCTTATATGACATACATTTTTGGCAACAAAGTGTGCTGCGTAAAAAGCTATTTAATGATGATGGTCAGCGGCTGTGTGGAGCTGAAAAGGTACACCAGCTGACTGGTGATGGCTCATTTACGGTAAAGTGCACTGACTCGTTGACATTGGTTGCAATGTCTCTTTTTTTCTTTATGCCAAGTCCTAAGTCAGAGAGATTATGCACTTTGCTTATTTTAAAGTGATGTTTTTACATTAGTAGAATAACGCAGTTCTCTATTGGGGCTCATAAACATGACACCAGCTGCAACGTTTACTATAAATATTCATACGGAAATGACTTGTTTTATATCGAAAATGAATGTAGCCAAACAAAGAGTTACCGTGTTTTTTTTCCATTTCCAACACTCATTAATATTCTTTTACAAAAAACACACAGTTTAGTGTACATTTTGCGCAAAGTCCCTGTCACAACACTGGCAGACGCCACTGTGAGCTCATAGAGGAATGTCTGTTACAAATGTAGTAGTTCCACCAATGTAAAATGCCGCTTTAATCTTAAAATGTTGTGTGGTGTATTTTTTTTTGCCTAATTATATTATTCCATTTTTTAATGGTTTATTCACGGTTCCATAACTTTTATATACCATTCATTACTTTTAATGCTGCGTTACAGTTCATCTGAAAGCATCCACCAAGCAAAAAGGTGACAAAGCCATGTAACTGTATATCACAGGTTCCTGTGCACTCAAAGCCATTTGTATTGTCATCACTGTATTGTAAAATGCACTGAGTCCATTGTTGCCGTTTACTGTAATGAAACCGTTGCATTTTCCACATGTCACTTTACTCACTTGCTATCTCGTCCTCTAGAGTTTGTCTGCAATATGTTTTCCTCACGTGGCTGGTAAAGGTTTTTACATGTCGCTCCAATACCTCACTTGAACAATCCTTCCTTCTTCTGAAATGACCTTTGTCAGCCATTTTATAGTTATTTTTATCCTGACAAGATCTGGAAAGATCAGGAAATTCAAGACAGTATTTCAATGCCAACTGTTTTTTGGAAATGTGTGCCTTCTCTTTGCAGGAGTTGGTCCTCAGCCCTCCCTCAGAGGGCCACAGTGACTCGTCCTCCAGCAGACCACTGCACGGAGGCTCTCTGCTGGGGCTGCTGCTTACTGCAGCTTATGGTCACTTGGTCTACAGTTCATAGTGGCTTATTTTGCTCTAAGAATGCATTTACACTTTTTGAGAACTATTATTAAAACGATGAAACCTTTAATGTGTGTAAGTTCTGGAAATGGGGGGGATTGGAGTGAAATAAAGTGATTTTCTTTGGGGAGAGTCTGCTGTTCATCTGTCCAAAACACACGATTGTTGATATCTCTGTCTCAGGTGTAAGAGATGCACAACTATATATGAACCTAACTGCAAATAGGATGATGAGATAAATAATAATCCTTTGAAGTAACCAGTAAAAGTAACGTTTTCATTTTTGCCAATGGTGGTGGCAAAAACTTTGATGAGCTGTCAGCATTTCAAGTCAAAAAAGCTCGATTTGGAAAGACTCACAATTTCTAAAGTAGTATGAAAATTAATATTTAAGTCAGTCTACATTATTAATTAACTTCACGTACACATAAATGTGAAAACATGACTTTTTTCGATTACACTTCGAATACAAGTATAAAGCAGATGAAGGAACACAACCGATAAATGCTGAACCTATGATTGTGTGTCCATTTATTGCATATATTGTATTCATAGGATTAAACAAAGATTTGAGGAGGATTAAATGGATTGCTATTTTCTTTTAAACAAAGCTATCTGGCCCGTGTTCTGAATGACCACTTTCCTACTTTATGGTGGGACATCGAACACAGCGCTTCAAGTGGCACATGCGCTCTCGGGTTTGTGGGTGGTAACCAGGAAGCTGAGGGACAGCAGAGAACGTAACGCTTGTGACTACTGCTACCCTTTTATTTTTGACGCAAGGTAAGAATACACACCTTTGCACAACTGGGTTATGACAACACCATGCACAAAACCCGCGTCACGAGGTTGTGAATGAGCGTAAAAACAGTCGTGTTTGTCAGAGGACAGCCTCTGTTGTTGTTTATTCTCACAGCGACATCTAGCGGTCTGTCTGACAACCTGCATGCAGGCGGATGACGTTGTTTTTTCCTGGAAAGTTTAAGAAATGCACTTGTTGGTGTTAAATTCGAATCAGTCTAGTTTACACCATTTCATTTGAATAAAGGCTCACAGAAAATGCGGTACAATGAAAACTTCTCATGGCCACAACACTCTTGAGTCCTGACACTCTGTCCTGCGTGTCTGTGTACAGTTCTGTGATGGCAGTCGACTGGATTGGATTCTGCTATGCTGCAGCCATCGCATTGGGAGGATTCATTGGATACAAGAGGAAAGGTTGAATGCTTTACACTTTGTGACCTTGACTATTTCTTTTTATTCTTGAGAAAAAATGTCCAAACTTTTTTTGTTGTTGTCCATTGTCTCATTACAGGCAGCGTTATGTCCCTGATGGCTGGTGTCGTCTTTGGTGGATTGTCTGCTTATGGGGCCTATAACGTCTCCAATGACCCGAAGGACATTAAGTTCTCATTGAGTGAGTATGGCTAAACTTATTGTAATATGCAGACCTTCCACAGAGACCCGGTTAAATTGGCCAACCACTATCTTGTCATGGTTCTGTCTTTCAGTTGCCTCTGGACTCTTGGCCGTAGTGATGGGAACAAGATACAAGAAATCTGGAAAAATACTGCCTGCTGGCGTCATGGCAGGGCTAAGGTTAAAATCCCACTTGCCCAACGTGCAGGAATTTATTGACCACTATAAAGATTGTAAAACTGTTTAATGGTTTAGGCATTGTTGAACCGCTTTTTGCCCATTTCTTTCAGTTTGTTGATGGTGTTTCGGCTGTTACTCCTGATCATGGTGTGACCAGAGGACCAACGCTGACCAGACTGAGGAGGCACTGTCGCTCTTTCAAAGCCTTGTTTTAAAGGACACATCATTCCCATTTAGCACGCTTAAACTAAATTGGTTTACATCGGTGTCCTGGTAGTAATAATCATTATAATGCATTGTCTGCCCCTTTATTTTTCATTAATGACCTATGTCAACCATACACCAATACGACCAAAGTATAAAAACCAGTGACCTGTTTTAATGTTAGCTGCCGATCAGTGTTTACTTTAATGCAATCACAAACTGCACAAAACCCTCCAGTGGATGTTAAGCAGATTCATCTCTGATTGCAGTGAATCTGTTTTTATTGTATATAACTCAAATTTATTTTTGTAAATGAGCTTGTGCGTGAATGTGAACCTTTTTGATTTGAGATATATATATTTTTTTTTGCCTCACAGTACTGGTAGCTCAACAAGCTTTGGGGTTGCTATGTTTGTCTTGGCAATGGATTTACTGTTAACACTACATCTGACCATTGATTTGACTCAAATCAAAGAGACAGTAGTTTCTCAAATGTTCTACACAATTTATTTAGGGGACTCACTTCATTAAAAACTGTGATTTGTAATTCAAAAACTGATTGTGTTGTTTTGCTTTCATCTCAACTTAAGCAAGCAAATACAGCATATCGTCGTACATGTTGAATTAGGCAAACCTTCCCTCTGCTTCTATATGGAATGTATCAAAACATTGGTTTTAGCACCTCCCTGACCGTCTTCACGTAGACGTCGTCGGGCTGTGGCTTCCTCTTGCTGCCTGGTTGGAGGAACCTGCTGATGGCGGGATTCTGAGTCATCCTGCCCTGGAAAGACTTTAACACACCATTCAATGTTAGGGGTGTAGTTTTTCCAAAGATTTGGTGACAGTTTTATCTTTTCAATGATGTTCTTCTGTACATGCAGCCTCGACGCGCTGTGTCACGCTTACCTTGATGTTGGGGAACGTTGACAGGATTGCTGGGAATTTCTCCTCCAGCATCAGGGAGCATTCAAGCAGCGCCACATCTGCACAGCTCAGTTTACCTCCCACCAGGTACACCGGCCCGCACAAAGCCTGAGAGGAAAGAAGACGCGCTGTGTGTCGGCGATCACAAACAATCACATAGCCTGTAGCCATCTGCAGGCCTCGTTTACATTGTTACATGCTTTTATTCAGTTATTAGACCATTGAATATATGTGTGTATATGGTAGGTGTATCGGTACCTTTTCGAAAACAGGCAGATAACGCTCCGTTGCTTTAGAATGAATATTGTCCAGTTTTGGTTTTGTATCTGTGACGAAGGGCAACATCATTATCATTTCCATGTGATCCATCAGTCCTTCCATGTACATGTTGATCCTGAGCGAAAGCAACAACATACACTGTTACACACCCATCTACGACAATAAGCTATACATACGCACAGTAGATTCGGCCATCGTTACACTAATACACGAATGCATCATACATGACACGGTCTTTCAGGTCCTTTCCATAGAGATTGTACTTCTCTGCTATGTAATTCAGGATTGCCTTGGTTTGAATAAGCTTCATGCCATCTATTTCCACCAAGGGAACCTGCTGATACATGAG
The DNA here is from genome assembly GCA_016785305.1 of Colistium nudipinnis. Taxonomy (NCBI): domain Eukaryota; kingdom Metazoa; phylum Chordata; class Actinopteri; order Pleuronectiformes; family Rhombosoleidae; genus Colistium; species Colistium nudipinnis. Next base: position 201,556 of record JAFBJU010000465.1, read on the forward strand.
ATCTCCGTCTGCAGAGGAAACAAAGCAGCAGGTAATGTGGGCGGGTTGCACGATGACTAACAAAAAGCACTTTACACAAGCACACACACACAAAAGAGGATCATGCCACAGGGCTGACTTGGGAGCAGCTGTTTGTTTTTTTTTGTTTCTCTCACAGCCTAAGACGCCCGATGAATAAACGGTGTCATACATGGTTTCAATTGTTCTAACAGTGATCAGTGAACAGTAAGAAATTAAATAATCGTTTCAGGTTGGTTTTATCGGTCAACCATGCAGCCAAAAGATGGCGCTCGGGAAATAACATCGTATAACTGCAAACGTGATGTGGCAACAAGAGAGACATCTCACACACATTAGCGAGTGACTCTTTTTCTTCACTTTTTGCAAACTCACCACTGAGGAGTTTCTCATACTGCTCTCGGGTGGTCAGGAACACCTCGTCGAACTGTGGGGTGTGGAGTTACATAACCGAATGAAGTCACATTTAAGGGATTTCTTGTTTGTGTGTGTTCTTGGTTTTTTTTACGGTGAAACACAAAGTTATTTATTTAAACCCCCAACACAACCAGCACTCACCTCAACCTCTGCGACGGTCAGAAGCCAGCGGATCGTCTCCATCTTCCCTCTGCCATTGAAGTAGGTGAGCACAACTTTTCCAGCCATGGTTACTGTGATTTCTGAGTGACTGCAACAGAAGACTGCAACGGTGCAAATAGAGGAGAAATAATTACAGCGTCGCGTGACGTCAAGTAAACACGAACGTGCTGCGATTGAGTTGAGGAAGACTTCCCTACCTGTGCACAGCTCTGTCTAAACTCCTGATGCTTGGACGAATGGACAGTGTGCACGAAGTTCAAGTCGTTATATAAGTGCATTCTTTGAAGGGAAAACAACGTGAAAGGTGGAGATAAGTTGGAAAGTACGCGATTGGTTGGTGCGGGCAAATGGAAGCACTGCTCATTCGCATATTAACCGCAAAGCATCATGGGAAACGTACAATAGAAATCATTAAATCCATCATTCATCGGTAACTTCCATATTTTTAGGAATAGTCGTAACGAATCCAATGTGATTTGATGACATCTGATCAGTTGAAACCATAATACTAAATGGTTGTTGTTTTCGCCTGTATTTAACTATGCCCGCTACCATTTTTGTTTTCGGATGTGAGGGCGATCTGGCTGCGACATCTGTCACCCCATTGATCGCTAGGGTTGATTCGGCTGATCTGGCTGGCTAGGCGGGTGTCCCCTTCCTCCCTCACCGCTCCATGTGTGTCCCTCCCGACGCCCCGCGCTCGGTGGAAGAGGACGACGTCCCCCCCGGAGGACGACCATTCATCGGTATACCAGTAGCTGCGCTCCCTGCTAGAACCTCCAAACAAGCTCAAGGCCCATTGGTAGGAGAAACGTAGGGAAGTCAAGCTCCAAGCTTCAGACACATCCAAATGAGGCGCTGCACGTGGCAGTCTGCCTTACTTTTCAAACTGTTCTGATAAACATTAACATTAATATGCAATAATATACAATATTGCATATTATTGCATATTGTGGTTTGGTGTATTTACAAATAAATAGTGTCTGTCTTGTCTCCTTAAACGACATAATTACATGTCGACCTTTTCTACTAGGTTCTTCTCATCTGATAGAGTTTAACAATCTGTACAAGGTGCAACATTCTCTCCCTTCATAAAAACTGACAATCTTGATGCCTTATTATTTAAATATTATACTTTCTTTCTGACAGACACACGCATGCACACAGACAAAGAATCACGTTAGCCAACACTTGAAGGTGGTTTTGTGTGACGGCACTTAAGTAAAATATTAAAACAAAGGATGATATTTTCCAGTCGCTTTTGCGACACACAATTGAAAAGGGGCCTCACCATTAACCTGATAATATTTCAGTTGCGCTGAGGGAAAAGCTGTTATGTTTCCGCCCGGCCGTGAAGGCAGCGTCATGTTACAAGTAGAAGCGAGAGTGAAACCTGTTGGAGGCAGAGAAGTGAGTGCACCCAGCAGGGAGGAGACTCGCTGACACACCGCACGTTTTATTCATTTTCTACCTGCCTCTTATCTAACATCGGGCACTGATCCCTCTGTCTCTGCATAGCGCGAGGTGAGTTAACCCGCCTGCTTTACGCCCACAGCCGTACTAGCCAGCGTTAGCGTGGAGCTAATAGACCCAGACCCACCCGATACGGAGAGCTAGCTGGCGGGCTAACCCCGATTGGCTAGGCTAACGCTACTAAGCGAACGGTGTGTCAGGCTTTGTGGTATTTAACTCCGACCTTCAGTGTGATGATAATACTATGGCTGTGTGTTGCTTCCTGTGTTAATGGAGTCATGAGTCGACCGGTGTCCCCCGAATTGTCATTCTGCTGGACAGTATTTGCAAATTAGCGTTAGCTGTTATATGCTCAGGCTGATGACGGCGGAAGAGAATGTTCCAATTGAAACAGAAATGAAATATAAGTTACTATGTACTATGCATACTAATTGCATCAACTTTAGGGCTAGCAATTAATTCAGACTTCGCCGCTATCTGCAGAACGTTTTAGATGTATTCCCTTATTGGTTGGGCTGGTTCATACACCTGTGTAAAGGTGACTACATCCACTAGCCTCAGTTTGAAGTTGAATATTAGTATTTACATAGCTATGTATATATTTCGATTTTTAGAAATTCATTTCTGGGCATTGTTAGCCGAGGAATGGTGTCAAGAGCTGGCTATTCTAGTGTCATTCGAATTTAATGTACTGCTTTTTGATTTTGGGTGTAGAACTAAAATCACAAACCTCAGTATAATACATTGAATCTCCTTAATTTACATCTTCCAGAACTACAAAGTTTTGATCATGAAACTCTCAACAGTTCCAAAGCGAACTCATTCTTAATGAGTTCGCTTTGGAAAAAAAACTGCAAGTAGTCCTCGTGTAGTTTTAGGTATGTGTATGTAATAAACTGGTATCTGATTGTGGGGGCTGCTTGGCAGTGCAGGTCTGACTTTGAACATAAATAGTGCCCGTAGAACATTTTGTTGTATAAACATTTTACTGTTTGTGCTTCTCTCTCTCTCTGCTTGTAGGTGTGCGCTAGTGAGGATGACGATGCCTCATGTAGGGGCAGTATTTGCAGCGATAGCTGGAGTGATGGCCATCCTGTTGCACTCCGCCATTCACAAGATCGAGGAAGGACACCTTGCCGTGTACTACAGGTATCACAGAGACGAAATGAACTCGGCACAAACGTGGATGGCATGTTGTTATTTGTACCAGGCCCATGACCAACTAATGTAACAAAAACATATATTAATATGGATAGTAAACCTTAATTGTTTATGTGTTTTTGAGATTAACCAAATAACGTGAACACCCTGTACTGTCACGCAAGATTATTCAACAGAATAACCACACCATCCTAAATTGCTGTTACAACTAAATAAACACACATTTTCCCATCTGTGGAGAAAACTAGATTGGCCAAAAAAAACTGTGTTTATATATGTTTCAGGGGTGGGGCTCTGCTGACTTCTCCCAACGGTCCTGGATATCACATTATGATGCCTTTCATTACCTCCTTCCGATCAGTGCAGGTAAACTGGCCTTTAGGCCCTTACACAAAGGTTTTGTATCGGAGCACACGCAGAGGAAAAAAGAGACCCCCACACTGCATACACTTGGTGTGGAAAAGACTTCAGATGTACAGAGAGTTCATAGTGCAGTGCTGTGCATGAAAACCAAAATGGGATGTTCTATAAATAAGTCAGTTACCACATGCAAACATTTGCCTCTCAACAGTGGCTGCACTGCAGTGGTATTCATTTACACCAAGTTTATGCACCATTTGTTTGTACAAGTAAATACGGTTCACATGAGCCGTGTTAAGGTTACACAGTGTTCTTGTATCAATAAATACACATTTTGATAAATTAAGTTCGTAACATTAATAATAATTAAGGCGAGTGTGCGTTAAAGGATACAGGTAATAGTAAAGGATAAAAGGAGTAAAAACCAGTAAAACCAGAGGGCAGCAATAACGCTACTCCGATAATGACGAAGATTGTGTAAACCCAAATCAACCTCTCGTTTTATCAGCGCTTATGTTACTGACGGATATTTAATCAACTTTGTAAATGTTCTACGATATATTAGTTTATTTATTATTCTATTTGAATCTCCTGTGGCCTTTTTCCTGAGTTTATCTAGTCACACCACTATTTTCAAAATGAAGAGTTAACGTTCACAGTCAACATCAAAAGTGTTATTGACATAGGTCAACCTAAACAGCCTTCCTCTTTACCTAGTCATGCACCCTTTAATAAACAGAGAACATCTAACATGCAACAGATACACTTCGGTGGGGAGGAGCTTTGTAGTTGGAGAATAATCCACAAGTGTTTTTTTTTTTTCAGACTACTCTCCAAACTGATGAGATCAAGAATGTGCCATGTGGAACAAGGTAAGACTGAGCTTTACAATGTAGCTGAAAAAATTGTGCAAACCGTGCACTCGTAAAAACAAATCATGAATTTGAATGAATGACACTTTTTTTCTTCTTCACAGCGGCGGGGTGATGATCTATTTTGACAGAATAGAAGTGGTGAACATGCTGGTCCCTTTTGCAGGTACAGAGTGATCTTTCCTGCATTACCAAAATGCCTGGTGTGATTGACTCCTCCTGCCACTAAGCCATACAATAACTCCTCATTTATGTGCAGTGGTGGACATTGTGAGGAACTACACTGCCGACTACGACAAAACCCTCATTTTCAACAAGATCCACCATGAACTCAACCAGTTCTGCAGCGTGCACACGCTACAGGAAGTCTACATTGAGCTGTTTGGTGGGTGTTTGTTTGTTTGTCAAAAACCCATTGAGATTCAGATGCTTAATTGAAATGCATAATTAAAAAAATAATAATGCTTTCGCAGTATGCTGGACGCTGTACCCCTGAAAGGTGATCACCATATTTAGTTTGTTTGTGTTCCCCTGATGCAGACATTATAGATGAGAACATGAAGACAGCGTTGCAGAAAGATCTTAATGTCATGGCACCTGGACTTACGATACAGGTATTTACACATGCTCGCAAGACTTGAGCACTAGAGGGGTTTAGTGAGCAGAAGGGCTGCGATTCAAGGCATAGTTGGGGCTGCGGCGCATGGCTCACCCAACATGGCTACAATACACGATTTACATGATGCAAGTTGGCTGTTGAAGATCACTTTATTGATCTTGTGGGTTATAGGGTTAAGGAGTAGCCGTTGTTTCTCTGTAGTCCCCACTATAACAGACGTGTGTGCATGCACATCTTAATGCACTACGAAGATGATTATTATTATATTTTTTACTGTGAAAGTGGTTGACAGTTAAATTGGGAGCCGCGAGCAGAGGCCCATCTTGTGTTTCTCTCTTATTCCTTATCCTCTATCGGTGTCATCCTCGCAATGTAGGCAGTCCGCGTTACCAAGCCAAAGATCCCTGAGGCGATCAGGAGGAACTTTGAACTCATGTGAGCTTGTAAATCTTTATGCATGTTTCAATTCCTGTTTCAAATGCTCTGTTGCCCACTCACTTAGTTCAATTGAAACCAAACAGCAAAACATAAATATTTGCATGCGTGCGTGCGTGCGTGTGTGTGCAGGGAAGCAGAAAAGACTCGTCTAATGATAACAGCTCAGACTCAGAAGGTGGTGGAAAAGGAAGCAGAGACGGAAAGGAAGAAGGCCATTATTGGTAAGTCATATCTATTGCTATGTGTTTATTTGCGTGAGCCGGCAATGCACATTTTTGGTAGTTTCACCCAGGTCAGGTACATGTTTGTAACCCTGCTTTCCACCTCCGCCTTCTGTACAATGGATAAAACGCAGATGCTTCTCTGTTCTACAGAGGCTCAGAAGGTGGCCCAGGTAGCAGAGATCCACTTCCAGCAGAAGGTGATGGAGAAGGAGACGGAGAAGAGGATCTCTGAAATAGAGGGTTAGCCATGACAACACACACAATAACACTTTTTTTTTCTCTGATAACATGGTTTGTGTGTGTTACTGTATGCTGTGGCTTCTGGTGAGCGGATTTGTCCCACGTCTGTCTTCAGATGCTGCCTTCCTGGCCAGGGAGAAGGCCAGGGCTGACGCTGAGTATTACACTGCTGCCAAGTTGGCGGAAGCGAATATGGTAAGCAGAATTGCATCGCATTTCTGACACAAACGCAACCACGTGACATAATTGAATGTTCACACAATGCTGCGGCTCTCCCATGTCCTCCCAGGTGAAGTTGACCCCAGAGTACCTGGAGTTGACGAAGTACCACGCCATAGCAGCCAACAGTAAGATCTACTTCGGCCAGGACATCCCTAACATGTTTGTAGAAGGAGCCAGTAGTTCCCCTAAGCCTGGGCGCTCCGCTAATCTGCCCAATGCCGAAGCAGACCAGGCTTAAAGGAACACTAGAAGGGCAGTGACTCCACAGCCCCGCCCCTCTGCACAGGATGTAAGACCCTGGTGTGGTCTCGTGTTGTTTATGGGGTGGAGAGCGTTGAACTGGTGGGTGGGACGTCTTTGCAGCTAGTTTGGTGAGCAACACACTTGAGTCTTAAATCTAAACGCCGCAAAGAAAGTGGGGAAAACGCAAGGGGAAAGAGAGAAGTAGTGAGATCAAGATGAGGGGGGAAAAAAAAAAATGAAAGTGTTTCTTTTCACTTTGGGGAAAAGACAAGTTTTATGAATGAGAATGATGCCATAGTTAAAAAAAAAACAAAAAAAACGAAAGCGTAATCGATGCTTATGCCTGGGAAAGGTGACGGCAAGTCACCGTGATTTACACGTGCTTGCAATCAGTGCAGTGTTGCTCTTGGACCTGCATTGTTTTTGTTTGTTTGTATGCAAGAAGAGGGAAGAAAACGAAAATGTTTTTTTTTTTTTTTTTTATGTTATTATTATTATTATTAATAATAATTTCTGCTTCAGCTGAACTGGAATCTGACAGGTGACACTAATTAAAAGCAAGCTGGCTCGTGTGTCATGTTGGTTGGTCATCTCTTACACTAAAAATCCCTAGTTTGCTCTTTTCTCTCGACACGGGGTCGTTCTGAGAGCCTCGTATCAAGTGACGTTAGTCCACGACTTTAAAGTAATTTTGAAAAAAAAAAAAAAAAGAAAGTGGACATTGCAGTTCACTCACTTCATGGAGACCACTTAGATTTACAGAGAACCGATATCGCAGGTATGATTTGCAATATATATATTTTTAATATATATGTAGTGTTCAAGTGGCCTGAATTAATTACATTTTCACCCGAGCCTGCATTAAGTAGAAAGTAGATGTTGTTCTGTGGATAATCAAAAGTCTTGATGGTGGGAGGGCTGTTTATAGGTAGGGTAATGTAGAGTGCGGTCAGACTTGTTATTGTGTGCGAGGTTTTTCAGTGCGCACCTACCACACAAAGACCTGAGAAGCTGCACTAAGATCTGCTGTGGCGTTTACTGTGAAGCCAAATGAGAGAAAATGGTTCTTGGGCTGCTGTATTCATTCATGCCATTCAATCTGATTTTCTCTGTTAAAAAGAACACTTCAAGATGATTGATGGTTCAAATTAATATGTGAGCGCAACTTAGGTGTCACACTGGAAGAAGTTGTGATTTGTCTTCCTTTTTTAAATAAATCAAGTGATTCTTTCTTTCACCTGGTTTTGACCCTCAGAGCCATGCATGTGGATATTTCTTTTGGCTTTATTCAGATGCCTGCGTATGTTCTTCTGCAGCTTATTGTGACGTGGCTAACTAAATGTAAATTCTCAGGAAAATTTGAGTTTTATTTTATGGCACCGGCTTCTACTCTTCAAAAGTTAATTGTGCAAAAAAAGAATATGGTAGAAAGAAGAAAAAAAAAAAAGACACCACTCAACTAAAATCCGATTGTTGCCTGCGAATATTGAATGTGACATTTTTAATGCACGCCACCATTTTACTGCCGCATCTACTTACTGTAGGTGTCTCCCACCCTCATTGTTTACATTTTTGTTCGAATTCAAGAATTTTGTTCAGCAATGTTTGTTTTTTTCAATTTTTTTCTAAATAAGATGATTGGAATGATTTTAATTGTAACACACATTAGCTAATTATTATAATGTAATCTTCGTGAGATTTCTTTCGGATCAGTTTTGTTGAACGACATGAGCTCCAGTACACCCCAAAAACAAGCTTCGCTCTATTTAACAATAAATGTCGATGTTTGGGCTTTAACCAGATGCAAAATGGTGCTAGTTTTATTTAATCTTTTAACTTTTGGATTTTGCTCCACCCTGTGTCTCAGAAACATAAAAAACTAACACTATTGAGAATGCAAGCCTTAATTAACAATGAAATATCCTGCCTGGAGTATTCAGTTATTATTGTAAACTAAAAGGCTCCAGACGGAATTGGCTGTGAGCTCGTATGTGCACAGTGTTTGATACAGCCTCATCACCAGCAGTGGACGCTGTTGGTGTTTGTGGGATGTTGTGATGTTTTCTTGACCTCTGTATTGCAAGGTACCGGCTTCACAATGCATTTGCTTCGGTGGCGGGTTGCCAATAAAGCTGTAAAAGAAGGGCATGCATTTCTTAAGTATGGTCATTTTTTTGTCAATATTTTGTACAATCTGTGAAATTTAAACATTGTGTCTTTTGTTTTCAAAGGTTTATATGACGACATGTTTTCAAATTTTGACAATATTCTAAAATAAAACCTATTTTGGTACCTCTCTCCTCCTCTTGCCCGTTTGTGTGGGGACATTGTGCGGTACACTTTGACGGCGACGGGAGGAGAGCTAACACCGGAGGAGAAAAACGCATGGCCACACATGGGTAGCCTGGCATCTTTCAACATCGAGTTTGTGAATGGGACTTGGGATTACGAATGCTGTGCGCAAGTAAACTTAGCAGTGGGTAACTTTGATTGTAACTATTTAAAAACGCAGGCCTCAAAGCTCCTGTGACGGGTTCTAAAGGAATTGAAAGTGCTTTTTTTTTATTTCCTCTTCTCACACCCAAATTCACACGTGCCGTTATCGACACCCATCAGAATAATTTAAGATATCCAAAAAATAAATCAAACTTGAAATAATCATAACATGCTGATGTGTGTGCTACTTGTTTATTTCAACGGCCCGGCGGTTGTGGCAACTCCGTGAGTGAGACATACACTCGGTCCATCACACTATCCCTGTTGGTCTGACCCGCATGACGTGTTGTAAACATTTCATACACGTGTTTATCTGAATTTTTACAAAGCGGCCGTCACAATCCTCAAGTCCTGTGGTCAGCTGACTTTTTTTGGAAGCATCCAAAGAGTGTGAGCGAGGTCGTGACCGCTGCTGCCCGAATGACCAGATGAGAAAGAGCCTCTAACAAACTCAGGTTTTATGGTCTCTGATGTCTTTTTCACTGTCCTTGATTTTTTTTTCACTGTCCTTGATTTTTTTTCCCCCCACCAGGGTGTTTGGTGGTAGTCTGACTTTCTGTCATGTCAGCGAGGACTGTGATTTTAAAGTATGTCTGTGAGTTCACGCTCATCTTTATTACTGTAGAGTTGTTCTCTCTGTTTAGTGGACGTCTAGTGGAGTGTTTATTGAAATGGGTGGTCTGATCTCATATCTGGGTCACAAAGGCAGCGAGTTTAAACCCCCCCTCCCACCCCCCTCGGGAAGTCGGGTCAAGGTCGGGTTTGCAGCTTCCTGGTTGAGCCAGCATTTCTCTGTCCTTCCTTTTGACCCCGACTTCCGATCATCCGATCCTGAATCCTGCCGGGATCTGTCCCTCCCCAGAGAAGATACCAGGGCGCGGTGGGTGTCCTCGGAGCTCAGGACTGTAAACCCAGTCCCGCAACTGCAGTTTGATTCTGAATGCGAGTCATCGCTGGCACATAGCCGCCCAGTGTTCTCTCCTATCCCTATACTCTGGTGGTTGGTTAAGCTGTCACACAGACCACCGTGTGTTCGTCGACAGTTCCAGGATTAGGAATCACAGTATGGATGAGGCAAGGAGGAGGAGGGAAGAGCCTGGAGAACTTTAGAACATGAAATATGGAACATAGAACATGGAATAGAAAGGGTGAAGCACAACAGCATTGCCGCCACTACGTTTATCTTTCAATCTGGGGTGTGAATTTGTGTTCCATATTTGCGGGTGTGTTTTCAGTGTAGATTGCCTTTGTACGTCTCCAGATGTCGGGTCAGCTCTTCAATGCGCATGTCCTTCAAGTGAACCAGGTGTTCTAACCTGCTCACTTTCATCTGTAAGATCTACACACACACACACACACACACAAAGTAAGCGGTTGTGGTGAGGCCACAGCAGATTTTTAACAATAATCTGACTCATCTCACTGAGATAAACCCGAGGTGTTTCACAGCATCATCATTATTTGCTTCCTCCGAGGTGCATCTCTCTCCCTTTCTCTCTCTTTCTTTCTCTCTCTGTCTCCCTCACACACTCACTTTCATGTGTATAAAAAATTGCATTCCCTACAGTTTTTCCTTGCAGATGTTTTCCTTGTCAGCAGACAGTTTCCCATCATTTTAAGAGTGTGTGTGTATGTGCATATGTGTGTGTGTGTGTGTGTGTGTGTGTGTGTGTGTGTGTGTGTGTGTGTGTGTGTGTGTGCATACCTCCACAGTCTCTTGCAAATCCATGACAGCTTGTTCTTTTTCCTGAAGGATCATTCTGAAATTTGGGCCCATGTCTGTGTAAAATTGCACCGCGTGTTGAGGCTTGCTTGAATTAAAAAAATAAAGACCGATTATTTATCAGTATCTCAAACACCATTATTTACGTGTTTGATCGAACATAAAAAGAACATTTGTAATACCCATTTCTAAGTCTGCTCCTGTCGCCATTTTTCATCTCCTCTCCTCTCAGCTGAGCCACTTCAGTCCGATGGATTTCTGGACACAAAACACCAGTGTAACATTTCCAAAAACATATCTGTCATCGGAAACCTGAAACGATTCATCCAATAAATCTTGTGGACACAACTGGAGCAAAGGGAGGCAGAAGGAAGTAAAGAAGTGTAAGATGGAGGGAGTGAAATAAGGAGGTCTTTAAGTTGGAGCAGGGCTGAGCTCAGGCCAGCGATAAAGGCCTTCCGGTGATATGGGGAGCTGATATGAAGACCTGAGCTGTGAGTGTGACGGTGAATGAGGTGCAGATGGGGGAGGAAGGAGCAGAGGGAGGAGGTGCCGGCCTGAGGTCAGCTTTCCAGGGCAGTTCCAGGAAATGATTCGTTGTGGGAAACGGAAGAGAAACACGTCACAGATCCGCTCCCAAAAGGTTGCGTCATTCTCTTATCAGTCCTTTGTGAAGTTAAAGGTAGGTATATGTGTGTCTGTGTGGGGTCACTGCGATCTATGGGACAGATTAGCATTAACAGAGCGATGTTAACAGGGCACAAGTGTTGCCCATATCAGGGCAGGCGAGGGCAGGCAGGGAGCGGAAAATCATTATTTCCCAGACACACATCAGAGTGCCTTGAATATGCTGATTTTGTGCAGCTTCAATCTGGATTCCAGACTAACTGTGTCAGCTGAGACATTCCACAAATGCATATGTCGTGCATAAGTCAAAAGAGAGAATATTCCTGTTATTTCAAATATTTACTACGGTTTAACCTGGTTAGACCTTCATCACTGTGTGTGATGAAGGTGTCTAGAGTGGAATATGTCAGAGATACTGCATAGGAGAACATTTTTTTTTAGACATTAGTAATTTGTGGATTGTGTTTTTTGTAAAAGAAAGAAAGAAGGAAACAAACAGATTGTGTTATGCATTGTGTAAATACAGAACAGCAAGTTTACCTGCATGAAGTTTATTCTGGTTCCTGGAGTCAAAATATTCCACATCCTGCAATCAGCAGAAAGATTTTGGTAAGTTGATTAGAATATTTTGTAAATATCGTTGAAACAAACAAACAGTGACTCGTTGTGTTTGTGTCTCTAAGGCAACGCGCATCAACATCCAGTACACACCAGTATGTTGTCGGTTGGCCGCTCCAGTTTCTTGTCTATCCTCTCTCTCAGGGCGCTCAGTACAGACTCTATCACTCCCCCAGAGCTCAGTACAATCCTCTTTATTGTTTCCTCGGGCACATGAAAGTTCAGCTTGGAAAACACCTTCCTGTAGACAGAAGAAAAAAAAACCCCACACCTTTTTATAATTAATTTTTATTCCTTTTAAATATAAGTGATAGATATTTACTCTGGTTACAAATCATGTTAATGTCGTTGTTTTGCGTGTATTTAACTTCCTAAAATAAGAGCACAACGAAACGCTAATCAATTTATCATTTAAAAAAAAAAAAAAAAAAAAAAATGAGACGAACGTATTGGGGCGGGACAAAGTGGGTAGCGAACCAATCAGAACGAGTGTTATTGTGTTACCGGAAGTTTTCAACCCCGGTGCACTTGCTGCATCTCTTGTCACCTACAGACATGTGGGACAGATACAGGGACGAATATCAACGACGTTGCCAAAGAAATGCTTCCCTTTTTTTTTTAAATAAACCGTGTGAAGCAGAAGATACCAACGTGAACGAATCATGTCGAAAATCATGCCGAGGTAAGCAGGCAGTTAATGTACACGAAAGGTAACACTGGGTGTGATGACGCCTCTACTGTGCACACTTGAAGGAGAAGGACATAAAGAAAGACTTAAACGACGCATTGCATTTGAACTAAACCCGTCCGCCCACTAAGTCGACTGTAGATCTGGTTGAATACAATTGTTTAATTTGGTCGACTTAAACAATTGAGACGACTTAATTATGACAAACTAAATCAACATTTGCAGTCAAAATCAGCACTAGTTATAAATTATCAATCGGGGGGTCATAGGTCATAGTTTAACCAAACCTATTCATAGCCTCCTCTAACAGATGGAAGAATGCAACTCATAAAATAAAATAAAAAATGAAACCAGCTGGTTTCTTGCCTGTTGAGGACGGTCCAGTTATTGATCTTCTGCGGCGTGGAGTTTGCAGAAGCATAGTTGTGTAGTTCAACAAGCCTTGGGAAGAAATATTTGACAATCTCAGCGGCCAGCACTGCAGAGGGTTCAGCAGAGAAGTAGCATCAGGTCCGAGGTAAATGCACACACACACACACACACACACATACACACATTGGAACTGCTGAAACTTGTGAAAACTAAATGAATGCAGCTGGAGATAGAAAGTGAAAACTGAATACTCGCTTCTCCTGCTTCTTTGTTCTAGTCCCCTGTTTATCGAAAGGTCAACTACCTCCGTCACTGAAGTCTCTCGTGATGTGTCTCTTTGGTCGGGTCAGAGGTATTTCGTCTATCCATGTGTACAAATCCTGCAGATCCTCTTTGTTCAGTTCTCGATCCATTATCCTAAGAGATCAGAACAACTAGGCCCTCTTGATACCTGCTTCTTCTTCTTATTCTGCTGCTGCTGCTGCTGCTGTTGTTTGGTTTGGCAAAACATTTCGGTGCATTACTGCCACTACTTTTATCTCAGAATTCTGGCGTTCAGGCAGTTCTATTGGTTGTGAACAAGTCTGTCCAGCCTCATCATAAACTCTGGTGAAGAAAGACACATCTAACAGTGTGCACTATTAGTGTTTGGAGGATGCTGCGACGTCTACTTGACCTCTGGATTGCAAGTTAATGACTTTACATGCATATGCATTTCTTATGATATATTTTTTAATAATACTGTATGTGTAAACCTAATTGGGTGCCGCTCTCCTCCGTGGGCCTGTTTGAGTGTAGACATTGTGTAGTACACTCGGATGCCAACAGGAGGAGAGCTAACACTACAGAATTGTCGGAGAGAAAAGTGAAATGATCAAGTTATGCTCCCAATTAAGGGCCGACAAGATATTTAGCATAAATGATGATATTTGGAGAAATGTAAAGAAACAAATGACCTTAATTGTTAACATATGGTTAAAGGTTTAAACACTGTAACTGTAAACTCAGACCTCAAAGTTCTTAAAAATGTGCACTTCTTGCAAACTGATAGTTGAGAAAAATCCAAATTCCAAATTCCTTGACATAAATCATACAAAAAAACTATTTGCACTATTTCCAATGTTGTCTACACAATAAAACACAGAAACATATATATTGTTTTACATCCAGCTAAGTGTTTCTGTCCAGAAAAGGAGAGAGAAAATCACACAATTAAAATGTGCCGGCTACTTATTTATTTCAATGGCCCGGTGGTTGTGGTGACATGATCTTGAGTCAGTGAACGCTGGGTAAAACACACAGGCAGACCATCACACAATCCCCGTTGTCCTAACCCACGTCACGTGTTGTAAACAGTTCATACATATGTTTATCTGAGTTGGTCAAAAGGGTGGTCACCATCCTCAGGTCTTGTGAGTCAGCGGACTTTTATAAGCATTCAAAGAGTGCGAGTGAGCATGTGACCCCTGCTGCCTGGATGACCAGATGAGAAATAGCCTCTCACAAACCCTCAGTCTTTATGGAAGCGTTTCTGACGTCTTTTCACAGTCAGATGATCCGTCCTTGCTTTGTCTTTCCGACGGTGTTTGCTTGTGGTCTGGTTGTCTTTCGTGTCAGTGAGGATTGTGGTTATAAAGTATGTTTGTGAGTACACGCTCATCTTGTTTTCATTACTGTGGAGTTTTTTTGTTCCCCTCTCTGTTTAGTAGATGTCTAGTGGAGTGTTTATTGAAATGGGTGGTCTGATCTCATATCTGGGTCACAAAGGCAGCGAGTTTAAACCCCCCTCCCGCCCCCCTCGGAAAGTCGGGGTCATGGTCGGGTTTGCAGCTTCCTGGTTGAGCCAGCATTTCTCTGTCCTTCCTTTAGACCCTGACTTCCGATCATCCGATCCTGAATCCTGCCTGGATCTGTGCCTCCCCAGAGAAGATACCAGGGCGCGGTGGGTCTCCTCGGAGCTCAGGACTGTAAACCTAGTCACCCAAGTGCAGTTTGATTCTGAATATGAGTCATCGGCGGCACACAGCGTCTGCTTCTATAGCCGCCCAGTGTTCCCATCGCATTCCTGTTCTCTGTGTGTGTTTGTTACAAACTCTCGTGCAAAGAGCATCATCTTCGCTGTTTCTCAACGGTCTTGTCTCACCTCCTGAGCATTTTTGTGGGGATCACCTGGGAGGATTTTGTAGTCAACTGTAGTTAACCCTGAACATCCAGCTTGAGACAGAAGGTGACAAATACTGCTCAGCCTGTAAAAAAAAAGTTACTTTTGTAGTTAAACGGGTTTGTTCAGGGCAAATAAACCAGACAGTGTCATGAGGGTTCCCTTTAGTTAAGACCTGCTCACGCAATGCCTTGAGGCAGTTGTACGTTTAAGGTTTATCAGCTTTACGTTCTAAACTTGACAATGTGGTTGAAAAGATGAGGACAATTAAAGCACAAAAGGTTTAAAAGCCTGCCAAGTTGCATTTTGGGTCTTGCTCCCAGTTTCTCTTTCTAATGCTCTTTTTTTTTCTCTCTCTCCCACTTTCTTTCACCCCCTCTCCCTTCTCTCTCCCATTTCTCTCCTTTCAACGCAACCATTTCTGCTGGAGGTTTCTTCTCATCGGAAGGGAGTTTTTTTTTTTCCCCTTATCCAACGTCACCCTGCGCTTGCTCGTTCTGGGATGTGTTGGTTTTTTGTCTCTCCATAATTAGCGTACGGTCTCTGACTTACTGTAAAAGGCCTTGAGATCACAACAATTTCGATTTTGTGCTGTATAAATGGCACGAAATTGAACTGAATTTTGTTTCAGGAACTTGACTCGGGCATTATGAATATCAACAATATTAACGGTTACTTATACTCCTTTATACCCCTATTCTAGAAAGGCAACAGACAAAATGACTAAGGAACGAATCATTCTCAACACCTAAGTACACCGCAGTCTACGGACACCGTAAATATGAAAGCGTGGCTATTTAAGGATGAAAGATCAATATTTCCCTTTGTCTTATTGGACACGTAATAAGAGCAATCGAGCAATCGCCTCGGTCATATGCGAAGGATCAATACGGATGAATCCGTCACAGCAGCACGCAGCCGGAGGAGATCAGCTGCTCCTGATGCGGCTCAGCAGGGTGCCCGTCTCCCGTTGGCCTACTTTAACAGAGGGGACATGAGCAAAAGACAACACAGAGGCTGACACACACCCCCCGGGTCTTAATGGTAATGTGACAATACAGATCCGTGATCCGTGTCGACGACGCATGTTCCCCATTAGTCAGCTTCCTCGTGTGTTGATTCTAAAATTGGAAACTTGAAACTGTGGACATTCAAATCAGAAATGACAAGTCGACCCACTTCAACGGGAAGATGACGGATGCCACTTCAGACTTGGAAGGAAGTGAGCCACGGCATAAACCTAACACTCCATACTCACTCAGGATTCAGCCAGCGCTTCTGCTCTCTGCTCGGCCTATTTGCTACGCCCCGTTCATATTGCACAAAGACGGTTTGAAAAGTCGGAGGGGTTCATTGATTCATTGAGCACTTCATGTGTTGTGTGAAGGCACAGAAGCCGCACACAACTGTGGATAGATGGATAGATAGATGACCACACCGTGACAAACACATTCGACACAACGCACGTCGCGTAGATGTCGCTAATAATCGAATGTTTCATAAGCTGGAAACTAAATCCCTACAGCCGAATCTCATTCACTGGAACAGTGTAAGTTTGTTGTTTATTGTTGTTGTTTATTGGCTGTTGGAATTCATGTTTTAGACACATAATCTATTATCTAACTCTTTCGTTGCTATGACGCATTTCAATCCAGGTTGACGCAGTCCCAATAATCATTTGCCTTAACTACTTTTTCTTAAGAGTAAGACTTTTATGTAGCAGGCTTGCATCTTTCGATCTGGGTTCCATATTTGCGGGTGTGTTTTCAGTGTAGATTGCCTTTGTATGTCTCCAGATGTCGGGTCAGCTCTTCAATGCGCATGTCCTTCAAGTGAACCAGATGTTCTAACCTGCTCACTTTCATCTGTAAGATCTACACACACACACACACACACACACACACACACACACACACACACAAAGTAAACTGATGTGGTGAGGCCATAGTAGATTTTTAACAATCATCTCACTGTGATAAACCTGGTGTTTCACAGCATTGACATCATTTGCTTCCTCCTAAACTTGCAGATGTGGCTTCAGCTGGAAAAAGAAAGAAATGTTATATCCGCTGAGCAGAGGCTGACTCATTGACTCTCTCTCTCTCTCTCTCTCTCTCACTCTCTTTCGGTCTCTCACACACTCACATCTGTATGAAAAAGCTCATCCCCCACAGAGTTTGTTTGCAGGTGTTTGCCTAGTCAGAAGCCAGTTTCCCGTAATTTTAAGAGTGTGTGCGTGTTTGTGCGTGTTTGTGCGTGCGTGCGTGCGTGTGAGAATGTATGTGTGTCTGTGCGTGTGTGTATTTACCTCAACTGTCTCCTGTAAATTCATAACGGCTTGTTCTTTTTCCTGAAAGCTTATTCGAACATCTGGGTCCATGTCTCTGTAAAACTGCACTGTGTGATGAGGTCTGCTTAAAAAAAGAAAGAATGACATTATTAACGTTATAAACAACATTATTTACGTATTTGATTGAACATAAAAGCAACATTTGTAATACCCATTTCTTAGTCTGCTCTTGTCGCCGTTTTTCATCTCCTCTCCTCTCAGCTGAGCCACTTCAGCCTGACGAATTTCTGAACACAAAACAACAGTATACCATTTCTCCGACTATTGTGTAAATTAAAACCAATTTGCCATTGGGGACCTGCGGGGATTTGTCCAATAAATCCAATTGGAGCAAAGGGAGGATGAACTTGCAGCAAAAGGGAGACACAGGGAAGTAAATAAGTATTGGCTGGAGAGAGAGAGAGAAATCAAGAGTTGGAGCAGTGCTGAGCTCAGGCCAGCGATAAAGGCCATCTGGTGATATGAGGAGCTGATATGAAGACCTGAGCTGGGCCTGTCATGGTGAATGAGGTGCAGATGGAAGAGGAAGGAGCAGAGGGAGGAGGTGCTGGCCTGAGGTCAGATTTCCAGGGCAGTTCCAGCGAATGATTAGTTGTGCGAAACGGAAGAGAAACACGTCACAGATCCACTCCCTAAAGGTCGCGGCATTCTTTTATCAGTCCTGTGTGAAGTTAAAGGTAGGTATATGTGTGTGTGTGGGGGGTCACTGCGATCTATGGGAGAGATTAGCAACAACTGAGAGATGATAACTGGGCACAAGCGATGACCATATCAGGGCAGTCGAGAGACGGCAGGAAGCCGAACGTCATTGTTTCCCAGGAAATCCCAGTCAGACATCAGAGTATTTGAATATGCTGATTTTGTGTTTGTCTGATGAGAAGTAGATACAGCAGCATTTTAAACTAAAATTACATTTTTAAAACTTAAAACCACTTCCCTCTCTGTGCTAAAAATAAAAGCTAATTTTGGATTGTGCAGTTTCAATCTGTATTACAGACTGACTGTGTCATCTAAAACATTCCACAAATGGATATATCAAGCACAAGTTTAAAAAAAGAGTCATCATACTCCTGTTATTTCTGCAGTTTCCCTTAATCCACTTGATTTTGACTGATTTACTACGGCTTAAGCCTCATCACTGGATGTGATGAACATGTCTGGAGTCAAATATGGGAGAGATGTTTGGGAGATTGTGACGTTTTTTGGGGTTACTAATTTGGGGATTATGTGTTTGGCTGACAGACTAAGATTGCGTTGCGTCGTGTGTAACAAAGCAGCCACTGTACCTGCATGAGGTTTCTTGTTGTTCTTGGTGTCAAAATATTCCACATCCTGCATTCAAAAGAGAGATTTGGTTCATAATGTGGTTATTTGATTCAATGTGTCATTTATTATTATATTTTTCGAGTTGCGGCGCTTTGCTCACACCGAGGGACACCTTTAGATTCACACGAAAGGCACGGGATTACGGTCATTCATGTTATGCACTTAGATCAACATCCAGTACACACCAGTATGTTGTCGGTTGGCCGCTCCAGTTTCTTGTCTATCGTCTCCTTCAGGGCGCTCAGCACAGACTCTATCACTCCCCCAGAGCTCAGTACAATCCTCTTTACTGTTTCTTCGGGCACATGAAAGTTCAGCTTGGAAAACACTTTCCTGTACACAGACGAGAAAAAAAACAAAAAACTACTGATAACGGCATGAACTACCAACTTGAATGTTTTATGTGCTGATGCATTGGTGACGGTAAACAAAGAGGGCGCCGAGCCGTTCACGGTGAAGTCTGATCATTTTCAAGGGTAATGTTGGATGCTGCTAAACTGTTTCGATAGGAGGATAGGATGGACCTTTTTCTTTTTTTTCAGCAAACGCATATATTTAATGGCACATTCTAGGGTTTCTAGAAGCCCTTAATTCTTTTTGAAACTATGTTTTAGTCTGTGTTTTAGATTTAAGGCCTAACTTTTTTTTGGTACTGGCCGTGTAACCTTCATGCAACCACAGTCCTGACAGCGATATGCATTATTATACTTCCCCTTTTTGGTAGGCATTAGTTTACACATTAATGTAGCCTCTTTAATAAATGTATAATTATAACTCCACCGGTGACAACATATTTTATACCCTATAACTATATTACCATCATCTATTATATTTCTATGCGGGAGCCTCCACGGCTGTCCTAGAGACAAATTATACATTATAAATAATAATAAAAAAAACAAAAAAACACTTGGACCTGCTTACATCGGCCTTCATTTGAAGTGTCAAAACAAAAATCTACATCTTTCTGTTTCGGTTCACCGTAACCTATATTTTATTCACAGCCGCAAATAAACAAAACACAAGGGAGTGGTGTCTCGCCTGTTGAGGACGGCCCAGTTATCGACCTTCTGCTGCGTGGAGTTTGCGGGGACGTAGTTGTGTAGTTCGACGAGCCTCGGGAAGAAATGTTTGACAACCTCAGCGGCCATCACTGCGAATACACACAAGCACGTTCGCGCTGGATGAAACCCCTTCAAACTAGACGAATGCCGTCGCGGGGCAGAACGGGGCGATCGGCGTGAAGCTCGAGTCGTCTACCTCCGTCACTGAAGTCCCTGGTGATGTGTCTCTTTGGCCGGGTCAGGGGTATTTCGTCTATCCACGCGTACACCTCCTGCAGATCCTCCTCGTTCAGCGTGCGATCCATTTTTTCCACTTTGTAAACTATTATTTCCCCGAGCTAGCTGCGAAGGCTTCGCACCACCCCCCCCGGACAACGGGTTGTTTAAGGCGTTGCTAAGCGACGGCGGCACAGGTTATGGCGAGAGAGAGAGAGAGAGAGAGCGCGCGCGCGAAAGCGAACGCAAAAAAACCCGAAACGCCGTCCGTCTCAAGCGATTCGCTGTCAACGTCAAGTCCAATTTTAAAAGCTGGGAAAGCCCTGGTTTCAATAAATAGGCGCGTTCAAATAAAAACCAAAGGTGGAAGGCCTCGGTGCGGAAAAACAAACTAATAGTCGTTGATTGACATTGGAAGGAAGGAGCGCAATCGTGTCTGCAGCATAGAAAAGGCTCTTTGATTCAAAATCCCCTGAATTTACACTTAACATGTAAGCAAGTCAACAAAAACAAAACAAAAAACATCGACAGATAAAGAAAAAAAGAATCATTACTTTGACAAACGTCAAGCATTCGTGGGGTTAGGACAAAAAAGAGCTCTGAGAGAAAATGTCAACTTTCCCGCGGTGCATAATTAACATAGAAGAAACGAATCATAAAGTGCACAAGTTGTTGTCCCATTGAAAAATCCGTTCACATTCCTTCTCTCCCTGGACGTCGGTACCAAAACTTTGTCAAGGAGAAGTCGCGGGGGAAACCGTTTGATTGGAACAATCGCCCCGTAAAGTGTTCACGTATCCCAGGATCGAGGCAGGCGGACGCTTCCCTTTAAGTCATCGTGGCGGCGGAGCCATTCGTCATTTGTAAAGTCAATCGGGCCTCGGGTTTTATACAGGTGATGAGGCCGCGATCCCCCGGGAGACCATGGCCGATAGAGCAACTCCGTCACTTAACATCGGATCCCGTCTCCATTGTGAATACAGACGAGCGTGAAACAAAATCCATCGCGCCGGGTCAGGGGCTCCCAGTGTTTACGCCGTGCGGAATAAGCTGTCATCTGGGCCTGCTGGGGGGCATCAGGGCAGCTCTCCCTGCGAGCTGGATGAAAGAAAAAAAACAAACACTGTTTGGAGGAGCTTCTCTCAGCATGACTGTAATTTTAACTCCATCTCATTAAGTTGTTTTTTTCCCCCCCCTTTATGTCTGTCTTTAAGCCACTCAGTGGTGGCCAGCACAAGTTTACGTGCTTACTAACTCGGTGAGTCAGTGCTCGTTCATTACACTGCCATGTCGGATCCGGACGTCTTTAGAAATACAAATACCCTGACTCGTCTTCGCTGGCACAATTGCTCTCCCCTCCAGATTGCCCCTGCTTAGTGGTCAGACACATTAGGCCTCACGTACTCTACACAGGGAATTCTCACATTTCGACCTTTTCTGAGATCTCCAGTCCAGCCATGCCCCCCCAAGCCTCACTCATTGTTTCCCATGCTCCAGCCATCCCCCATTCTCATCCCTTATGTGCCACTATTTTCACCAATTTAAGCCCTTAACATTAATAACACTCTGTGGCATTTTCCTCTGGCTCACTCACGTTAGGGGACTTGAAATGTCACACCTTTAGTTTCAACTACTTCTGAGTATTCTAAGTCTATACCATGAGGGTTCCCGAATCCCGAGGATTTCGGAAAGTACGGGTGTTGAGCTACTGTCCGAATACATACCTGAGTGTGCGGCAACGAAGAGGGCTTCGGCTTCACCGGAGGCACCGGAGGCTTTGGCTTCGCAATCTTAGAGAGCAGATGTTCACATTTCAATGAGTGGCAATGAAAAGGACGTTGGAAAAAGTCGAAAAAAAAAACTGTTGGGGAAAAATATATCAAAAATAAAGGGACTAGTTACTGTGTGTCAAGTACCGATTTTGTTGCAAGTGGCGGCAGAGATCGGGATGGAGGAAGTGGCTTAACCTGATAAAAAGAGCACACCAAAAACGTTTAACGAAAATGTACACACAATATGAAAAAAGCCTTCAATTCGTTTCCTGAAAAATAAAATAAGAAACCTAATCAGACTGCACATTTTACCTCAGTAGGGATTGGCTTTTTTGAAACAGATGGTGGCTGCAGAGAAGGCGTTCCGACCTGAAGAAAAATATGTATTTACTGGCTGAAAAACATCATAAACCTTAATGTTAAAGACTGCAACTGCACATCTACTGCCACTACGCATAGATTTAAATATGAATTGCCTTACAATGAGAAACCCTACGGGGTTTGACAATAAATGAACAGATATGTTTACCTGCTGAATCTTTGACGGTTGAGGTACAGCTGTCCTGGGAGGCTGTAAGGGATAAAAAAAAAGAGATGAGTGAAAAAAGAAAAGGGAAGGTTTAGTCTGTTGAATTTTTGGTTGCTTTACCGTAATAACAGTCTGTTTGTGATTTGGAATTTTGGAATTGCATGCATGGAGCTTATTTGTTATCAGTGTGGGACACCAAACGATGACCTCACCTCTGGGGCTGCTCTGATTGGCTTCTGGGCTCCCGTGTGTGGTCTGGCAGCAGCAGAGAACAGAGGTTCACAGTGCTGAGTGGCCGTAGACTCGACAAATATGGGCTGGCTGATGTGTCCGCTCCCAAGACGGGGGCTGCCTCTGGCGCTGTTGGACTGAAACACCGGGTTGGCTTGTCCAGCGGTAGACTGGGGGCATCTATTAAGAAGAAGACAGAGAAGAAACAATGAGAAAAAAAAACACATTTTTTGTTCACGTAATGTCGCCGGAAGAATGAAAGTAATGACTTGTTTCTGTACCTCTTTGCAGGTCGCCTTTTTCTGATGCAGAGCACCAGACTCCCAATGACCAGGGCCAACACCAGAAGTAAGCAAACCGCCAGAGACGCAATAATCACCGCCATTCTCTTTTCTGTATACACATAAAAACACACGCACGCGCGCATAAGCGCACGTATTGTTGGCAGGATTATTCCTTGCTCAAATAAGAGCACGCGTGACCTGCTCAAGAGTCAAAATTCCCTCATCAGTGCATTTCTACAGACCAACGGGGGAACTCCACCGAATCACAGTTGGTGTGTTCATCAGTACAGAGCACACTTGTTGGAGAACATCTCTTTTTGACTATTGAATCTTGGAGAAAATTGTGTCATTCCAGGAACAGACACAAACCGTTGTGTGTGTGTGTGTGCGTGTGTGTGAGACATGGTGATTAAAATGTCAACTTCAGCCCTGGCCAAGCACAAGCATGAGGTGGGCCGTACCTTCAGGCAGCACCGACTTCTGCACGTCACAGAAAGGTGAGGCCCAGCCAGGGTCGCAGTGACACCGGTTCTCGTGATTACACACCTGGACACACAAAGATGAACAATCGCAGTCAGTTATGCCATCATGGCTCTGTGGGGGACCGAGAGTGTCCAAACGTATTTTTACCCCGTGATTGTTGCATTTGGCAGAGCAGTCGTTTGTCCTGTAAACTTGTATTTTTGTGATGTGTTGACATTGTTGATTGTAGCACACCTGAAGAAAAAAAACAAAAAAACAGTGAGGACCATGACACTGTTGAACAATTCATGGCGTCGACAGAAAAAACAGGCCGTTACCATGTTGTCGCCACACTTGGTGCCAGTGGGTACCATGGCCAGATCTGCAGGGTAGTTATCTTCAGGGCTTAGAGCCGCTTCATTGCACATTTCCTCGTTTGCTAATTTGTACGAGTATTTCCTGGACGTCACCGGAAACTCCCAGCCTCCGGAGCAGTAAAGTTTGCCACAGTATTGATTCCTGAAACCGCACACCACAAACCAAATATTTCCAAAAGGCCAACAATACCACACGCTGTTAACTGGGGAGCTGTTTCGTCTTTCCATGGCCTACCGGTTGGAACATCGTTGGTGAGAGAGTATTCCTCTGCATTTTCCGTGAATGTAGAAGCATAAAAATGAGGCTAGTTCAGCTTCTGAAAATGCAACGCACAAAACAATGAAATACAGTAGCCGCTAATGCGGGCCTGGATGTATTCAAATGGAAGCAGATCTCAACCAAATGTTCCCAGGTCATTCGCTGTTTTTGTTTTACCTGGTCCCCAGAGTCTCTTGCAGTGTTCCTGCCGTGAAGGACACTGACCATTATAGCAGTAACCTTTTCCGTGGTTGCAGGCCAGGCCGTTTTGGGTGTAGTAGTCATCGGGACAGGAGGCAGAGAAGCCACCGCAGTATTCTGCCAGGTCACAGTCTCCGGTCTTTGGTCGGCAGACACTGCCTGTCGGCTTCAGCTGCAGAGCAGAGGGAAGACACAAGTGGTGATGTGCCGACTACTGAAATACATACAGTCCCACATAAAACCAGCCAGATGGCACAGCCAGACAGCGTCTGGTTATGTGGTAACACATTTTAGTATTAGCCTGATTTCAGGGGACACGGTGAGCATGACTTACTTGGCAGTTGTGGCAGCACTCTCCCTCTGCACACTGAGCCCCTGCTTTAAGTCTGCAGGTGGTGGCATTGCAGCAGGAGTTCTGGCATTCCTACAGAGGGGTGAAGAATATTAGCATTCATGCTTTTCACGTCCGCTTGCTATTAAAAATAAAAAATAAAAAAAAAATTTGATTCTCACGAACGCACAGACCTCCACAGTGCCACAGTCGCACTCCTCTCCCGACTCCAGGAAGGCGTTTCCACACACCGGCCCTCCGTAGATACCATCGGTGGTGGGAGAGTCCAGCAGACAGGCAGGGTTCACTTCCTCCAGAAACCTGCTGAGCTGCTGCTGACTGCAGCTGCTGAACACTTCGGGAAACACGAGCCTGCAAAAAAAGCGATGCGAAGCACGGGGCAAGAGAGGATAAATATTAGCTTGACTTTGGGATTAGGAATAGCAAATGTGAGGCGGCGTGGGTGCGGTCGAGAAACTGAGCGCACCCAATGCTCTCTGCCATGATGCAGCCTTTCTTCGACACCGATGACCCACAGGCACAGCTCTCGGTATCATGGGACAAGCCCAGGTTGTGACCCATCTCATGTGCTATAGTTGAAGCCACTCCTATTGGGTTGGTGTTGTAGTCCTGTTTTAACAGGAGAGAAAAGTAAAGTAGCGTCATTCACGTTGTACGATTCCCACTCAGTTCCTTCCATTTCCATGTACGTTTGACCCAGAAATGGAACATTTATTGGAGGACACAGTTAGCCTACCTCGTTGACAGCTCCGGACTTGGAGGTGCACATTGCATCGTTAACGGCCAGGCCAACAGTGGAGCCATCAAAATTCACTCCGCTGGAAGCAGAAGAGTTCAAACGCGTTGGGAGACCCGCTCGACAGTATCGGAACCCTTTCTATTACTATGAGGTCGAAGCGAGCTGCGTCTTACGTGACAAACTGAGCATTGTCGTGTTTGGTCCTGGACACCAGGCTTTGCTGGCGCCACTTGAGGAAGCGCTCCAGGGTGAGCTCAGGGGTAGTGCTGACCTCTATGTGATCGCTGTATGACCAGATCTCCAGACCGACCAGCATCACACGAATACCCACAGGGCGGTACAGCTAAAACACAGCGGCCGCGTTATCGCAAAGTAGAAATTCACCCTCAGCGGAATGAATCACCGGGCAATTAGTTGATATCAGCATTTTTTAATATGAAGGAGTGACACAGCTATAAATCACAAATGATGCTGTCACGGGAAGCCACATTTGGATCTAGGATGGTCATCCATGTTGGCCCTTAACTTTTTTGTAGGAAGATGTGAGAAACTGCTCAACTCAGGTGGGAATATTCACAGTTAAAGTTAGATCTGCACAGAGGGAACTTTTTTGAGTTTTTATTGGTCGAATTCCAGCCAGGAGAGGCCAAACAGTGAGAAAACATACTTAATTACTGAAAATGGGTCTAATGTTTAGTAGAGTGGTAAAATTCGCTTTAATATGCATCTGTAAACAGCATTGAATAGTTCCTACTGACAAAGTGAGAAACAAACCTACCTTGTCCACATGGTTTGCTATTTCAAGCATTCTGTTCTCCACGTTCTTCTTAGTGTTAAACTTCTTGTACTAAAAATAAAAGGTTATTCATAAATGAGCAATGGTTTCAGCAGTGTCTGTAAAACACAATCATGCTATTTCTTGAGGTACAAGAGTATTAAAGATCATTGTCATTAGATCTGCAAAACCAAACACACTCAGACAGAAACAGGAAGCCATACCTCTGTGTGGTCGACCACCAGAACCAGCTCCACTGTCCTGGCTTTTACTGTTCGCTCTTTGTTCTGGGCTCCACTTTTCTGAAAAACAAAAAATATTCATTCATAAATTAAGTGTGTGTGTGAATATACAAATGACCCTGTTCAGTTGACCCAGGTTCCAGGTTGATGATGTTTAATACAGCCCAGGAATTGACACAGTATATATGTTGTAGTGTTTAGTGTCTCCTGTTCTGCAGCAACAAAATCAATACTATGATGATCCCACACAATTAATTACAGAAAATGATTCCAATATGCAGATTGAGTTTTGCCCATCGAAACTAACTGTCACTTATTTATAATATATGATTTATCTCCTCCCTGTTTAATTTATATTTTGTCTTTTTCTTGTCTTGTTTTCGTTCTTTTTTTTCTTTCTCTCCATTGCTTTTATTATGAACGATAGCATTGATGTTAAGTGGTACAAAAACTACACTTTATTACTAGACTTTATAGTCATTTTATTTTAATTTATATTATGTAGTGCGCTAATGCACCTCAAAAACAATAGAGGCTGATGGATATAAGCGTTATATATATATATATATAAGGTGTATTTGTGTATGTGTCCATGCGGTGTGTCTTTACCAGAGTGCTGAGCTGGAACAGTCCAGACGGACGAGCTCCATGATCATAGAAAGTGGTTGTGTTTCCATGGGAACAGGAGCTCCTCTTCCTCCTCAGGTGTTTGTACTTGTAAACAGCATGGGGGCCCCCATCACTTTCCACTTTAAAGCTCTGTCTCTGGGCCTGCTGTCCTGCCCCAGGACCAGCCAGAGGTTCAATAAGGTACATATGTCCCAAGAGAAGCACAAACCCTCTGCAGTGCAAAAGAGGAGACAAATGCATAATCTTTTATGTATCTATAATTCTCAAACACATCCCACTTTTACTCGTTATAAGGAAGCGTTTGTTCTTACTTTCCACACCTGTTGACACTAGAATATATTTCAAAGCCCATTGAAGGCAGCTTCAAATAATGAGGTGTGCATGACTGCACTTCATGCAGTCTCAATGGTCTGCATAATGCAGCAAATTAATGCTGGGGGACATTGTCCCTTTGCATCCGACTCACTGATCATGAGTCATAGGGGGAGTCTTCAAATCTGGCCCTCTATTTAGGGAATTTTAAATTAGAAATACACGATGAAATAAATTTACAGCCGGCATTACTCACTTGATTCCAGAACACAGTCCCATGCTGGCAGAAGAGTCCTCCACCCCCACAATGTGTCCATGGTAGTAGCAGTGAACCTGAACAGACATCCGTCATTTGTCAGAAAATGAGTGATTTGACACGCAAACTTTAGCATTTCGCAATCTGCCAAGTCTCTTAATCAAATATAGAAAAGTGATCTGGCCTGAAGATGAGTATTTTGCTCTAGGCTTGTGTCATGCTCAGAGGAAATGACAGTCTTCACCTAATATGTCAATTCTTCTTCCAGTTAAGTAAATCTTATTACGAAACTACAAAAAGCTATAATTTCCCTCATGGCCTGTGATATTCTTAAATAAATAGATGACTGCTGCGTATGACATAAAACGCCTGTTAAATGATTGTTTTTTATGAATGAATGCCATTGTCAATGACTGGACTAATAGAGAAACACAACTGAGACTTGCTGTGACTGCGGCTGTGTTTTACTTCTGAAAAGCCTGCAGGCTCTGTACAGTAGGATAATTACTGTTTAGCGGTCTGATTGCTCCTATCGCAAATTTATGAATTTATGTATGAGATGAGTGTAACTAGTTTCTGATGAAATCCCCTAACATAGAAATATTGGCCATTAAAATGGCTGATAGTGAAAACAGGCAACATGTAAAAGTTAGTTAAACTGTAGTGAAGGAATGCAAGGCTACATACCTCAAGATCTGGAATAGTTGTGACACGTGTGCCCCGATCAGAATAATGTGTCACAGAAAAGTTTTTCCCAATAAGACCCCTGAAAAGATCGTAGATTTTAATGTAAATAAAGGCAATAGATTAAAAAAATACTGCAAAGTGAAGAAAAACAAACAACAACTGACTTGTTCCTTTCCAGATGCAGCGTGTAGTTTTGCTCAGCAATAGTCAGCGAGTACTGGAGTACATCAGGGTATGTCTACACACACACAGAGAAGACTTAAATGTGTCCTTCAAATGATTTTACACAAAGTGGTAAACGTGTACAAGAGAGTTAGGTTACCTGATGTTTCGCAGCATCATTAAAAAGGGAAGAATCCTTCAACTTCTGAGGTATCACTGTTTCGTACTCCATCACATGAGGTAGGGTCTTTTTACCGGCCACAATTATTCCTACAAGTAGGCACATTCCATCATGAAAAAGAATGACCAAAAGATAGAAAGTAATAAAGAAAGATCGAAGGACAGAAAGAAAGAAAGAATCTTACCCCATAAGGAGAAGAGAATCCTTATCAAATATCTGGTATACTGCATGTTGCTCTGTCGGAAGGACGGTGTCCTGTGTGCTTTGCAGCTTGAGGCTCAGACTGAGACTCCTCAGCTCTCCACCCTCCCCCTGCTGCCGTGTAATATCCTGAACAATGTGTCAGACTGACCAACCACGGGAGTCACTGAGGAAACTTAACCTTGTGCTTTTAAAACCAACGTGGACACTGGGAGGTGCTGACTCAAGCGATATATAGAGGTACAGTCATGACTTTCTGGGAATGTTGTAATTGTTGCACTTCCCTGTGTGAATGCTGCTACAGCAGAACCTTTTGTATACGTCAGCCAACTTCAACCATTCAGGCCTTAAAATATTTCCCTAAATCAGGGGATGTTTCAACTTTATTCAACAAGTCATACTTTTAAAAAACTTGAATGAAAAACATCTTCCCACTTTTATTGAGAAATCTTCCCATTTATGCTGAGACTCAGGGTTCAGCAAGGTCACACTGTATTTATTCAGTTCAAGTGGAAAATGAGACAACTGAGACTTTTGTAGAGTTTCAAATCAGACTGACACACATTTCCAGTAGTTTTCTCATCCATTTTATTTATTTAACACTTATATGATGCACAGAAATTTTCATAAAAAATTTAAACTAGGTTAATATCGATGTATGT
>JAFBJU010000465.1:230982-246095 GCA_016785305.1 Colistium nudipinnis
CAAAGATTTAATGCAGTTCTGACAGCTGAGCCAACAATAGGTCTAATTGGTCTTTGTTGCCATCTACTGTCTCATTGGTGGAGTAGTCACTTTTATTTTATGTTTTGTATGTATAACCGCAGTTTAATTTAGATTCTGTAATACATTTAGCACATTTTTCCTGTGCTGCTTATAATACCAAAATACATCACTGCAACAACAGATTTTGTAGTACTTCTACAAACAAACAGCTGTTCCCCTTTCCCAACCTGTGTTACTGTGATGATTTAATGACTCTCATTTAGTCACACATATATTTCTACATGACATATATTTCGGTAAATATTAACCCATAATGTTAATCGATTACTTGATTAATTCAACTATTCAAAGCAAATAACAGCAAACTGCGTGACGCTGAAACCGCGCTCGCGTCTCATGGTTGAAGCCCTTGACGTCTACTGAGGAAGATTTTTGGTTGTGTGTGTGTGTTTGTGTGTGTGTGTATCAAAATCCTTAAATATAAAACAGAAAATATTAAAATGTTTTTATCTCTGGTAAAATCTTAAAGTAAGCGTGTGTTTTTGCTGGTCTCCACATTTTTCTATCGGTACGTGAATGCAGCATTTGACAACCGCCAATGAAACACGAGGACGTCATCATTCAGCGACAGTCAGGACAGGGTATTTACCAAAAATAGAAGTCTCTCCCGCTAGTTCAGGTGCGTTTTTTTTTATTATTACTATTTCCTCCAACATGGAAGCGTCTGCAAAGTGTCCGACAGGGGACTCGGAGGAGCTGAGGCAGGATGGTGAGCACCCGTTCAGCTTCACCCCGCAGCTCTTCCACCTGCACAGGGACCACGAGCTCTTTGAGGTACCGTATAACAACAGCGAAGTGAACGCACCGGCAAAATAAAACTCAGCAACTGTAACACGCTTTGTGTGGACCCTGTTTACAGGACGGAGACATCCACAGACACCTGTATCTGCAAGACCTCTACACCTCAGAGGCAGAGGACCAGCCAACGACCAGGTATGGAGGACAATTTAATCCACCTGCTGCAGGAGCCACATTTGTGGCCTGTGTGTGTGCACTAGCTAACCGAAATAGCCAGGCTGTTTAATCCCTCAAGAAAAAAATGCTTTACATAATAATAAATGGTTTAATAAGGTATACATAATACTATTAATAGCCTTTCATGATTTAATATGTCCTGTCTATTGTGGTATTTTTGGACTGATGTTTTACTTAGCAACGATGAAAAAACTTTAGTTCAATACATAGAACAATTGAAAAGATAAGGAAATATATGTTAACCACCATTGAGGTGATGAGTTAAAGGGATGTTATGACCTTTGACTTAGTCATTGAGGCAAAAGTGAATCCTTTTGGGTCCAACTAACTTGTGACAGGTCTTTGGTACAGTTTTTCTAACAACACTCGTTTGTTTTATGACAGAAACACATTTACAATATTCATTGTAATATACTTTGTTTTATTGGAGTTAGTGTGAATTGTCCCAATGATTGAGCCATGTTTTCTGCATCCAACCCCCCCCCCCCTTGAATGTGACTGTGTAATATTATGAAAAATAAGTAGAATAAATAAATAAAAATGGGAATAATAATCTGTGGATTTTAATCTTTAGCCCATTGTACTATCAGTGATAGTGGTGCCTCTTGTCTGCTTCCAGTGTTTCAGAGTTTGCCTGTCACATCTCTGGCTGCAGTGAAATTTTCAGTGTGCTGGAGGAGTATGAGCACCACTACAACTCCCTGCACAGACATGTCTGCTCCACCTGCCGTCGCTCCCTGCCAAGTGCCCGGCTCCTTGACATTCACATTCAGGAGTGGCACGACTCTCTCTTCACCATCCTCGCCCAGAGGCAAGACATGGTGAGCCAGATTAATAAATTAAATATTTATGATTTCATCGCCAGCTATCCGCTCAAGCTATGAGGGAAAGGCTGTACACCAAGTGAAATATCCTGAATATGTTTTGGAGATGAAAACTTTAGGCTTCAAGCCTATGTTTTTCTGACACTTCCTGCACTTTGTTCAGTACGAGTGTCTGGTTGAGTGTTGCGGACAAAGGTTCAGGACCAGTAAACAAAGGAAGGATCATCTGATAAGAAGTCACAAGTATCCTCCAGACTTCAGATTTGACAAAACCAAGAAGGACAGAGGGTAAGGTTGCACCGTTCGCATTATGTCCACTAGATGGCAGCAAAACAGCAGTAGGCTGCAGTAACTACAACGTGTCAGTTGAGGAGGTCCCTTTTTTGAAGTAATCATGCTTCTGAATTTACAGAATTCATATATATAATTGACATAAATAGAGATCCTCTACAACTTTAATTAAACCAATGTGTAACTTCTCTTGAAGACTAAGCTACAGTGAGAAATATTATAAATCCTTTGTTTTTAATCATCTTACAAGCCAGTAAAGGTACTTAAACCATTGTTGTTGTTAAACCATTATATTCTCCATAAACACTCATGGATATCTATTTTTAACATTTCATCTTTCTCAACAGAACCCGAGAGACAAAGAGGCCACAGCAAAAAGACACGGCCATGGAAGTAGTAGACGATGTTTGTGGGACTGAGGGTGTGTGTGAGGTTTTGTTGGGTGTGCTCTCCAACCAACCCGAGCAAGGTGACTCCATGGAGACGTGCATGTCTGAGGAAGAAGCTGTTCACATGGCAAAGTCTGACGCTGTCACGGAGCACACAGGCTTTCACAGCGGGGAGTGTACAAAGACACAAAAGCCACAGTACTCTTACAGGTTGGTTTTAAAAGTAATACCCTGTCCTCAGTCAACCATTTAATATAATATTTATTAACATTGAATAATTCAGGTTAACTGCGTTTAAAAAAACAAAAAAAAACTAAAAAAAAAGGTTTGAGCGTTTGAGCTAACATATCAGTAACTTAAAGTCACTGAAAGTTAAAAGTGATTTATATACGAGTTAAGCAAATTGTAGAAAAGGTTATATCTAACATGTATACACAATGTATCATTTTAATAATTGTAAGTTGATGCCATCATAATATTTATTATATTTTTATTCTCACAGAGTCCCTACGAGTGTGTGCTTCGGTCACGGCTCTGTCAGAGGTTTCAAAGGACGGCGGGGACGAAGAAAATGAAATGCCAGACTTGCACCTTCTATTTGGTATCCTTTTAATTTGCATATTTTAATCCTCTTGTCTTGTAAGTGAACATCTTTACTGTCACATGTGTCTTTAACTTAAAATAAAATGGCTCTTTCAACAAAGAAGCGATGTCTATTAGCTTTTGTTTAGGTGATGTGGTGCACCATGTTGTTGTGTGCTTTTCGTTTCAGCTGCAATGCTCCCGTCTCACTTGTCTTCCTTGTGGGGTCATCCAGTTTGTCAGTAGACGGACAACATAGAAGCATTCAGTGAAACACTCAGTTGGTCCTGTCTGTAGTTGTATACTGAATGCTGATGCTAATGTTCACCTGTGTTATGCTGGTGGAACAAATTATGCAGGTCAAATCCAGGCAGTAATTAAAAAAATGATAAGGAGGATAAGGAGGAGAAAAATAGGAATGACCAAATTTACATAAATTATTTAATAATTGTACAAAACACCTTTTCACAGGTCAAATATAAAATAGACCGACTGATGTGAGTCTATCAGTCTAGTTTACTATTTTGAAAAAATAGCAAACATATTTCTATTTAGTAATGAAACGGTAGACTTTAAGGAGTTCTTCAAACATTTGTGCTAAAAGGTCGGTTATTTATAATAGTATTATAAAATAGATTTATTCTATGGTTAATTTGTACTTTTATAGATATGATAATAATCATGTTTTAGCTAATTCAAATGTGTTTTTGTTGAATTAAGGTTGACTATTGTGACTGAAAACAAAGATCAAAACAATGAATTCAAAAATTATTTTCGGTACCATCTACATGTCAGAAATGTTATATAACTTTTTATTTTCCCTCAAGCTTATTAAAGGTTGGATGCAAGTGATATCATCATATCTAAGTAAATATTTAAACAAAGAAGTTACTCAAATTAATCAGAGTCTTAAAGTGAATATTAAATTTAAACCACAAGATTTAAAACTGCCTTTTAAAAAAAGGGCATTTAAAATGGAAATAGAACATTCACATGGTCAATTTAGTGAGATATTGCGTAAAACCAAAAATTACAGGCTTTTTGAAAAGCCATGTCATCTTCTCTTCTCTTTACGTTTACAAGAGCACAAAAAAAACCTCAATTGATGAGAAACTGAAACAAAAATGTGATGAATGGAAGCCTTGTTTGGGTTTGAAAAAGTACATTACAAAAACGACCATGTTAACAAATAATTTACCGCAAAGAAAATCTTAAATATTCAATAGATAATAAAGAAAAACGAGAACTGCAGGTGAAAATATATTTCTCCGACATGTGTTCATGGAACTAACCGATTTAGAATGAAGCATTTTTTTCTAAAAATAATGTATGAAAACATCTTATGCAATAAGAATTTACTCCGTAGAAAAACCAATATTTTACACAGAATTTAAAATGAGCTTTTGCACAATTTTTTTTTTTCATTTTTTTTTTTTTTTTAAGGCAGCTTTCCCGGTGAAGCAGTTCAATGTTTGTGGGGGTTAAGACAAGTAGTACATCCCGTATGGTCCACCGAATAGGCCCGGGACAGGCAGGGCGGGCCGCGGTCCGTTCAGGGCCGCGTAAAGGGACGGTGCTCCCATCGGTGCGTTCAGGGCGAAAGGGAAGGGGAAGGCCGGCAGCAGCGGCTTAGCGGCCAGCTTGAACTTCTCCAGCTCGGCCTCCTGTAGCCTCTTGGCCTTCGCCCTGCGGTTCTGAAACCAGATCTTGACCTGTGTCTCTGTGAGGCTGAGTGAGCTGGAGAACTCCGCTCGCTCCGCGATGGAGAGGTACTGTTTCTGACGGAACTTCCTCTCCAGAGACAGCAGCTGAGAGGTTGTAAAGGGAGTCCTGGGCTTCCTGTTGTTCTTGTGTTTGCGTAGATTGCAGTTGCTCGGGCTGGGAAGTCCTGCGAGTACATTTAGAAAAAAAACATCACATCACTGGAATATACAAATGTGTGAGCCATATACGACTTTACGGCATCCTATTGAAACACGGACAGATTTCTCGACCACATCTTTAAACATTTCAAATCACTCTCCATCAAATCTACCTTTCTTGGGAGATGAACTCATTAAGGGGTGATTTGGGGTCATTTTAATATTGTTTTCTATTTCAGCAAGAAATGGGATAGTTTGGAACAACTTAACTTTGCAATAAAAAAAACAAAACTCTTCCATTCCCAAGTGTTTTTGTTTTGTTTTTGTTTTTTTGTTGGGAAGTTGAAAACTAACTCGTTTCCCCATGAAGTCCAAAACAGATTATCTACCCATACACTCACTTGGAGGGGATGCGTAAGGAGCCTGCAACCACGGGCTGGTGTCCTTGTCACCGGGGTCCAACGCCTCTGGTTGGGACCGATGGTGTCCCCTCGGTGACGCGCACTCGGTGTCCTCTGGGCCATGCTCGGGGGAGTGGAGGCTTGTGCCGGGCGGCCGGTCTGAGATGAGGGATTCCACGCTGAAGGGCAGATCCACACATTTGGTTTTACACCTTCCGACAGGCGACAGCTCCAGCGCGTGGGTTCCCACGCCGCCGGAAGCCCGCTCCTCTGCGGAGGTCTCCCCCGGAGCGGAGGAGGGCGGTGATCCCTGCGCAGGATTCATTACGCACGACTGCGGTGCCATACACCCGCGTTTCCTGCTCCGCGCTGCCGCTGCACCTCTCCGAGTTTTATTCCTGAGGGAAATCCGTCACACGACCGAGGCTCATCCCAAGTCACGGTGCTCTCCGGCTTTGACGCAGGGACGCGCCTCTGACTCGGTGAAGTGCCACAAGTTGGCCTCTCATCTCGCCGCCGGCCTATCGGGCGCCCCATCTTTCCAAGTGACGCGGGCGGAACCCCTCCTGATTGGTCAGGCGTGTCTTGACAGCGCGCCGTGGTTCCTGACAGATGAAACCCTCCGATCAGAGGCACAGCTCCAAATTCCCAAGGTGAGGTAAATCAGTATTATTATTCATTATTTTTCAATTGCCTGACATATGTGATTCAGTATTAATTACTATAATAGTATGATAGACAGCTTTAAATGAATGGGAACACTCTTTAAACACCTTACTATGGTTGAATAAGTATGTTTTCTATTAATAGGCAAAATGGCTAATAACACAGAAGTGTCTGCCTTTACAGTGAAGACGTAGCTGTAATGCTGCAGCTTCGACTTTACTCAAAAAACGAGATTAAAAAATAAGTTACATTCATTCAAATGGAGACATGTTGTTTCTTGTCTCCTGCACAATTTGGAAACTATTTCCCAATATGCTTAACTTTACTGTAGGCCACCGTTGCCTTTACAGCTTCCTCCAAGTCGCCTAAAAATGACTTTGACACGCAGACTTAACGGTATTTGATCAGAAAGATATGTGTGGTCACCAAAGTCCAGTTCCCAAGTGTTTAGTAGTGTAAATGTTTCAATTATGTTGTTGAAAAATAACGTGCCATGACAAGCTGTTATGTTTTCTGTGCAAAATGGTGCTTGGGAATATATTGGTCATAGTTTATCACTGTGTTTCATTAAAGTAGAAAGACAATCCAGGCTTACACTTCTTTTCATACTCTTAAGAGTTATTATCGCTGTAAATGTTTATCATGTGGTCTGTAATCAAATTAGCTATGCCTGTGTATTGGCCATATTTCAACCCATTGTGTTCATTGTGTGTAATCCCCTTGAAGAGAGAGTAAAACCCCAAGTAATGTTGCAGCAGCCCTTTGAGGATGCCCATTCAAATTGGCCTTGTTTTTGCAGCCCCTCATATCGAGTCAAATCATTGTCGGTGAAACTCCGTATGTGAACTATTGCTGGGCTCGGTCTGTTGGACAATTGGTTAAATGAATTTAACTGTTTGTCTCCCCAAGGTACATTTCTGCTTTGATCCTGCTGTGCCTGGCGCCTGTCTGCTCTCGCTCCCCCTCCTCCCCGTGTGACAGTGATAGATTGCTGGGTAACTATACAAGCGCACAATGACTGTAATTTAGTGCCCAACAACATTACATTCTCCTCTACTTACTCTCTATTACCACTCTCACTCTCCCTCCGTTTGAAAAGGGATGTAAGCCTGTCCATAGTGTTTTGCTTCTCAAACTTTGTGGCTGGGGCCGGAGTCATGTGGGATAAACATTTATGAAAAACACAGCGGGAAACTTTGTGGGGAAAGTGTATCATATTTAAAAGAGACCAGAGGCATGCCTGGTGAAGCATAACACAAATATTATCCTGCATCTGAGAAGACCTGCCAACATTCATATGTCAAAATATGAATAAATCTGAGGTCGCAAACTTTCCTTTCCCTAATGACTTTTACATTGGACCACATACTATATAAAAGATCTTCATCTTTACAGAAAGAATGTTCACTGACCGACACGCATGCATCATATTTTTGATTCGTCCACTCAGCAGTCAGCTTTGCTGGTGTACAGTATCTAAATGTAAATATCATTAGTGTTCCCGTCGCAACTCAAGTCACAGTCATTAGTCAAGTGTCCATTACCAATTTAATATCTGAAATAAAGCAAATCCTGACATTTTAATGGCATATTATGTTCTGAAAGGAATCAGAGCTCCCTCCGTCTTGCCCTCAATTTGTACAACAGCCAAAGCAAAATCTCAAGTGGAATTTCAGTCAAATCGGAGTTCAAGTCAAAGGACTTACAACTCTAAATGTAATAATACATTTAATTTAGTCTATGACTGTTTCTATATTGTCTCCTGCCATCACATGACACAATGTGTCTCCTGCTTCCTGAAATGTAAATGCCGTAACCGAGACTGCAAACTCCGTCTCGAATTCCTCAGAAGATTACTCACTGAAAATTGAAAATCAATACTAGTTGTTGTGACTTCTTTAAGTCTTTTTAACTTACCCATAGTTCAACATTACTCTTACACTCAGTAGGCCTGCTTCTGGTAGTTGCTGACTGTCATTAAATTACGCCTTTCTTGCTCCAGGAGTCCAACACATGTTCAGGACGCAGAATGGGGATGAAATTGTGAGCATTTCCCCTTGTTTAAGCCGGTGTTAAATCTAAAGGATTTTGCTGATATTTTAACATTTAAAGAATTTCTTAATGTTGCTTTATAAGGAGCAAAACAAGAGCATATTCTTCCTGAACAGTCTCACACGAAATAAACAAGAATTGTTGATGTCCATGACTATGCTTGAAAGCGCCGATTGACAGGACTGACACTGTAAATTGGGTTGATATGAGCGCGTCATTAATTCCTAAATTACTGAAGTGAAGCATAGATGCTCAGCTGGCTTCAGCTCACTTTCACTCAGGCCCAGTCATGCCAATCATGCCAAAGAGGATGTATTGCCTGAGGTCTTGCCAGTAATGTTTCTCCTTATCTGATCTGAGCTCGAAGGGAACTGCAACGACACGCTAGCCTTAATTGGTTGTTTCATCTTTTCCACCGTCAGCACTTTGGGTCCCGTGAGCCGCTACTCTCTGTGCTCTCGCAAAAATATCCAGTCTAACCTTTTCACCTTGACTGTGAAGGTCACCGATTTGACCCGCGATAAACATCACAGGAGG
Source organism: Colistium nudipinnis (assembly GCA_016785305.1). Taxonomy (NCBI): domain Eukaryota; kingdom Metazoa; phylum Chordata; class Actinopteri; order Pleuronectiformes; family Rhombosoleidae; genus Colistium; species Colistium nudipinnis. Next base: position 239,643 of record JAFBJU010000465.1, read on the forward strand.
GCACCTCCGGCATCAGTATACCTGAGTCCACGTGCTTGTCGGATAGTCCGAAGTTGTCTGAAATCCCATTATTGCACATCTTTTTTAGATTTGTACCCATGTAGTGTTGGGCCAGATGTACACAGGTGTTAAATGAAGCGGGTTTGGAGTGTGTCACTCCTGCTCTTTCCTTCTTGAACTAGCACTTTCTGATTTTGCAAAAGTTCAACAGAATGAATGATGTCCAGGAAAAACTATCCTCCAAAAATGCTCCTAGAATTTTTATTTTTTAAAGAACACAAGTGTGGTAGGCTGATTATTCAGGCAGTTGAAACTCAAAGTACCTGTGCTACAGCCCAAACTTGAATATACAATTTTACAGTCATATGCTTAGCGAATGTGTATTTGATGGGAGGACGGGAGGATCCGACAATTTTCCTCTTGAGGTGGACATAACAGGCGACTCAAATTACAGATGATGCTTGATGCCTTTGTAATTACCTGATGGGTCGTTGATCGGTTAAGTGCTTTTCATTTGTCCTCTATATGTTAGCATGACTCTGTTGCTGCGTAAAAGTGTTGACAGGCAAGTGGCGCGTGGGTTATTATGCCTCTGTTTGTTTTGTATGTAGGATATTGGGTTTGGTGACAGGAGGGCGCGTTCCACATGGCGTCTGACAGAAATGAGCAGAGTGTTCGGCTGTCAGGGACACGGCACTGAGTCTTACCCGCAGCGCCAGGTGCCAACAGGTGAACACAGAGATATTGTTGCCCTATTGTTCCAGTTTGGGAGGAATGGAGGGGGACAACGGGAACCGGACACCCTCTCTGGACCCCGAGCAGGCCGGGGGTCAGGGCGAGCTCAGTGACTGTGCTGACAGCAGAGGAGGAACTCAGATGGTACCCTGCACTCAGGGATGATAATGACCACGATGCCGCTAGAGAATGACCCACTAACGGAGACAGGCAATGCCAAATTATCATAGGCTCTTTATTGTGTGACTGTGAAAGCAGATGTAGGTGCAGCCAGTATAAGGGTGATGACAGAGGAGCATTGAACATCGCACAGGGCTAATGGAAGCAACGGAAACCTGGCTCACATTTACAAAAAAACACACAACGTTAATATTCGAGTCAGTCAAGTTCAAGAGGAGGCTAAAATTAGAGGGGCAACGATAAGAAAAAATAACATATCTTGGCACAACATAGTGCTGAACTTATCTATGATATCAGTTTGAATCTGTCATGTCTTACGCAGAAAAAAGTCCCCTTGGTTTGTTGAATGAACCTCCTTGGCGTGTTGAGGAGCAATTTGAACAATTCCTCCTATAGTACTGCTACAGATCAGACATATTCTCCGTATATCTGGAGGTCATTGCGCATCATCTGTATTGGGTTAACATCTGGGCTCTGACTGGTCCACTGTAAAAGGTGGATTATATTTGTTTGAAGTCATTTCTGTAGTAAGTTTACTTTGATGTTTAGGGTCATTGTCCTGCTACATCACCCTACAGCTTCGGCTGATCTCCAGCTGGTGCACAGAAACCCTGACATCATCCTGTAAGATACCTTGAAAAAATTAGAAAACAATTTTCCCCTCACTGATGTTGAGATGTCCAGGTTCAGAACCACGACACTCCCTTCACCGTATTCCTCTGCGATTATTTATTTGAAATGTTGCTATGTGGTGCTCACACTGCTGCATGTTCCTTCTGAATAATTGTACCTTAGTTTCATCACTGGCAAAAAATTCCCCTTGTGCCGTTGTATGTACTGAAAATTATGATTTTTGTATTTTTCCATACAAAAAGACATAGGGGCAACATATTCCAATCCACCTTTGTCCATTATTGCAAAACATTGAAAAAAAACCCAATATTGCATTAGTCACAACAAATGTTTTATTATGTGCTGAGGCACATTACAGGTTTAATGTACGCAGAGTGACTTTTTTTCCCCTTACATTTGAGACACACCCACATCTCTCTGTTAATCTGATACATAAGTTGAGATGGATTTTATTTTATTATTTTTTTTGTGCAAAAAATGTTGGTGTTCACATATCATTTATCTCAAACTGTGAACGCCCTCCTGTTCTTAGGTGTCAATTGCGCCGGAGCTGCCACTCGGTGGCGGTTGTTATTAAATATCCACGTTACGGGGGTCCAAGCCACCACCCGGGAACCTGTTTAGGAATACGCCAGGCACTCCGCCGTCAGGCCCGAGTGCTCCAAACATATCTCTGACGGCTCAGAAAAAAAAGACATGTTTCTGGTGTTTGTCAGCCTCCTCCGTTGTTGTTTTTTTTGGCGAATCGCAGCGTCCTCAGCCCGTGTCTGCGAGCGTGTTTGTTCACGTCGTCACGTTAGCGGAGTTGCTAATCTCAAGCATGAGTGTAAACAGGTGGCGTTGCTGATGCTACACCTGAAGGAACGTGTGGCACCCTTGGCGAGGTATGTGTCGGTGTTTGGCTGTGAATGTGTATTAAGTCAATTGTAGGTGTAACGGGTTTTGTTTTTTGTTGTAAACTGTTCTTCGCCATAACCCCCCCCCCCTTCGTTCTAATTAAAGCCAAGTGCTGCGACAGTGAAAACTCGACTCGCTTGTGCCGTGGATGCTGCACCTGCGAAGAGGGGCCGCGAGAGAGCTGCGGGAGGAAACGCAACTACACTGGCTTGACCGAAGTTGATGTGGTAAGAAAAGCAGTCCGCCCAGCATACCGATGTGGCGCATTGAATGAACGGAGAGCTGATGTGTCTCAAATAGTTTCTGTCAGAAGATCGAATGTGTTGACGCGTCTTTAAGCTACAGCCTCAAGGTTAAATGCACACGGTCTTCGAGTGCATTGGAACGTTCCCCTCTTTCTTTGAGCCAATTAGGGACAACAAAATGACCTTGCCTGTTTTTGTCCATCCTTGCAGGGAAAATTATAGATCGATATATATTTTTTTTTTCTGCAAGCACCCATAGAGGGACACAACGATAAAAAATAATAACCCTCCTCTTAGCAGATTATGCAGGTTAAATGTACTCAGAGGGACTTTTTCCACCTTTCTATTAGAGACCCCCCCCCATTGTTGTCATAATCTGATAACATAATGTGTTAAGAGGGAGTTTCTTTTCTTTTAAAAAAGTGATTTCCCTTACACTTTTGCTCATAGATAACTATGGTATATCTCAGACTCTGAATACCCACCTAAGAATCTTGTTCTTTTATTGAATGTTTTGTACTTCATAACTGTATAAAAGGCGTGGAATGCCATTAATTAACGTGTCATTTATAAGGACTAAAATACTGGACATTAATGAATATTTGTCAGGTAAAATAAATATGTATAAAAGGTAAAACAATTTAAAGCATCTTTGGTGAGGGGGCATTTTTATCCTCTAATGCAGAAGCACTTTTTAATGGACCCTAAGGATTAATAATATTGTTTAATGACTATTATGTATTGATCACTGTATTTAATACCTTTGGAATCTGAATTGTAGTGTTCTCAGACGTTTTTTGTAGACGTCTTTGTTAACTTTGGGACGTTAGCAGAGAATCTAAGCTCAATTATGAATGTAAGCAGATTCTACACCTGAAGGAATGTTTTGCACCCTTGGTACACCAAGCAATGTATGTGTAAAAAAAATACAATATAATTAATAATATTCATTGAAATATTGTTTGCTAACAGGATTGCATCTGTCTAAGAGACTCTGCTGTCTTATTCAAGCCAAAGGCTGCTTCAGTAAGCATAACAAAAGTTGACAATGAAATGTGTAGTGGTAGGTTTTTACCATTTCGTGCTGCTACGTTTTTTTTTCTTTCAAATTTTGGATGATATGCTATACTATGGTTTTTTTTCCCTACTCTACCATATTATTTATAACATTGCTATGCGTGTTTTGAAATGTTAGATTTTTGGACGACAGCCTATAATATGAGGGTTTAAACTTTACTATGAGGTTGTTTTTCACATCTACCATATTTTTCCCATTGCTGATATTAATATGCATGTTTCAAATGCTCATACTATAAAGTTTTTTGTGAAGTTTTGGACTACATGCTATTCTATGAGGTTTTTTGTAAAATTTTGGATGACTTACTAGGCTATAATGTTTTTAACTTTTTCTCACCTCCACAATATTTTTGCATGTTCCTGATATTGGCATGCCTTTTTGAAGCGATCCTAAAATGTTTGACTTTTTGACATCTTTGGACGACATGCTATACCATGACGTTTTCACTTATTTAACTTTTTCGCCTCTACCCTATTTTTAGGCACTGCCGATGTACCTGTGCGAGTTTCAAGAGTTTTCAACATGTCTCTGACTTTTTGGCCCGACGTAAGGCTATAGTCAGGCCTTTTTGTCGGCCAAAATTAAATATTTTCAAAACACTCGAAACTCGCACAATAAGATCAGCAGGGCCTAAAAATAGGGTAGGTGCAAAAATTAAGTGAAAAAAGTGAAAACTTAATAGTAAATCATGTCGTCAAAAATTGACAGAAAAACGCCTTAGTATAGCCTTACTTAGGCCAAAAAGTCAAACATTTCAAAACACTCGAAACTCGCACAGTAGCATTGGCAGGGTCTGAAAATATGGTAGGTGCGAAAATAAAGTGAAAAAGGTGAAAACTTCATAGTATATCATGTCGTCAAAAACTGACAGCAAACGCCTAACTATATAGCCTTACGTAGGCAAAAAATTCAAAAATTTCAAAACACTGGAAACTCGCACAATAGCATCGGCAGTGCCTAAAAATAGCGTAGGTGCGAAAATAAAATGAAAAATGTCAAAATAGCCTAGTATAGCATGTCGTCAAAAGTTTAAAAAATGGGCCAAAAAACGCCTTACTATAGCCTTATGTTTGGCCAAAAAGTCAAAAATTTCAAAACATTAGAAACTTGCACAATAGCATCAGCAGGGCCTAAAAATAGGGTAGGTGCGAAAAAAATGTGAAAAAGTCAAAAGTCATAGTATAGCATGTCGTCAAAAGTAAAAAAAAAACGGGCCGAAAAACGCCTAGTTATAGCCTTATGTTCGGCCGAAAAGTCAAAAATTTCAAAACACTCGAAACTCGCACAGTAGCATCGGCAGGGCCTAAAAATAGGGTAGGTGTGAAAATAAAGTGGAAAAAAAGTCAAAAAGTCATAGTAAAGCATGTCATTAAAGTTTAAAAAATCTGCCAAAAAAACGCCTTACTAAAGCCTTATGTTCGGCCGAAAAGTCAAAAGTTTCAAAACACTTGAAACTCGCACAGTAGCATCAGCAGGGCCTAAAAATAGGGTAGGTGCGAAAATAATGTGAAAAAGTCAAAAGTCATAGTATAGCATGTCGTCAAAAGAAAAAAAAAAAACAGGACAAAAAACGCCTTACAATAGCCTTATGTTTGGCCGAAAAGTCAAAAATTTCAAAACATTCGAAACTCGCACATTAGCATCGGCAGGGCCTAAAAATAGGGTAGGTGTGACAATAAAGTGATAAAGTCAAAAGTCATAGTATAGCAGGTCGTCAAAAGTAAAAAAAAACGGGCCAAAAAACGCCTTACAATAGCCTTATGTTCGGCCGAAAAGTCAAAAATTTCAAAACATTCAAAACTCGCACAGTAGCATCGGCAGGGCCTAAAAATAGGGTAGGTGCGAAAATAATGTGAAAAAAGTCAAAAGTCATAGTATAGCATGTCATCAAAGTTTAAAACATTTGCCAAAAAACGCCTTACTATAGCCTTATGTTCGGCTGAAAAGTCAAAAATTTCAAAACTCTCGAAACTCACAGTAGCATCAGCAGGGCCTAAAAATAAGGTAGGTGCGAAAATAAAGTGAAAAAAGTCAAAACGTCATGGTACAGCATGTCATTAAAGTTTAAAAAATTGGCAAAAACGCCTTACTATAGCCTTATGTTCGGCCGAAAAGTCAAAAATTTCAAAACACTCGAAACTCGCACAGTAGCATCGGCAGGGCCTAAAAATAGGGTGGGTTCGAAAATAATGTGAAAAAATACAAAATTCATAGTATAGCATGTCGTCGAAATTAAAAAAAAGACGGCACAAAACGCCTTACTATAGCCTTATGTTCGGCCGAATAGTCAAAAATTTCAAAACTCTCGAAACTCGCACAGTAGCATCGGCAGGGCCTAAAAATACGGTAGGTGCGAAAATAATGTGAAAAAGTCAAAAGTCATAGTAAAGCATGTCGTCAAAAGTAAAAAAAAACGGGCCAAAAAACGCCTTACAATAGCCTTATGTTCGGCCGAAAAGTCAAAAATTTCAAAACATTCGAAACTCGCACAGTAGCATCGGCAGGGCCTAAAAATAGGGTAGGTGCGAAAATAATGTGAAAAAAGTCAAAAGTCATAGTATAGCATGTCGTCAAAAGTTTTAAAAATGGCCTAAAAATCGCCTTACTATAGCCTTATGTTCGGCCGAAAAGTCAATAATTTCAAAACACTCGAAACTCGCACAGTAGCATCGGCAGGGCCTAAAA
>JAFBJU010000468.1:5734-50704 GCA_016785305.1 Colistium nudipinnis
CCACATGTGACAAAAAACGCCTTACTATAGCCTTATCTCGGCCAAAAATGTCCACATTTTCAAATTTTTCAAAACCACTTGAAACTCGCACAGGAACATCGGCAGTGCCTAAAAATAGGGTAGATGCAAAAATAATGTGGAAAAAGTTAACATTTCATCGTTTTTGCGGACTTTTTTTACCGTCCAAATGTGAGAAAAAACGCCTTACTATAGCTTTATGTCGGCCAAAAAAGTCCACATTTTCAAAAATTTCGAAAACACTCGAAACTCGCACAGGAACATCGGCAGTGCCTAAAAATAGGGTAGATGCAAAAATAATGGAAAAAGTGAACATTTCATCATTTTTTGGGACTTTTTTATTGTTCAAATTTGACAAGAAATGCCTTACTATAGCCTTATGTCGGCCAAAAAAGTTATTATTTTAAAACATGTCGAAAACACTTGAAACTTGAACAGCAACGTCGGCAGTGCCTAAAAATAGGGTAGATGCAAAAATAATGTGGAAAAAGTGAACATTTCATCGTTTTTGGGGACTTTTTTATTGTTCAAATTTGACAAGAAATGCCTTAGTATAGCCTTATGTCGGCCAAAAAAGTCCACATTTTCAAAAATTTCGAAAACACTCAAAACTCGCACAGGAACATCGGCAGTGCCTAAAAATAGGGGAAATGCTAAAATAATGTGGAAAAAGTGAACATTTCATCGTTTTTGGGGACTTTTTTTACCGTCCAAATGTGAGAAAAAACGCCTTACTATAGCTTTATGTCGGCCAAAACAGTCAACATTTTCAAACATTTCGAAAACACTCGAAACTCGCACAGGAACATCGGCAGTGCCTAAAAATAGGGTAGATGCAAAAATAATGGGAAAAAAGGTAACATTTTCATTTTTTGGGACTTTTTTATTGTTCCATTTCATAGTTTTCTGGGACGTTTTTGGAACTCCAAAATTTGACAAAAAACGCCTTACTATAGCCTTATGTCGGCCAAAAATGTTGCAATTTTCAAACTTGTCAAAAACACTTGAAACTCGCACAGGAACATCAGCAGTGCCTAAAAATAGGGTGGATGCAAAAATAATGTGGAAAAAGTGAACATTTCATAGTTTTTGGGGACTTTTTTCCCCGTCCAAATGTGACAAAAAACGTCTTACTATAGCCTTATGTTGGCCAAAAAAGTTGCCATTTTCAAGCATGTCGAAAACACTTGAAACTCGCACAGCAACGTCGGCAGTGCCTAAAAATAGGGTAGATGCAAAAATAATGTGGAAAAAGTGAAAATTTCATCGTTTTTGGGGATTTTTTTTACCTTCCAAATGTGACAAAAAAGGCCTTACTATAGCCTTATGTCGGCCAAAAAAGTCCACATTTTAAAAAATTTCGAAAACACTCGAAACTCGCACAGGAACATCGGCAGTGCCTAAAAATAGGGAAAAAGCAAAAATAATGTGGAAAAAGTGTACATTTCATCGTTTTTGTGACTTTTTTGGTACTCCAAAATTTGACAAAAATCGCCTTACTATAGCCTTATGTCGGCCAAAAAAGTCCAAATTTTCAAACATTTCGAAAACACTCGAAACTCGCACAGGAACATCGGCAGTGCCTTAAAATAGGGTAGATGCAAAAATAATGGGAAAAAAGGTAACATTTCTAAGTTTTCTGGGACGTTTTTGGAACTCCAAAATTTGACACGCCTTACTATAGCCTTATGTTGGCCAAAAATGTTGCAATTTTCAAACTTGTCAAAAACACTTGAAACTCGCACAGGAACATCAGCAGTGCCTAAAAATAGGGTGGATGCAAAAATAATGTGGAAAAAGTGAACATTTCATAGTTTTTGGGGACTTTTTTTCCCGTCCAAATGTGACAAAAAACGTCTTACTATAGCCTTATGTCGGCCAAAATAGTTCCAATTTTCAAACTTGTCAAAAACACTCGAAATTCTTACAGGAACATGGGCACTGCCTAAAAATAGGGTAGATTCAAAAAGAATGTGAAAAAAAGTGAAGATTTCATAGTTTGTTGGGATTTTTTTACCGTCCACATTTGACAAAATCGCCTTACTATAACCTTATGTCTGACAAAAAAGTGAACATTTTCAAACATGTCGAAAACACTCGAAACTCGCACAGGAACATCGGCAGTGCCTAAAAATTGGGTAGATGCAAAAATGGGAAAAAAGTTAAAATTTCATCGTTTGTTGGGTCTTTTTTGGTCCTCTAAAATTTGACAAATAAGCCTTATGTCGGCCAAAAAAGTTGCAATTTTCAAGCATGTCGAAAACACTCGAAACTCGCACAGGAACATCGGCAGTTCCTAAAAATAGGGTAGATGCAAAAATAATGTGAAAAAATTGGAACATTTCATAGTTGGAGATGGGGGAAAGGATCGATTAACAAAGCAGGCTCTGTGAATTATTCAATAATGTGGTTTGGGATGCCTTGGGGGAATATGAGGGTTTGTGTGCGTGTGCTCTGGGCATCGAAGCCGTCAGAAAATAGTTTTGGATATGTAATAGATACAAAATTAAAGTTCACGATCATTTGTTTACCCAGTTAGCCAAACTGGCATAGGTAAATGTTTTACTTCAAATATACCTCCAAGATATTCTTTTAATCACACTCCAGATTCGTCCCAAATACAATGGCTGCTGTTAAAAGTCAACCATGTCCCAGCACGGGGCCAGAGTCCCCACACCAAAAACAATATGGACCTGACCTACAATGGTCTGAATCCGGTTCCACAACCCAAACAACACTGCCAGAATTAGGCAACACAAACAACACAATTATGAGACATATCGGTTAGAAAAAGTATTCGATTAAACCTGACATTTTGATGTTCTCATGGAATTTCTAAACCACATGGTTTGGGACCAGAGCCGAAAGATAGCGGAATCTTTTTTTTTAATGGGGAACGAGAAGAACATATGGTGAGATGGTTCTTGTACAGCAATCCCACATATTAACTAATGGAGTTGTGTGGTGCATCAATTGTAGGTTATATCAGCAATGCACTGTCTAAGGAAATTGTGTGGTTCTATTTTCGAGTTTGAATCGGTGACGTGATAAATATAATTTATCAAAATGTTGTTCTGAAGGGAACACATTTTCAATATGGCGCACGTCTGTGGCATTTCAAATAGGGTTGATCTCATTTTTCCAATTAGATTTCCCAGCAGCCAGAGTGACATTTTCTGGTTATTGCTGACCTGTTGTGTTCACACAGTGGCTAATAGAGGTTTAATAAGCCGCCCTCGCCATATCCCTCATAACATAAGAGATGCTAATGGATTATTTGACTGTGCCAATTTGACAGGTAAATGCAGTGTGCTTTTGATAAAAAAAATAATAATAATAAATAAATATTGCAGTCCAAGTAGTGAGCTCCATCTGCTGGAGAATAGGTAGAATTCATGCTTACTGACAGACAGCTTGATTGCCCCTGTTCTGATTGAGTAAAAATCACAAGTTTAACTCTGTTTGATAACTTTTTATTTTGAAAAAACCCTTGTGGTATGCTCGCCCCAATACTTAGTGATACGTGGTTCATGTTTATGCACTATACATAATAGTTCCTTTAGAAGTGTGTCATTACTGACATTTCACTGACAATATATATATATATATATGTGTGTGTGTGTGTGTGTGTGTGTGTGGGTGTGTGTGTGTGTGTGTGTGTATATATAATGTGTCTGTGTGACAACAAAAATGTAGAATAGTTAAAGTTGGGATATTAGAATAAAAAACAACTGCATCAATGTTGTGGAAAAGAGTTTACACTCTTAAACCAACATATTGAGAATGTAAATGATCAAAAACAGATGTTCGAGGCACGAAATTGCTTAATTTTACCAAGGTAACCCTCAACTTGTGTTCATTCCATCTGATTACTCAGAATCCCTTGCCTAATCCCTGTCTTCACCATGTTGATCTTTAATCAAGTGGCAACCCAATTGACATCGTATCTAATGGGCAGGAAACAAAATCAAATATTAAAACTACTAAACGTAATTTGTTCAAAGTGACTCGTTGAGCTCCATTCAAATAATTTCATGGGATCTAAGATAAGAGGGAGGGGAGCGAGGGGGATGGCAGGTTATGTATTTGCGGTCATCTTTTAAATTCTTTATAAAATGGCAACTGTGATTTAGTAATGTTGAGGAACAAAGACATAGTTTGAGGCTACTGTAACAAGCAATAGCCAACTAGTGTGAACCCAGTGAACCTATGTATATCTTGATTGGTGTGGGATTTTGTGGATGTGATTCAGAAAAAGGTAGGAGTTGGAGTGTTACTCCAGCCAGCAGAGTCAGTCTCCAAATGTGAGTGGATGTGAGTGGCGAGCAGTGGGAGATATTTCCAGCGTTGGCTGCACATTTTTGGTAAATGTCCATTTGTTTTGGACACATCAACGAACAAAGTGCTTTTTGCTTGATGCAAACCTCAGCGTGCTTACTACTGCTCTCATTGACTGTTCTGATTGTTACATTGTTGATTTTATATGAGGGTTGCAAAGAGGAAAATGAAGAGGATAACTTGGATTATTAAAACTAATTCCAGAGAGTACGTTCAAGTCATCCAAGTGCTACTTTTAGTCTCAGAACAATACATGTCTGGTCCAAAACATTATGGTAAATATATATTTTAAAAATGTAAAGGCGATAATTATAAATATTTATTTAGAAATTATATCTAGACAACGTTGGGAGTACATTGTTACACACGTTTTGTATTTGTATAATATGCAGACGGTCATTTTTACACCCAGTTAAACAAGGACTTCAGATGGAGCCAGAATAGCTGTGGAATAGAAAGTGGTCGGTATTACCATGTCAGTAGTACTATGTTGTTGTTGTTGTTGTTGTACAGTATGGACAGTGTCAGTCAGGGTTTGGTCTACCGGTGACTGCTCAACAGTCAGTCAGTTAGCGGCCCTGCCTGGCGCTTACGTCTTTACCCTTATGGTCAGCACCAGTCCAGACTACTCCTGGGGCCCCGGGCCCTTCATGGCCATACTGGCCCCAACCATGGCTGGATAACTCCGGTTCCTCCTGATTCCATCTGGGCCAAAAGGGGAGCCAGATCTGCGCAGGCCACCCAGAGGCCCCAGCATAGGGCTGGGACTCATGGCTCTGCCACCCCGGGCCCCGGCCACGCCTAGCCGCTTCAACTTGTCCAACAGGTTGAGGTTGGGGACGGTAACGCTAACGTCCGTTTGGCTTTCGCAGTCCCTTCCTCTCTGCCTACCTCTCATCCCCCCAGTCACCTCTTTAAGAATGGAACGGGCCGGTTTGGAGGCCAGGAAGTTGTCGTAAGAGGGGCTTTTAAAGTCGAATCCTGCAGAAATTTGCACGGCTGAAGCTCCCGGTCCGGTGGGTGAGTTGGGGGGGGTGGAGGGGCGATGGGGGTCGGGTTGAGGCGCTCGGTTAGGGGTGATGGAAGTGCTGAATAAGACTCCTCCGCTGCCCAGACCATGCTCCAGGCCCTGGCTCTGGTGATACATGGCTGCTGAGATCCCTCTCTCCTGGAGGAGGCGCACTAACCCCAGGGAGGTGCTGGTGGTGCGTGTTGCATCTCTGCAGGAACCAGAGAAATAGAAGCCACAGTCAGTCAGAGTCAAAGATTATGGAACAAAGGTTGAGTGTCATAAAGTGTATCCCTGTCGCCCAGACTGCTTTCTTTAGCAATTTCTTGTGTGGACTTTGTGTGATGCAGGTAGTGATTTTTTAAAAAGGGACATGTTCAGCTCCAATGTTGTTTCCTGGTTTATCTGGAGGCTTGCCTGAGGTTAGTTGAAGATTCAGAGGGCCTGAGACTGAGCCTGCGGGGCGTGCAGGGTGTTGCAGCAGGGGTACCTAACAGGCTGCTGGTCATCACGCAGGAGGATGACGCTGGCACTGGGTTTAAACTGAGTCAAAGAAAACAAGAAGACAGGACCAGGATGAATAGAAACACTGAAATGATTGTATGAATGACTTATTTCAAGAACTTAAATTGCACCTTCAACTGATATCTGATGTTGGTTCTATAAACCTTAAGCACCTGCATGTATTATTTAACACCTTCCTACTGTTGAGCAGATAAGCGCAGTGGAATTTGGTCAAATTGCACACTTAGTCTGCTGTGGGTTCCTCCGAGCAGCACTATCAAATGATGATGCATTATGTGTTTTGTCATGTGTTAATCATTCCCTATAATACCTGAAATTGAAGCAAATGCTCTTTTAAATTACTTTTAAAAGCATGGATGCTTAAAGCCCGGGGGTTGATGTGCCTCTCTAGGAGGAAAACACACACAACAGTTCACATCATTTCCTTAGGTAACAAGGCATGTGTGTTGGAAGAGAATTGCTTTTTAGTGGAAAGGCCTAACTTTGCATTTGTAAATAATGAGTGAAAAAACGAAACGTTTCGTGCCACTACAAGCTGACTTTTCACTATAGCTTTTCAGGCGGTAGTTAGTGTTTTGCTTACCTCGGTGTGACCCGTGTCTGCTCGTCAGTTGGATGGAGGATGCGACAGGTTGTGAAAGTGTAGGTGGAGCTGGTGTGGGCCATGCATTTACCTGGGTAGTACGCAGCTGAGCACAGATAACTCGTCATTTTCCAAGAACCGAGATATACACAACAACCAACGTGACGCAATCTAAATGTATATTGTCTTTTTCCTCACCCAGGGCGTCGGTGTTGCTGAGATGTGGCGATGGAGATGGAGAGGAAGGAGTGAGTGGAGGGAGGCTGCAGGGAGGCTGGGAGACATCGGCGTCGCTGGCGGCGGAGGAGACGGAGGTCACGGCTGGAGAGGCGCAGGAGGCTGAGGCTGAGGCCGAGGCCGTGGGCAGATTTTGGAAGTATTGCTCGCCTGGTTCATCCTCTTCAAAGCTGCCCCATGGATAAGCCTGCACATGGCACAGAGGGTGAGTCCAAATCACTGCAGTTGTAACCAGTGTGTTGCTCCCATTACTAGTCTAACATTCTACAACAGGTGTGAGAAATATAAGGAGTCATTTGCAAGTCCTTACTTGGGTAATACCATACGTTAATCACACTTATTTTTATTTCATTTTCTCAATAATATGCAGTCACTTTGCTAGGATTGACTCAAAATTGTTGTTTCCCGATGAAATAACTGAGATGAGGAATATTTCTGTCGTAGTACCTATACAAAACTTAAGATACACAATTGAATTGTCTGCAGTAATGTGAGCCTCACTTGTTAACATAATAAACCCAACACAGCTGGTAAATATGACACGTTTTAAAAAGCTAGCGAGATGCAGTTGAATGTGCTCGACCATGTTGTGAATATGGACCAACACAGAGCAAGAAACAAACACAGACCTGCTCCAGCTCTAGCTCAAGGGGTCTGTAACCCTTGGGCACAACTCCAGGCCTGGCATCCAGAATGACACCGAGGTGAGGTTGAGCTAACTGCTGCCAGTGGTGCAGGGTGGCAGAGCCTGGAGGAGAGACATTCGAAAAAAATCTGCAAGGTGCTTGACCATTTTTAATATCTAAAAAATGAAGACAGAAAGATTTATTCCTGAGTTATTGAATTGGGAATGGTTATTTCATTGTAAATGTAGTCTTGTAGTTTTAATTCGAGTATTATGAATCAATTAATCAGTCAATTAAAATATTATGTGTGATACTGATAGAGGCACCAAATGACATAATCTATCAGAAGAAGAATTAACTATATGGGCAAGAAAATGAACTATTCTTGCTGTACATTTAATGCAAATAACTACTTACCAATGTCTATTTAAATATAATATCCTATATAGTCTCAGTGATATGGATGACAAACAAAGATGACAGGATTACAGAGGCATTGAAAGGTGATGAGGAGCAAAGGAATAACAGAAAAAATGAAATGATATAGAGCGGTTAGAATGAGAAAAGGGTTTTTATTAGTCTGACACATTATTTTGAAATGGATATAACAAAACAGTGACATAATTAACAAATTAAATTAGCAAAAAAAAAAAGGGGAGGTCCTAAATGTACAAAACAAATAAAAATATAAAAGGAAGTAGAATGCATATATGAGAAATGAGAACGTATAAATATAAACAAACATGTGATCAATGGCAACTTTAGGGCTTCAGTAGCATAACTCAATCTTTGCGCTTTCAGGTGCAGCATGAATTTGGACCAGCAGAGGGCGCCACCTACCTAAGGTAAACACGACACTGACTCACAAAGGGAAGTCATCTAAATCTGCTGTGACCCTACAGCGCGTGACACTTCTGGTCACACACACAAACACACCAGTCAGTGATGTTTAACCAGACTGCGATATAGATTTACACTTAGTGGGCCATCATCATAAGTACATATTTCCTCATTTGTAACTATAGTTCTCCTCATCCCAGGGGGAGGTCATGACAAACACACACAGGAGAACATCCCCACCTCCCCCTGTTGTGTGTTTTTGTCTACAACCACCCTCTGGGCTTTGTGTCCCTGTAATAGCTTTGTGGAGGCGCAAAGCTGCCTGACTTGTGATGGTGCATCAGAGACCAGAAGGAGTTGAAGAGCATGAGTGACAGAGGCCTCTCTTCCCTCTCGACGGCTCCCTTCATCTTCCTGCTCCCGGTTCGATTTCTGGCCCACCTCCTTCCCCTCTCCCGCTCTGTCCCAGCCCCGCTCCTCCTGGCCCAAACCCATCCTCTCTCCCTTTGCCCCTCCGCTGTCGGCACCCTCTCTGTGCCCTGGCCTCGCTTGGCCCCGCCACCCCGATGCCGCTCGCCCTCCCACTTCCTCCCTGCCACGCACCTTCCCCCCAGCTCCCCTTGGCCCTCACCTTCGAGCGGTTTGACGATCTGCAGCTTGTCGGGGAGGTAGGGCCCTCGCGACGCCCACATGTGGAGGTTCCCGAGGGACATGATGCTCTCAGAGGGGGTCAGCGCGCTATCCTGGCTCAGAGAATCGTGCAGTCCTCCGTGTCCTCCCCGCCTCTCCTCTTCGAAGAAGCGCCTCTCGCTGAGATTGTTTTGTCGGCGCAGAGAGAGGCGACGCAGGGCCAGCCTCAGGTCCTCGGCACCGCTCGCCTTCTTCTCTCGGCCCTCTGTGTAGCTGTAGTTGCAGGGATGAAAAGGAGTGGCAATGGGCATTTCATTTTTATCGTGAACACTTCTCGACTTTTTTTTCTTCCTATGCTGAAGTGGTCTAAATATTTCCTCATTCTCCTATTCAACGTAAAACCTCCTCCTCCTCCTCACCTGTCCGGGTGAGAAGCTGTCTCCAACAGGATGCTCTGTGTGCGGTTGTCCAGGTTCATGCCGTCTCCGCCGATGTCCCCGCCAAACATACTGGAGTGGGGTGTGGAGAGGCCGCTGGACTGAGGTGATGTGCGTGCCGACAGAGACTGGTTGGAGCCGGGGATGTTGGCACTGGTTGGAGTCAGTGAGCGCTGACGGACCGTCTGGTTGACGTTCTTGACCGTCTCAAAAACCCGCCTCCGATGGATTCTGCAGAGAGTCGACATCAGTTCAAAGGTAAGCTACATACGTGCAATGTTCTTCACAGTCCTTCAAGTGGGAGTGTAAACTGAAATACTTGATGCTTACTTCTGTTCCTCACACTCGGGGTCCTCCAGACTCATCTCCTTCCTCATCGTTCCCTCGATCTCAGCTGCCAGAGAGTCCTGCAACACAAGGACAAGGCCGGGTAAAGGAAGGCAAGATATGAGCACGCACACACACACTCACTCTTCCTCACCATCGGGTAGAGTCCCAGGGGGTGGTAGCGTCGAGGGGTTCCTGCGGTGTAGTTTCTGTTCCTCAGGTTCTTCAACTCCTCCTGAGCTTCGTGCAGCATCTCAATACACTCGATGTACTTCTCTTCCAACTCCTGGAGCTGTGGAATTGTGGATACTGAGTTGAGCGTCTGCAATTGACCCCGGAGCAGCTTGTGTCATGACAACACCAATGCAGGAAAAGTTACCTCTGCTGTGAGCTGCCTTTGTGCATCTTTAGCTGCTATTAGGTGTTGAGAGAGCTCTTCATTCTCCACTGCATACTAGACACACACACACACACACGCGCGCAAAGGTTTGACATTAGCCAAACGAACGGGGCATAATATTAGTCACATCAGTTCCTGTACACATATCTACTCACCGATTTGGCTTTCTTTTGCAGATCCACGATCTGAGAGAGGAGGTGTGTGATCTCCTCCTGCTGTCGGGAGGCGTCGTCGGTCTTACGAGCCAGCTCCTCTGCTATGGCAGAGATTTGGAGACTGGACAACCCTGGCGGGATGGAGAGGGGGAGATTTTAGTTCGGCCTCGGAGATGGAAAGAGACTGAAAGAGACGTGTCTGAAAACAGAATAAAGGATTGAGCAAATAACGTGGAGCGACTTACTGAGTTCTTTCACACAGTCATTGACAAGCTGCTGCTCCTTCTCTTCATAGGTTTCAGTCTCCGACTTCAAATGGTGAGCCTGCCAGCAAACATCCAGAATTAAACAATTACACTCCCACCTCCTTCGTGTAATATTGCGGGTTTGTGCGCGGAGCTAACCTCTGAGCGGAGGGACAAGTTCTCATCCTCCAGGTCTTTTAGTTTCCTCTGGAGAGTGTCACTCACAAAGCCTCCTGAAGCCGTTAACCCTTTACTCCTCCTGCCCCTTTACACAAATAAAAACAGAGCAGGCCTTGTTTTTCCACAGTATTATTCTAATATATCTATATATATAAACATACATAGATACATACACATTTTTTCAAATAGCAATTGAAATAATATTACTCATTAAAAATGGAATGATACTTACGTGGGGGATCTGCTGGACTCATCCTCGCTCTCCTCAGCTGCATTGGTGTAAAACTGCAGCAGCTCATCCTTCAGGTTCAACTCATGATGCAGCTGGGCCACCTGGAAGAGGTCAGACAATGTTCATACATTGAGTGGTTTGGTATGTAAGATCTGCCACACACACACAGACATTTGTCTAATGTCGTAACTTAATAATCTGGTTTGGTCATAGAAAAAAAAAAAAAACTGATCCACTGCAGTGGACCTGAGCTGGGAAGGACAAACAATTTGATCAAATGTAACTCACCTCCTCTGTGATTTGTCCCACTTGTATCTCCAGATAGTCATTGTGTTCCGTCAGAGTCCTGTTCTTCTTAAGAAGAGACTGGCCGATCCTGGCAGCTAACTCCAAATCTCTCTCTTTCTGTAGTTGGAAAGCAAAAGGTGAAAATAGTACATTGGTAGATGAAATGCAACTCAAACAACCCACGGCGCAACAGGTTTTCAAGATGTTAGAAAAAGTATACGGGACACGTAAACAAAAATTCGCTCGACACCATGTATATGGAGTAACAAAGATATTAAAGCTCCTAATACAATTGGAAAGGCTCCATCGTCGCACGTATTCTTAAATCTGGAGACCACCTTGATGTCTGTATAAACTAATGCAATATTTCCCAACTATCAACGTCGTCCTTTCTTTGGTATACATTGTATGCAATTTGGCTTTAGGACAAGTCATTCCACCACCATGGTACCATGCATTTTAACAGAGCTGATTAAACCAAGGCTCAATCGTGATGTTTTGTTACGGAAACTATCTGGAGCACTGGAATAAATTCGATCGTGTAATATCTAATGGGCTGCACCGTGTTATTGTTGTCGTGTTATTGTCCAAGACATGTTAAATAGGTGTCCAATAAAGACAAACGAATCCTCAGCAATGTTACGATTCTCTAGATCCCAGAGACGAGCATTTACTGGGCGATCATACATCAATGCATGAAGTGCTTTTGGGCAGTCAGCTTTATCTGTAACAGCCAAACAAAAAGAATCTATGCACCAGCCCGCCTGATGACGATCAGCACTTTCACGACCGACCTAGAGAGTCTGATAAAAGCTGCTCAGCTCTGCACTCACCGTCTGCCGGTTCATTTGGAATCACTCTGCGTGTTGTTTCTGCTCGGCCTATTAAATAAACAAGCGTCCTCTCTAAAGCTGGCTCACTTTTCGATTCTGACTGTGCAGCTTTTTGAAATCCACTGATAAAACAGAGAAAAATAGACCTCCTCACCTCCTCCAACAGCCGCGTGACAGCATCGATGTCGTTGTACGTCTTCGTCATCTGGCCCACTCGGTCTGCACATAGCACTGTGGAGATATAACGTACAAAAACAGAGTAAGAAGCAGGTCACAAGTAACCCTGCAAGTTGCAGTGCCAATGACCCCCCCATCTACACTACTTCTGGTGGTACAATGACATGTGCACAGATTACATAACACAGGAAGTTAGAGGTGGTGGCGGGTACCATGTTTACGACGCAACGCTCCCATCACCGCTGACATAATGTCAGTGTATGCAAGTGCGTGGCAGGGTTAACGAGCAAGTTTTCCATGGGGCACGTTGACTAGCGCTTTGGCCCCCGAGGTGAGAGCTGGTATGGATTCAGAGCCCCGATCAATAACATGCCGAACGAAGGTATCGAATGCATTATGGCACAGCCCTGTAATCCTGATAGCATTATAAACAGCCGTTGTTTCAGGACAGCGTCTTTAAAGAGTCGCGAAAACTATGATTCACTCTGGCTCACGCAGGCCCAACATGACAATGTTTGTTTGCGCGCTGGGGGCCAACCCGACTAAACACAAAGTCAACAGGCTTCAGGAAATATTTCCTAAAGAGGGGAACAAAGCCCTTTGGTAAAGAAAAAACACAATGAAGTTGCAGAGTGGAAAAAAAAAGCCTTTGCAGTCAAACCAGTTAGTATATAATCTCAATCCACAAACAGCATCTTATTCTTCAGTCTTCTAAGTACACAGCCAAATCAAAAAATATGCCACAATGATACGGATTCCATATTTAATCAAAC
Organism: Colistium nudipinnis; assembly: GCA_016785305.1. Lineage (NCBI taxonomy): Eukaryota > Metazoa > Chordata > Actinopteri > Pleuronectiformes > Rhombosoleidae > Colistium > Colistium nudipinnis. Next base: position 18,588 of record JAFBJU010000468.1, read on the forward strand.
TAAACTTTCTTCAATACACTTTACCATTCTTTTCCTCCTGATAGATCCAGAGATCCTGACCACATTCATCCCCTGCTAATATCTCCATCCTGCTCTTGCTGTCCACCTCTTCCATTGACCAACAAGCAATCATGACCACCGATCCAAATACTGATATAAATACTCCGCCCACGTGGACATCCCTGTGAGAGGAGCGATGAGATCCAGGGCACATTCGTTTAGGAAAAAGCTGTGCGGCAGCTGAAGTGAGGCAGAAGTAAAGGTTGTTTCATGATCAGAGGGGAGAAGATGCAGAGCTAACGGAGCGTCTTATTCACACCTTTTCTTCCATTCCCTACCTTCTTCAGTATACTGCTCTTTGGAAGGCCAATAAACAAGTATCTGCGTCCAGCAGCTGTTACCATGGTTACCCCTCATCCACAAAGCAAACCCTGAAACGTGCATTAATCATAGATCAACCACCAAACAAAGGCCCACGCACGCACACACCTTAATCGTAACTATAACCCTAAAACCAAAAAGACATATGAAGGTGAAGGATCCGCAAAATGTCCTTCTAACGGCTTCAAACCAAAATGTGTATTCCATGTCTCTCTGTCTAAATATTTAAAAGAACAACCATAAAATGGACTCCATATATTATAAATATATAAAATATGTTGGCTCATTCAAGAGGAACACATAGAAAGTTCAGCCAAACATTGATACAATCAAAGTAATACAACCGTTCACTTTTTTTTCTCCAATTCAGCTAAAACCAGTTCTATAGAGAAGCTCCATAACCCATTTGAAGCAATCTAATGTCACCAGTGAATCACTGAAGAAACCAAATAAGTTACTTAATAAAATTAGCGATTAAAACCACACAAAAGTACACCATCTTATCACTATACCACTTAATGTAATAAATAGAGTAGATTCCAAGACTAAAAACAGCATGGAGCTGTGCACCGCCACCTTGTGGAGAGATACTATATTGTACATACATTTAAAAAGTTAAAAATAAAGTAGATTGTTCAAAAAAGTAATAAGAAAAAGTCATATATAAGAAAAAAAAAATCTAATTCAACAGTACAAAAAAATATATAAAAAAAAAAATGTGAGCAATATTGGAGACAGATATATGTTGCATACTGTATCGTCACGTCGTTGCAAAACTTACAGAAGTATTTGAGTGTCTCTTCGATCTGCTCGGTGGTCAGGTCGAACCATAAAATTAGCGATTAAAACCACACAAAAGTACCATCTTATCACTATACCACTTAATGTAATAAATAGAGTAGATTCCAAGACTAAAAACAGCATGGAGCTGTGCACGCCACCTTGTGGAGAGAGACTATATTGTACATACATTTAAAAAGTAAAAAATAAAGTAGATTGTTCAAAAAAGTAATAAGAAAAAGTCATATATAAGAAAAAAAAAATCTAATTCAACAGTACAAAAAAATATATAAAAAAAAAAATGTGAGCAATATTGGAGACAGATATATGTTGCATACTGTATCGTCACGTCGTTGCAAAACTTACAGAAGTATTTGAGTGTCTCTTCGATCTGCTCGGTGGTCAGGTCGAACCTGGTGTCCGGTGCCACCAGGGGAGTGTGCAGCCAGTCATCGTGGTCGTAGCCGTAGACGGTGTCAGCCCGCAAACGGTACACCGGCAACTGCTCCTCCAGGAGACTGATGATCTCAAACTCTGGCAAATCAGTGCTGTTGCACACATCTGAAGAGAGGAGGGAAAGTGTTACCCTTATGCATTAACAGTTACTTTAGTTTACTTGTAAAAGGTGTAAATACATCTGCCATCTCTGCAAATGCAGTTACATGAAAACTATTGAAAAACAAAAATCAATATAAATACATATTCGGTTAAAAGATGTATAAAAACAACACCACCTAAATGGATGTGTGTAGCAGCATTGCTCATACTGCAAAGATCTTGCAGTGTTGCGAAAAGTACTAAAAATAGTACTGGTTTGTTATTTTTAGCACAAACAGTACTGAAAATGAAAACCCTGGGGAATTTATAAGTCGCAATGAAAAAAATTTGGAATTGTCGAAAATGTCATTTGGAGCTCAGTGGGGAGAGCAAACATTTGATGGAATTCTCATTACTACATACTTAGGGCTAATAAAAGTATTTAAAATACCTAATAGATCCTCCACTAAAGAACGTGAAATAAAAAAACACAAACTCACAAACCTGTGATTGTCCCGGCATCCCTGCAGTCAGGCGGCGCAGGGTCAGCGCTGAGCTGGCCAGACTCGCCCTCGCTCACATACTGCTCCTCGTGGGTGAGCCGCTGTTTGTGCTCCGGGTCTGGGTCCGGGTCGAGGACCAGTTCCGGGGCCGGGGGGGGCAGCGAAGGGGCCGGGGAGGCCAGCGTGGCTCACCTCTCACTGGTGACAAGAAACCGGGGCCATGGGCCTCTGGAGCTGGAGCTCCTCTGGATTATCAGGCAGGAGATCCAGACGCCTGGAGAAGAGGGAGGAGTTAAGAGGAGAATCAGAGACCTGTACAGAGCCACGCACACTTGTGTTGCTGTAATCACTCTCTTTCCCTACAGATTCTTTAACTTCAAATGGTGCTGCTGACTGTGCGGCACTTTTTGAAGTTTGGCTGCTTCGTCTGCCAGCAAGCCGCATTAATCAAAACCTGTCCACTGCAGAAACCACTTTATATCTTTAGGGAAATAAATAATAAGGCAGATGGAGGTTAAGAGCAACTCTCGATAATGTGAGATACAATTAGACGATCTAAACACTAATACTGTTTCCCATCATGGGAGAGATAAGTACAGAATAGGCCAGTCTGGTGCTGGTTGAGTGTTTTAACACACTTTTTAAGCATTAAACGACTCCGTAATCCACGTCTCCTTACATCCCTGTAAGTCCAACACCACTTTAAGAGAGACGCCCTGGGTCCACCGTCTGAAGCGAATACCTCAGTGCTCACAATGACCTTGCAGCTCCTTCTTGTTTAATTCTGCAGGGATCTGGGACTCACTGCAGAAGCACAGCCGGACACATTCCGTAAAGGCTCTCAGATCAGAATCACGTCACGGTCAGATAAAACAGCTATCCAGGACTTTGATTGAACACAATATAAATCAAAGCAGCAGAGGAGAGGCCTGTGTGCCCATGTATGAGTGTTTGTGTGTCAGCCGCACGAAGAGGTGGGTGGCGGTCTCTGCTCGCGTGATAAAGCCCGACGTGTGGTGATGGCTGAGTGCCTCTGACACAGTCCATTTCTGTCACTGACGAGCATGTGCAAGACAGCACCAACAGTTGGGCCGGATCGGCTGTTTTTCTACTCAGGGTCCGGTCTCTGTGCAGCAGCTTGACAACCTTGGGGCGTCTTTCTCATTGCAGCAGTACTCTCCCTCTCTGTTGGACCCGCGTTTATCACAAACTACATATGGGGCTCTTGGAAAGTCATGAAAGTGGGATTTCGTTAAGCATTTACATACTCCTCTGATGGTCTTCAAAAACAGATGGATGACAAGAAATAGCCACTTACTCCATCAATACTTCTGCTCTGTACGATCAGACCTAAAGCATTTCAAGATAATCAAAACAATTTCGAATAGATGGAGAACAAAGAGAGAACTGGTGGGATTGCGGTTGTGATTTATCTAAGCGTAAAGCAGTAACAAAGCTCTGGCGAAAGGTCCAGTGACAAAAATTGCTCAAATATCCTACTGATAGTAATATAATAGCTGCCCTGCAGCTGCTTAATGACGCTGCTGCTGTTGGCGACATTGTCCCTGGTAATAAGTAGGCCAGGGTCCACTCATGCATGTGGCCAAATATTGTCCTTTGAATTATAAGGGTGCGGTTTCATCTCCTGTATTGACATCAGCAGGATGCAGATCTGGGTTGTAACAGATCGCATCATTAACAGTGTGCCAGTGATTTCAACAAAAATGAAACACGTGATCAGCTGACCTCGCCATGCATGACATCGCCATTCACGTCGCTCATTAGTGGCATCAGTGGCAGGTGCGTTAGTCGGAGATGTACTCACACAAAAGTGGCGGATCCAAACAGCGTCGTACAAATCCAGAGATCCAGGAAGGTCGATGGAGAGGTTAAATAACCCGGCAGGGGACGAAATGTGCAGTTTGTCCTCCGGATGGAGCAGGTGGAGACCGTGTCTGTCCCACAGCGGGTCTCCAGGCCGCTCCTCTGCTCCCTCCTCACGGTGATGGCGGCTCGGGATGATCCAGGTCACCTTAGCTTGCTCTCCACACTGGTTCCTGACCCGGTCCACTCCTGCGTCCCTTCATCCATCTCACCCCCTGTCTCCGTCCTCTGTCTCTCACTCTCACCACCGCCAACGGACGTGACAGGACGTTACGCGACTTCTGGTGACTGCCTTCAAAATAAAATCCAAAGCGTACAAAAAGCACACATTTCTACACAGAATAAACGAGTATACATTGATCTACAAGTCCATTCATGTTTATTTCTTTATATATGTATGAGGGGTTTGTTTATCTTTTGTCTGTATTTAGAGTTCACGAGTTGTTAAATCCAAGTAGGAAAATACACTGATTTTAATTTGAAGGAACAGCTTACTTTCGTACTGTATCCTGGATAATTCTGGTTGTTCGATAACATTTTTTTCCCTGCTCCCCACCAGACACCCAAACCAGGAGCCACCCGAGCTGGACCAAGCTCCTCTGACGTCACGAGTACCTAGAACAGGAAAGGGGAAAATATGGCGCATGATTTAAATTTAAACACTCACATGTCTCTATGTACAAATGTAAGAAGGACAAATGCCTTTAAATTGTCACATAACAATGTAAGCATGTATTAGATCAACTTACACCATTTTTACTTATTAATCAAACTTACTGAGGAGACACCTTATTGTTTACTTTACTACACAGACCTGTGGTGAACACGGTTTGTTTGGGAGCACTTGATTGAGACTGTTTCTCTCTAGATGATTGTAAAAAGAAATAATGAAGAGATTGTACAATAGAAACAGTAGAAACACAAGCGTTGTGTTGACGGCCAGACAGCATCATACAATACCATGCTCTGACAGCAGATAGCAGCAGAGGGCCTGTGAGGACAATACTTATTTATTTAAAATGATGTTTTTGTTGCGAACAGGTTACTGCACACAAACAACGGGACTCCGCCTCTCAGCGTGATACATTACAACAAGTGCGACCTCAGATTATTTCCTTTTTGGAAAATAAAGCATGAAGTCGGGTCGCCTATAGGAGGAGAGCGCGTCAGTGCCGAGATGAGAGGTTTGCATTGGGAGCGTCTTTCTGGGATTTTGTTATGATTACTTGACTCCATTCCTGAGAGGTACCACACCATATAGCTGCCGTTAATGTGTGTGGGATTATCTGGATTGCGTGGAATAATCCAGTGCATCAAATAAGGACTTGCTGTGCATTTCTTTTCTTTTTTAGACTTTTTCCTGATTCTTTTATTTTTATTTATTTATTCCATGGATCAAGCTGACACATGGACTTCCCTGGTTTCTTTGATCGACCCGTGTGAACATAGAGGGCAGGAGGGGGAAAAGGGTTCTTTTACTTTTTTCCTTTTCTTTAGCTCATACCAGGAATCTTAAACATGGAGATGGACTGACTGAGTGCTGATCTCCACACCGTGTGCATCCCATTGGAAGACCCGCTCCCCATATTAGACACATAAGTTCCAGCCATGAATTTCGACCAGACCCTCTCTGCCATCGGAGGCTTTGGCAAATATCAGAAGATCTTGTACGTGTGGATTTGTTTACCTCAGGTCCTCCTCGCCTTCCACATGATGGTGAGCATCTTCACCGGGGCCACGCCGCCGCATCTGTGCCGCGACAGCCCCAGCTCAGTGGCTGGAAATCGGTCCTCGTTTCCCGGGACACCGAGTCAGAACTTCAGCCTCGCGGACTTCTCCTGCTTCTCTGGCGACGTCCCGCCGCAGGACAACCGGACGGGACGCGTCCCCTGTGGCCACGGGTGGGTGTACAGCAGGGACACTTTCCAGAGCACCACGGTCACCGAGGTACGGCGGGGAGGACTGTGGGAATATGACATTAAGGCATCGTTCATAAAGTGGTTCCACGGCACGGAAACAGGTGGAAGTTATTCTATTAAATGAGAGGTTAATTATTTATTAGAAATTCAAATTGGATTGGCTTTTATTCTTATAAACAAAACAGAAAGTATTATACTACTACCATCATTGTTAATATTGAACAAATAACCCTGGGGCAAAGCAGGGAATGTTGCAAATATTTTGGTATCATACTTGGAGCACGCCTGCGCCTCCATTAAATCCAATCTCAGCATGCTGTGTATAAAGACCTAATCTATGTGTTACAGTAACTGTTGATTTTTTTCCCACCTTCTAGTGGGACCTGGTGTGTGACAAAGCTGGACTGAACAGCCTGGGTTCTTCCATCTATATGTTCGGCCTGTTGGTGGGGTCTGCGCTGTTTGGATCCATGGCTGACAGGTAGGCTGTGCTGCTCTGCACAGATACAACACACAAACAGCCAGATCCTTAGGATCAAAGCACGGCTGTGGGCGCAGGCACAGCTGGCGTCCTGTGTACTGCATGTGTGAGGAGGCCCGGTAACACATCACACTGATTGAGTTAGAACGGGTGCAGTTACGTACTGTAGTTTCTAACTTTCAATTAGAGAAAATCCTTGTGCCTGAAACATCTCATGAAAAATGCATAGCATATATGTTCACAGGATACTAAATCACACCCATGGTGAAATGCCTGAGGGTGTACTGGTCTCACCCCATCAGTTCACTTATGAATTTCTGTGCACGCTCATGTCCACTTACTCTCCCTCTGCACAAGGTACGGCCGACGTTTCGTCCTGCTGCTGTCCATCGCTCTCCAGACCGTGTTCGGAGTCGCCGTGGCCTTTGCCCCCAACTACGTCGTCTATGTGATTCTTCGCTTTGCAGTTGGCGCCACGATATCTGGAGTCATCATCAATGCCTTTGTTCTTGGTACAAACACACACACACGCTCAAACACAAAAAACAATGGGACTGGCAATCACTGCAGTACCAATGGCAGAAATTAATAAGCATTTCTTGCATAAGGTATGATAGAATAGAATACAATAGAAACTTCATATTTCAAATTAAATCACATCTCAGCTCAGCGCATTACTGCCAGCACATATATCATTCATTCACTCATTCAGGATATTTTGCAAGTTCAGGAAGTAAGGAATGAATCTTTTAAATACTGAATATACAAATATAATAGCTCATTAGTAGATGTGAATAATGCGCTTGGAATATGGAAATTGGAAAATAAATGTGAAGTATCACTCAAGTCACGAAGCAGATGAATAAACTGCGATAAATAGTAGATCATAAAAGTTCAAGTATAATAATTGCTCACAGTGTTTTATGCTACCTCCTTTTCAATCCCAGAACACAAACCCCTCCCACTCTTTCCTCTGCCTTAAAGATCCAAAACCCCAATACCCATGATTCCTCCTCTCCTCTCCTCTCCTCTCCTCTCCTCTCCTCTCCTCTCCTCTCCTCTCCTCTCCTCTCCTCTCCTCTCCTCTCCTCTCCTCTCCTCTCCTCTCCTCTCCTCTCCTCTCCTCTCCTCTCCTCTCAAAGGCACTGAATGGACATGCACTGAAAGACGCATGCTGGCTGGCATCATCACGGACTACGCCTTTGGCCTGGGCTACATGCTTTTAGCAGGCCTGGCGTATCTCATACGAGACTGGAGAAAGTTGCAGCTGGCTATATCAGTCCCTGGATTCTTTCTCATCTTCTACAAATGGTGGGAGATTCAACAAAGCGATCGGAACATTAGATCCACTGATGATTATGATGTGCCCCTTTATTTGTATTCCTGTCTCTCTCTCTCCCTCCTCTCTGCAGGGTGCTCCCTCAGTCTGCCAGATGGCTGTTGGCCAACGGCAGGAGAGAGGAGGCCATCGCACTCCTCCGCAAGGCCGCACTTGTTAATGGCAGAGCTTTGCCTCCTGCTGCACAGGTGAGTCGGTGCATTCCACCCCATTCACCCTCATGCTATACAAGCCGTTCAAATATTGTGTGTATTTAAAGGACAGTTAGGAAATGGGTATTCAGCCGATCAATTACTCCTAAGTGCACCAATTGACTTCTAACAGCACTGGGAGTATGCTAAACAATTTGCTGGGAATTTATTTACAGATGTGGATGAATGCAGATGTGCTGTGCTAGTCTGCACGTTAGTAAATGTACATTTTGTGTTACATTTTAAAATAAACTCCGCTGCCTGCATGCATCACAATGATGGAACTGTCCGTCAGTGGTTGATTGAATTGATAAACAATTAAAAAAGCAATGGAAAACTATGAGACAGAGGAATAAGATATATATATTACATGCGATAAAGCCATTGATGTTTCTGGGTTGTTGATGGGATTCGACAATTAGCCTTTAACGCCTTTGGCTCATGCTCATGTGTCAGTTTGAGAAGTGTGAGATTTTAGGTGGAGGGACGCGAAGTCACTCTGCAGTGGATCTCGTTCGAACTCCTCAGATGAAAAAGAGGTCATTCATCCTGTTCTACATCTGGTAAATCTTTTTTTGTTTTTGCCTGGGTGGGTAGATTGCTTCCTCTCTCTTTTGTCTGGTGACTGTTAAATGCCTGTCCCTCCTTTTGCAATCGTAGGTTTGTGAATGTGCTGGTGTACTACGGCCTCTCGCTGGGTGTGTCGAGGTTGGGGACTAACCTCTATCTGACCCAGTTTGTGTTTGGGTTGGTTGAGATCCCGGCTCGCTCCCTGGTCCTGCTCGTCCTGCCCTGCAGCCGCAGACTCACCCAGAGCGCCTTCCTGGCTGTCGGAGGTCTCGCCTGTCTGTGTATGCTGGTTGTCCCTGCAGGTAGAATGGATTTGCGTTTTGAATGCATTCGTCTGGTGTCATTAACGAGTACAAACAAAACAACCTATCACTGCGCTCATTTTCAACTCGTCCTTTTATCCTCACCTTCCTTCTGTCTGTAGATTACCCCAACGTCCTGACTGGTCTCGCCATGGTTGGGAAGTTTGGTATAACTGCTTCGTTCGCTGTAATTTACGTGTACACCGCTGAGATATTCCCCACTGTGCTACGGTGAGTCCATCTGTACAATTTCAATCATGTTTCTCAAACACACGACAATCATTTTAAATAATAATGATAATAATACGATAAAATATGTTACTGTTATTTAAATTCCTACAAATTATTATATTGCCCCTTTGTCCCCCCGCAGGCAAACAGGGATAGGGGTCTCCTGCATGTTTGCGAGGGTGGGTGGTGTGTTGGCACCGATCATCAACATGCTTCACAACCACAGCCCCGCTACACCTCGGGTCATTTTCGGTATGTTGCCGCTGCTGGGTGCCGTCCTGGCCCTGGCACTGCCAGAAACTGCAGGCAGACCTCTACCTGACACAGTGGAAGAGGCGGAGAACTGGGACATGAGGTACAAAAATGTGACCGCTTTCGAGAACATTTAATTTGCTGTGAATTTAATTGCCAGACCATAATCACAAACAAAACTTGTGAAGAAACCAAGTACAAGACGTGAAGTCTTCTCTTACAGTTATCTTAGTGCCCCACCATGACCCCGTGCAGGAGTGTGCCTGTACCGCCCATTGCCAGCAGCTAAGCGTGTACTTTGCGTTTCGTCTGCTGCAGGTCGCCTTCCACCAAGGACAACGCTGAGTCGAGTGAAGGTATCAGCCGGACCGCCAGCAGCACCGAGGAGCAGGAGCTGCAGAGTCTAGCAAAACGAACCTGACTGTATTTAGGTTCATGCACAAACACCCTTTTTCACACATCGTTACTCACTCACTCCAAACAACATCATCTATGCAATAATATGTCATGTTCTGATGAAAAGCTCTATGCAAATAAAGCCAAACTCTTTTCACACACCAACCTATCCTCACCAAATGCCAGCCTAATTCAGCAATAGTTCTGTACATTCCTCTTAAGTTTACCCTTTTTTAATGTTCTTGAAATATGCTTATGAATCTGTGTGATGTACATTAGGTTACAAGAGTAAAAAGGTCTTCTAATGACTTTGTGTACAGACAATATGCAGATGTATTAATAAACATGTGTTGGTCTTAAGAATCAGATTGGGCAGGAAGACACAAACCAGATTGTCACTTCCTCTGGATGGCAGCACACATTATCCTGTTGAGCCATTTTGTGATTTTTCATTTTATAGGACTAAAGGATCTCTAACACTTTGTGCATGTCTAGAAATATTTAATAGAAAATGTCTCCTCATGTTAACTTGGTGCTGTATCAAACAAACAACTGCCTTGTTTTCTACTTTGTTTTTAAAACAAGATGAAGTCACGCATGCACTAGTTATGTTCCTTATGCCTTATTTAGATGTTTTTGTTAAGACTCATTTATAGTTTTTTTTTTTTTTTTTTTATGGAAACTGGAATGTGACTATGATCTTAGTCATTTTACTTGATGGCTTGGATCTAGATATAGTGCATTTCTAAAGTATTTAAGGGCTGTTTTTGAGTATATAACTTCATGATAATTAAAAATGTGGCATGAGTGGCAAGACATTTTGGGGGGGGGGGTCAAAGGTCTTGTAGAACTGCATGAACTTAGAAAGCATGCCCGACTAGGTGCGTTAGATTAACCAAATTCTCAGGTCAGCAAATGTTCTGCTTTTTTTAATTGCAGTAATTTATACTCGTTGAATTCAACAATTAAAATAAAAAAAAACATTGAAAGAGAAGTTGAACTTTGTCGCAACATGTACTTTGTACAATTGAAATGAAGGCACCATGCTTGTGTGCAATAAAGAACTGTGTGCCCTGTGCACCACCCCAATTCACTTACCATTTAGCAGCAACATTGAACACATAAAGCAGCTTAATTTGATGTAGTGACTCAATCATTACTTCCAAATTAGGTGGCAATTTTCCTTTTGCACTCACATAGTGGCTTTAACATACAGATTTATGTAGAGTGCATCTAGGCCAATGTTACATATGTGGCATCAGTGGTGACGCCACAGTTGTTATCCTTCATGGACATGAGTATGTAGCCATCATTGCCCCAGTAGGTGGACCATGAGTTCTTAATCAACCAGTATGGCTCTCCGCTCAGGGTCCCATAACCCACTGCAAGCACAGCGTGGTCCAGATCATTGGTGGTGTTACCTGAAAAACACAAGAAAAATTAGCAGTTGCTGTAGGAGAGGTTTCTATAAAAAATATTATAAGTATGTAGTAGGTTAACGTACCGCAAGCAGGTTCATAGTAGACACCGTGGCTGTAGAAAACAAATGATCGGTGTGATGCATCAATACTAACAGAAACTGGCCCGTTTTTGTAGAGGGCCAGCTTGAGGGCCCCTTCGTCTCCTGATGTGACGTTGGTGTAGCTCTTGATACGTGCAGTAAGCTCGGATGAGTTCAAATGACAAAATCCATTCTGTGCAGAGATGGGGAAAAAAAAAAAGTTTTGTTGCAGAACCCTGCAGACTTCAAAAAGGATGACTAAAATACAGTAACTCACATCACAGCATTTTTTCTTAACTAATTCATAAACAAAATATAATATACATAATGCGTTCCTGTTACTAAATTATTATTATAGTTATGCTAAATCTATCCTAATAATGAATAAGTACACTTGTTTAAAAGCTGTAAAAGGCAAGTGAGTGTGTATGTCAGACAGACTGTAAAACTGAAGGTGACATTAAAACTATAATATCACATTCTCAGGTGAGAAAATGTCTTGAGGTATAAATGTTTTTTTTACTGGACATGACAAGAATATCACAAGATCAGATGTCCCCTAGCACCTAAAAACTTGAAATGTTAGACCGTTCGGTGTCCTCAGTCATGTAAATTCATAATTTTTCTTGGAAATGAACCATAAGAGTTTCATTTTTGCTATTATCCGAAATAAAATACATATAGTTTCAAATTGCTCTAGTCCAGTACTGACTCTATGAGTTACTTTGTTTGAACAGGCATCACATCTTGAAATCATCTCACCATTCCCATATAGGCTCCATAAGTCTCTGTCGTGGCAATGCCGCCGTGTTTCATGATCCACTCGTACCCCCTCCACTCCTCCCCTCCGTCGCAGCCGTTATTGCCAAAACCCCAGGAACAGTCCACCAACATCTGCTGGGACAGAACCTGCAGGGAGCCGGCCTGAAAGGCAAGAAGAATCCAAGATCAAAACACGGGTTTATTAACCCCTCCCTCCACGAATCGGCAACATTGTCATCTCACAGCACCACACCAGACTCTCACAGCCTAAAGTAACCAGCTGGTCATACAATGTTAAAGATGCATAGAACACTGATCTGATAACTGATAAGGAATGTGACGAGGGACATCTTTTCAACGGCTGCTGATAAGCAGTTGCTTTGAGCTCAAAATAAGGCAGATTTCAAATTGGCCCCTGTGGAGTGGCTCTGTTTACGAACTTGCCCGTGGGGACGGGGACGCTTCCTGCTGCACTGTGAGCTGGCAACAACACAAAGACGATTTGCTGCTGCCTCACAAAAAAAGGGTCCAAATCAAATATCAATTGTGCATTACTCCTGCGTCGCAAACTGAGGAGTCGTAACAGTTTGAAACAGGTTTAATATTAAATAGTAGAATTTACTTGCATTTCTCTATTTCCAAACAGAAAAAAAAAACTTTAACCTAACACACTTAAACACATTTCTTTAAAATGTTCCCTGTAGTGGAATAATAACCTCTTAAAAAATGTTGTTTATCACATTGTGTGTGTGTGTGAGAGTCAAAGAATAGGGTCATTTCAAGGGGGTCCACCAATCCCATAATAAACCAGTGCAGTGTTGGGGACCGGGTTGCTCAGCAACACGAGAGAAGGAATGCCTTAGAGCTTTGCCTTCCACAGGATCGAGGCAGTCAATCGCTAACATCCACTACGTTGCATCTACTCACAGTCAAGTGTGACTGACATTTGTATAATGATTCTCATTGACCCGTCTCAGCTCTAATGGGGAAAAAACTTCATGCAATGTTGCTTCACTTAAAGTTAACGGAAGCAACGCCATACTTTTATTTATTTATTATTATTTATGTTTCCCTGTTTAATATTCCTGCACTTTGTGTACATGTCATGTGCTGGATTTGTTCTGCCTTAGTCCTTGCAGGAATATACACTGTTTTAAAATGTTATCTATTCAAATGAACGTAAACATTAACGGATGAAGACTCCGACTGAACAACGCATTCCGAGAGCCAAAAGAAGGAGCTCAGTCGGCTGAAAAAACAAGATTAGGGCCATTGACCATACTATTTTTTCACCTTTAGGAAGAGAGCACCCTCTACTGCTCCAGTGGTGGCAAAGCTCCAACAGGAGCCACATATGGCCTGGTCCTTCACTGGGGTCACAGCGCCTGAGAGGGGAAGAGCTGGCGTAAATCAGTGCTGCCAGACAGATTGCATCTTTGGAAACCATATCGGATATACATGCATATATGTACCGTACAGCCTCCAGTCCAGTGAATCGGGCACGTTCACCCCTTCATAAATCTCGGCAGGGAAGGGGAGACCTCTGTTCGGAGTCTTGCCTCTTTTCCTTCCTCTCATGGTGGCCAGCTCCGACATGGTGCGATCCGACAGGGAGTTCAGAGCCAGAGAGAAAGGCAGCCCGGCTCTGTTCTTCGAGTGCACGTACCTGCAGTAGAACGCATATTAACTTAACGTTATTACAGACGGTTGTGCCTTCTCATCATGATCATGTTGGTAATGCTACAGTGACATAACGCTTCAGCCTTTCTCTTCTGACCTGAGGTTATGAACAAAAGCGTGCTCCCTCTTCTCGTGTTCTCTGTCCCCGCTGTACCGACGCTGAAACTTCTCCTTGAAATGGCTGAACATGCGCTGCGAGTGGCCTGCGGCCGAGGAGTGGAGGAGGTCTTTCATGGGATTGGCCAACATGTGGTGTTCCACTCCGGGACCAGGAAATCCGCCACAGCTCATCCCTTTCAGGGAAAAAAAAATCACAGAACAGAAATGTATTTTTTATGCTTTAATGTACATTGATGTTGAACTACAGAAGTGGGCCACAAACCTTCAGGGAGGGCAAATACTTTGGGGTCTACATGAGTACTGAACTCTGTGTAGTCCACCAGGTATTTATCATAGTGGGACATCAGCAGAGTGTTGTATCCCATCATCTCATAGTGCAGGGGTGTAGCTGGGTCTTTTCCACCAGCACTTCTCTCTGAATGAGTCACCCACAGTGTGTATGTGTTCTTCTTGTAACCCACTGTGGTCACATTCTGCCAAACCTCGCACAATGCACCTCCATAATACTCCATCTTCAGGAACTATGGAGGGAAACCACAACCGGAGCTATGAGGATTTTCTCAACAGCAATACATCATGGTTAAACGGGAGGTCAAGATGTATTATTTTGAATTATGAGTCTATGTTGGAGGGGAGTTTGCTCCACAAAATGTTCTACGCATGTACTCACCTGGAAGCTCTGCACGTCAGGCAGTAACGCCTGTGGTGTGACCGTTTCATTCTTTGTTCCATTTGTCTGAAAGCACTTCATCACATTCTGTTCCACCTCCGTGGTCTCGGGGCTGATTTTATAGGCGATGCCCCATGGCTGCTCTGCGCCCAATTGGTATGTTGACACTTGTCCTGGGAATGATCAAAATGAAAGATGTTGAAATGACATTTAAAAAGATGTTTAATGCAGTTTTCCCTTATCAGTCATTGTTTAAAAAAAACAATATAACACACTGACAGTTAGACAACAGTAGTGGACTCACTCATACATTATATATAATTTAAAAAAATCACATGAGTAGGAGCAAGTTCCAATAAAGTGCTTATTAAGGCTTTTTCACTTCTTTGTTTATGCACCAAGTGATTGGGATCCAGGCTTTTACTTTGGATCTGACACAACAGGCTCTCAGTTTCACATCACTAATCCAACCGAGCAGGGAATGTACAGAGTCAGGTTTCAGAGCAACGGTCAAGAGCTTTCTTACCATGGTAATAGTCTATTCTGCTGGACTTTGCTTTGGTATCTAACCAGCCCTCAAATGGCTCTCTGATCTCCGCGTAGGGCAGAGAAATCACTCCTGCAATGGAAATGAGAAACGGTTAATAACAAGGTGGAGAGGGAGGGAGAGAGAGAGAGAGAGAGAACGAGAGAGAACGAGAGAGAGAGAGAGAGAGAGAGAGAGAGAGACAGGCCTCTGTAGTGGTGTGTTGTCTACCTTTGACATGATAGCTGTTCCCAAAATCTGGGGGCGAAGGTACAGCGTTACCCTCTGTAGCTGAAAAACATCACCGGCAAGAGTTTAACTGCATTATTTTACTGACATTTACAAAATATAGAGGAAATAGTTATTACTTCAAAGCATGTCATTTCCAAATGTACATTTCTTTGCATTAGTCTGGCGTAACCTACATAAATCAACGCATTCGAGATTGGGCCACACATACTTTATTTTAGCCACTGAAGCTATTATTGAGCGACCTGCAATTCCACATACTGAGAACAGAGACTAGCTGCTTTAGTAGCATGTAGCTGGCTAAAAACACGACCAGGCAAACCAAACGCAGTTCCTTACCTATAACAGCCCATAAAAGACCAGCTGCAATGCACCAGTAACGCATTGTTTCTACTCCAAGTTCATTAAAAGCGGAGGGAATATGAAATGGACCGAAATAAAACAAAAACATGTGAAAGCTCGCAGCTGTGCCAAATGTTACGAGCTTCCTCTTTCCACCAATCACAGCGGGGCATGAATGCGTACTGGTCAATCACATACGAGAGGTGGGCTTTACGTTTAGGATGTCATGTGATTTGTGTCATATGACTATAAAGATTAACCTTCCAATATAGAATCCAATTTTAGAACCAAAAACAGGGAACACCATTAAATGAGTAACATTAGGGAATAGCTCAGTGGACATCAAATATAATGGCATTCATAAAGTGCATTTAATTTGGCTGACGCTTTTGTGTTGTGAATATTTCACCTAAAAAAAGGGAGAACACTATTGTTAGAAATTGTATTGCGAATAAAAAGTGTTAATGAACTGTTCACAAAATAAATTATAAATATATATTATATAAATTAAAATTAAAATTAAATCCAATGTCCCGTTACTTATTTCTGGCACTAGAGGTCAGCATTAGACAGAACATGGTGTCCTGAGTCCAGCGCTATTTTGGCACAGTTATTGAAATCACAGGATGTACACTAATTAAATGGCAGCACGCTTTTAGAAACGTGTGCAGACTACAGCACTGCTAGACAATGTTACAGAGGAAAAGAAGGCGTAGTGCACTGAACCCTGTCAGAAGAGTTGGGGCGACAGCAGGGCACACTAGTGCACAATGACAGCTGAAAGACAGAGAAAGAGGCAAATAGTCGGCAGGAAAAGTCATTTTTAAATGGACATGGTTATTGTACTTCAGGAAATAAATTTGCAGAGGGAACAAATGGAACAAAAACTTTAGCAGGCCCTAAACAATTGTGGGTTTTCGAAAATCCTTCAAATGCAGTTCCTTTAAACTCAGTTCCTCCCAAACCCCTACACACAAATATAAGTGTAATGCATGGAATATCATTGCACCAAATGGATTAATTTTTAAACCCAAATCTTTTTTTAAGAAAACAAATTCCAAAACAGGCAATAATTACCAACATTTATGTCAAAAAGCTCATTGACTTACATAGACTGTCAGATGCTAAAATGTTACATGAAGCACATGTTTATTGCTCATTCTGTGTTAAACAATCACAACAGTAACCACAAAACACTGTTGATGTACAAGAATACAGGAGTATAAATATAGAATATTGGCACTATGGGGGTAGTATTTGAATATTTGTCAAAAACACAACAGACAATTAAAAAAAAACACATTCACTCTGCCACACACTAGAAACATTTACTGACTCACTCACAAATATTAATGGAAGACCATTTGTGTCTCACAAGTTTCAGTCCCATCATAAGTCTCTTTAGTATAGTGCTTAGAGTACAGCATGTACTCCCGTTTCTTCCTTAACTACACTTCTTCAACAATAGTCTCCACATCTTAAATCTCTAAGTGACAGGAGGTAAAGAAGGAGTTTAAAAATAAAGGCAGAAAAATATATCCAACATGAAACCATGTTTTTTGTTGTTGTCCCATTTGGTTCCTCTCATGGAGAAGTGTCACCATTCACATTAATATGAAATGTCTGTTAGTGGTGCCATGTTTAGCATTTCAACACCAATAAACTAAGACTAACTTTGACACATCACTATAAAGCTGCACCATTAATGAGTTATACCATCCTCTATGATACGGAAAAGGAATTGTCCACACTGTAACCGTAATAAAGAGAGGACATTTCTTCTTCATGGCATGAAAAAGAAGGAAGTGTGCTTCATGCAGAAACACAGTAGTGATTTTCCATTTTCATCAGGAAACAAGAAGGTTGATGGGAAATGCAGTTTACTGAATCACCCTGGCACTAATAGAAGTGTGAAATAGAGACCACCAATCGCCCTGTCCCTACCGTTATTTGTGTGTAAAACATCCACATGGTTTCACGATTTATTCACTATGACAATGATATACTGATGTTCATATACACTATATATAGAACTTCTAACGCGGCACCACCTGATGAATACTGTGATTTAATTTCAGCTGGGATGGAGTGTGCAGTACCTCAGCCTGCTCTGTTCCACATCCTCTGCCAGGGAGTCCAGTTTTTTGGCCGGGTACAGGGACCGTTTTAGCTACGACACATGTTCATTGGACACTATTCAGTAGCAGAATGGGTGAAGGTGAGCTGGGAGCGGCGGTTTCAGGGTTATTGTGATTGGGATCTTCATCATCCCCAGCGTCTCCTTGTTTTTGTGCAACAGTCAAGGTTAGCTTGCTCAGACCGGCTTCCAGCGTGGCCTCTGCCCCCTCCGCTCTGTCACCTGGAACACACACACATACACACAGGAAGAAGGAGCATGCACAGGTTAATACATACGAAAGTGAATTAAAACCAAGAGTTACTTAGTAATAGCTGACAGATGTCTAACGTGTTGAAAACTGATTCACTACATAGAGCTGCAGGTGTGAAATGTCTCCATCGTAAGGCCATAAATAGACATTTTCCAGCTAGCTGCAATTTAATGCCTACTTCAGCCAAAGTGTGAATAAGGTCCAGTGGTTGTGTTGATGCCACACTTCTATTCTGATGTGTGCACATTCTACCCTGGTGTCACAACTCCAAACTAAACTAAACAGAGTATTTCCAGTGAGCGTGAACGCGTTGATCTGGACAATCTCAGGAGGTCTATTGTCTCAGAGACAGAATTGTTGAGGCTGATTGTCATTTCAAAGTAGACGGAACTTGTTCATGAGCGACCTTTAAAGGAGCTTAAGAGCCAGGCTCGTCGTTAACTCCAGCAAAGCGAACCATGTAATGATTCCAAAAAAAGCTGAGATATGTCTTTTATACTCCACTATTGACAAAAATCACGAACAACATACCGCATGAAGCATCACGGCAGAATTCAACAAACACATGCACGCTGACAGTGATGAACACACAGACCTCTCTCCCGGTCGCAGTCTGGAGAGGAAGCTCCACTGCACTGGCTGCGAGGGCCCAGGAGAGGTGAGGCATGCCCAGAGCCGCACGCCGATTCTGGGTCATGAGAGCTGCAGGGGCTCACCAGCTCCAGGCCCTCAGGACAGGAGGCCACAGAGGAGGAGGAGGAGGGGGAGGTGGAGATGTAGGAGCCAGGGGTGTAAAAAGAGGAGGAGGAGGAAGAGGGGAAAGGGCAGGGCATGTCGAGGGGGTTGGAAGCAGAGGTGGAGGGGTGGGAGGAGGACGAGGCCGGAGAGGAGGGCATGGCCTTGGGTGAGGAGGTGGAGTGTGTGTCCGTCTCCTCCTCTGTGCCGCTACTGTGGCTGCCTTCTTCGTCAATTGACACGGACACCACTGAAACACACAGACACACACGCACGCATGTACGTTACACATGCAGAGACACAGACGCACATGACCAGAACCAAAAATAAAAGACAAAACTAAAAGGGGAGAAAAATATGACGTGGACGATGAGCTTCGGTTGCACTCACTCGACAGGCCGTCCGACTCCATCTTGAAGTTGGCAATGTCCTCGTTGCTTCCATCGCCCTCGGCGCCGACACCCTGCTCCCTGGTTCCCATGGCGACGGAGCGTCGCTGGGCGTGGATCTCCTCGGAGATGCTCTCGAGGTTGCGCAGCGCCGCGCGGTACTCGGCCTTAGCGGCGACAAGTTTGGTCTGGTACTCATCCACCTGACGCTTGAGTTGCTGGGAGAAAATGAAACATACCTACTTATTACAACAGTAGGTAGACATATCATTTACATATATTGACACAAATACAAGTGATGCAAAGTGAGCAAATGTGTGTCCATACGGTACCTCAAGCTGTAGGTAGTACTTGGCTTTCAGTTCAAAATATGGTCTGCAGGAGGGGGAAAAAAAGAAGAAGAACTGAGAGAGGGGGCAGGGGGAAACTGCTGGAAGAATAACACTCCTCTAGGAGCAGTCACATTCCTTGGCTCTGACAAAGGGAGCACACCCCAGCACTGCAGAAAATCTACACATGAAACATCTGGATTGCATCAAATTACATCAACGGAGCCCCTCTTTCTCGCTTTCTCACACACACACACACACACACACACACACACACACACACGCTCCAATCCAAAGGGGCCCGAGCAGAGGGAAGCTCCTTCGCAGGGGGGAAAAAAAACAAACAAAAGCGCAGACCTGGATTTGTTGATGGAGCGTTTGAGTTTCTTCTCTAATTGCCTCATGTGGCCGATGCAGGAGTTGTAGTTTGCCGCTGTTTTCTTGTGTTCGGCCTCACTGCGCGTTCTCGCTTGCTCCGCCTCCATCACCTGAAAATTTTAAAAAATCCAGTAAACCGGTTTATTTGAACCGTAAAAGCCACAGGAACAAAGGGGCCATTCCGACATAAACGCAGTGATTGGAGGATGGAACCTACCCTCTGTGTGGCATGATTGAGCATTTCCTGCCAGGCAGAGTCGAACTGACGGCTCTCCTCCTCCAGCAGCCTCTCCTCAGCGAGGGCGATGGTTTCCTTGGCTGCCCGCAGGATCTCCACCGCCCGCTGGAACTCCTGTGTGGCCTTCTGGGCTTCCACCTGGGCCTGAGGGAGCAGAAGATAGACGCATTTCAAATGTGAAGGCAAGTAGTTGAAGGTAGAACATCTTGAATCTTGAACATGCGATGCCTACGGGGTTTCAGGACAGGACTGAGACGTCACTCGATTTTCTGACGTCATGAAGAGTGAAAACAAATGTAAGTCCGGATCACGTCAGCCTCACACCTGCTAAAATGTCCAATATTTGACATGAAAGTTGGTCCAAAAGCTCACGTGGTCCGAGTGCAGCCTTAAACCTTCGTGCTGCGTTTGTGTGTGTTAGTACAACTCAAGGTTGATTCCTTATGACAGCCACAGAGGGAGAACATTTTGCATCACATATCGTACACACACACGTACACACACACACACACACACACACACGCACAAATAGACAACTGAGCCTCGAAACTGCAGACAGACGAGCTTTGTCACAGAGTAAATCTGACACATTGTCAGTGGGATCTTCCGACCCACAGCGACAGTCAATGGGAGGATTATTCCCATCATGCTGGACATATTTGGACCCACTGCACCCCCCCCCTCCCCCCTCTCCCCACACACACGGACAAGAATCAAATGTCAGCTTGTTGGAAGAATACAAAGATTAAGCACCAAGAGTAACTCCACTTCTTCAATGAGATGGACATAATCAGTAAAAATATGGCTATCAGGGTCATTCATATTATTTGTGAATAAATGTTGAATGAAAAGAACGGTTTTTTTTTTGCTGAGAAGAAAGAAATCTGATCAACACGAGTTTAATCGCCGGTTTCTTTATTTCAGGGATTCTTGAGCTTTTATTGTTATATCCGTTAATAACAACATTTCAACTTTTGACCTGTCCGCTCGCTTATCATCTTGTGCGACAACACACTCGTGTAAGGTCAGTGTGTGTTTTTTCTCACGGCTCTGGCCTTCTCTTGCATTGACCCCTGTAACTTGACCTCGTGCCACTGTCGGCCACGTTTACGATAAGGGTTCCAACAGTGACGTGAGCAAGCAGAGGTCTGCATCCTCTCACAACAGAGGTAGAAAACACAATCTCACGGTATCTTTTGTGTTGTCATGGGCTTGACATCCGAGTGTTGCGGCGATTAGATAGGCTACCCGAGGTTGGTGAGGCTCCTCCAAGAAGGAGAAGAGATAGAGGCCGATAATGGGTGTAATCTGTGAGTTTGACAAAACTGGCAAAGCGAACCGCTCCTCTTTGTCTCTTGTCACGACCCATTTCCCAGGGCCGGAGAAGAGGAGAGGAGGCAGCAAAAACAGGAGGATGATGGATATTTGACGAGAAACCACGAGGAAGGCGCTGAGAAGGAACGTTTTTTGTCAGGTTGGAGATTAAAATGTGCCCAGCCTTCATGGGTGTTCCTGCGCACACGCATTTTCCTTCCGACACAGCTTCACAAAGCAACGGTGGCAACACGGCGAGCTGTCATTACCAAAGCCGACCGACACACCGTTTCACTTTTTGAGTCATTCTTTTTGTGCGTTTCCATAAAACACTTAAACCGGTGACACATCCTTGGTACCCTGGTGATCAAATCAAATTAAAATGCAGGGGAAGAGCACGAGGCAGCCGGCGAATAATGAGCTTTGTTATCAGATAATTGACTTGATGCCATGGGGACCACTTTATCCGACTCTTTCCGAAGAAAACAATAAGATGGTTTTAGTCTGAAATACCACAGCATTGTGCCACCTCACGCTACACACCATTAATGTTCCCATCGTCATACAAAAGGATGCTGACGTGCTGTGTTTGTGTATAGACAAATTTCCATTCATTCCTGTGTCGAAGCGCTGTCTGACACCCGTGTCCCTAGAAATGTAGGGCATTTACAGTTCTGGGAGGTGAGGGATGGAGGGTGAGGAGGTTGAGAGAGGTGAGAGAGGGGACACAGGAGACAGACACACAGACTGGTAGTGGTGGCAGAAGGGAATGCTGGGTTAAAAAAAAAAAAAAAAAAGACAAAAGATAGGACAGTACAGGCAAATTCCTACACACATCCACCCTTAATTTGTTGGAATGTAGGAAAAAACATGGGGGGTTGGGGGATCAGGCTTATATAGGGGGGCAGGGTGGAGGTAATATCGTGTGAGGGTGTGAGTGTGTGAGTGTGTGCGTGTGCTGTTGTGTGTTCTGGCAGGGTCAGTGGTGAATCCCTTCAAAATGGGTCAGATATTAAACATTCAATTTTCATCCATAAATCATGACCCGACTCCAGTTTGACCCAAGGCCTTTATCGGCTTTGCTCGGTTTAAACCCTCTGATCATGCACAGATACACAAGCACACACACACACACACACCCACACACACACAAACAAAGCTAGGGAGGATCTTTGGATCCGTTCACGTGAGAGCAGGTCCCATCAAAAATTCAAACCCTCCTGGCAATCCCCGACACGCACGTGTTTCTGTCAGGATCAGACACCACTGGCAGGTATAGCAGTTTGTCATATCGCAACAGAAATACGCAAGGACACAGACACACACATAAATACACAATCTATTTCAGTTAGACAGCTCAGCTCTGACACACAAATGTCAGCCTTCTGACAAATGACTCATAAGCGTCCTCCTTATTGGCTCGGGCGAGGGTGTCTCTGGGCTCTGAATTTCTGGTGCTGGCCTATCGGACCGAAGCCTCAGGGAAGTAAAGAGCACAGTAAAGAACACAACTCACCGGAGAGGGGAACCGTTTTGTGCGATAACAATAATAATAATACATAAGGGAAGTTGTGCGAGAAATGTGGAACAGCAAAGTAAGCAAGTCCGATTATGAGAAATATGAAGAGTGCAGCAGTTTCAGTGCCACTCAGATGGTTGCTCTTATCCACACTTGAAGTGCTGTGTGAGCGTACGTGTGTGTGCGTGTGTGCGTTTGTGACAGTGGCTTAGGCGCGACTGCTTAAAAATAGACATCACGTGACCCAGCTCCCTTTAAGTAGATATAAGCTGAGCTCTCTAAACTTCTCATTGCTAATCCTCAGTCGGCGTGCCCTCGCACTGCGTCAGCCAACCGCACAGACACTCGGCCCGCCTCTCCGCTTTGCAGGCGCGTGTGTGAGCGAGTGTGTGTGTCTGTGCATGTGCGAGGCGTGTGCATACCTGTCTCGCGACTTTGCGGGCCTCCCAGTACGGTTTGGAGTCATCCACGGCTCGCCCGATCCTCTTCACCTGCTCGTCCAGCTTCACTGTCGCTTCTACCAGCACGGCGCGAAACCGCTGACGACAGTCCTAGGCCACAAGAAAAACACACACACAAAACTTTGATTAATTAACAGCCGATTTTAGGTCGAAGCAATGATTGTGATCTACTACTTTAGTTCAAATATCTCAAAAACTGCAGGATGGTTTGCCATGACCTTTGACATTTGACCTGAGTCGTTGATCTGTGAACATGATGATCCCATGTAACACTATGCCTGCAAAACTAATGGCATACCCACATCTTGGTGCATGCTGCACGCCAACTTGGTCAAAGCATCCCATGTAGCTAGAAAAGACATTAAATAAACTATGACTGATTAAGTCCATTTTTATCAGGTCTAAACATGTAAAAATATAAATATGCAAACAGCTCTGGCCGTTTGCCCTGAGCAGTCCCTCTTGGATTTGATGTTTTAAGCAGCGCAGCACACGTCCGCCTGCCATGCAGTCCGGGCTGTGCTCCTGGTCCTGATCCGCCTGGCCTTGTGCCTCAAAAGTGGCCCCTCTAATTCGAGTCATCACAAAACCATTACCCAAACACACGCTTGTGCAATACTATGCACAGCTGCAGCTCGGGCTCGGTTTTGTGTTTGGCTTCTGTGGGCCGTGTTGCCCTCTGCGCTGTTGAGAGTAACCTACATTCATTCTTTGCTGGTGAAATCATGGGAGTGAGAAATTATATAACATAGGCGTATTGGACAACAACTGTCTGTGGGCCAAAAAGTCATTTTATCAATGTTATTCAAACATGAAGCCTGTTATTACTTAATGATATACTCTGCGTGTGTGTGTGTGTGTGTGTGTGCATGTGCAACTATATGTTGAATTTAGCAGAATATGGATTTTGCACCTGCATCCTGCTCATGAACCGACCTTAACAAGAGAAAAGGGAGAGGGCGCAACAGAAAGCAGACTTCCTATGACATCATTACGTTTCCTGACTTCCTGTTCCTGCGATGAGTTAGTGATGCAGCGTCAGGGAGGTACCAAATCCTGCAAAATACTGCTCACGGGCAGATAGTCTTGGACCTTCACCGTGCCAGTGCACAGTGGAGGTTTAATGTATGTTGGCAGGGTAAATGATCTCATTTCTGAGCATCAGGGTCATCCTCAGCTTTTCCTGATTCCCCTGAATCTACTCTATTTAATCAACTCCAGACTCTGCAGGAACACAGCCTGCAGCCTGCCAAGCACATTTTTCAGCTCCTAACTTTTATTCCTTCCTCTTCATGAATCGTCCTCTTTCTCGGTCTACTTGCAAATATCCGTGTGTTTAATTATCTCAATGCCTCTACTGACACCGCTGTTTCTTTAACATATTGCCAAGGCACGGGAAGAAATGTGCATCTCCAACATGCGCCTGGGAATTTCCCCATACAGACGGTTAAAAATTACCAGGATCTATCTATATTTTCCCCAGTACGAAAGCTATAATTGTCAATTCTACAACAATGGTTGCAAAGCTAAGACGCTGTCCCCTCTCTCTGCCTCTGTCTGTTGTTATATTTATTCCAGCTCTCTGGTTTGTCGAGGGTTTTTTTTTTTTTTACTGAGGTTTTAATGAGAAACAGAAGAGACCTACTTTGAGGGACAGAAAAACCGTGGCCAGCCTCTGGAATGTTTTTCCTATTGGTGAACAGTAACCCTGTAAGCACACATTTAAATCCAGTCCAGAACTGCTTAAAAAAAAAAAAAGCATTTTACAGCCTTTTTCCTCTTGAGAGTGTTTGGTTTGTTTTTAAGGCGGAGTGAAGTTGCGGCAGGAATCAAGGACAGCCCTTGGTATTTGGACTGCTCCAAATATGTTATCCAAATATTATATTGAACATTCAGATGCCAGCTGTGCACTTCTTCTGCACAAAGAGCCCATGCTGTACAGTGTCATTTAGCAGGAGTGGCACTTTATCCCACATTCTTCCCCCAGAAGCAGCTCCTGTTTTAGAACATTTCCATTCCATGTCAGCAAAGACCTCGTTGTTAGGCAAATTTCGGAAAAATATGTCATGGTATTTGAAACAAGCTTTCTCGGTTGTTTACAGTGGAAGGCAGGCTTTTAAGAGAGAAAGAGATTTAATGGCTACTGGAGAGGGCTGTTTTTACTCCGAAAGGGAGAGGCATCATCGTAATGATGGACGATAACAGTGTTGTTGCAGGCTGGTGTTTTTTCGACTTACCTCCAGCTCACTCTCCCAGCGGTTAATGTCATCAGTAGACTGGTTCAGCTTCTCCAGTTCTCCCTGTTTACAGACAACATGGCATGAAAAGACACACATACCGAGAGAGAGAACGTGTGGTTAAAAGAGATTCTGCATCTGGAGGCTCAACCGTGTGACTTCTGTTTGGCAAATTACTGAGCACCAAGTGTGTGTGGCGATTGTGGGTGTCCCGTAAAAATGGCACATTCTATTTCTTTCTAATCTATTTCTGACCAACCTTGGAACATTTTATGGCATAACTCGAATACAATGACCACAATTCACAGTTGACACCTCCCATCTTTTAATTCTGTAGTCTTGTTAAATAGCACAGTGTTAGCTGTGGCATTCATTTCCCAGGAATATTTCACTTTTTTATTTAAGACTACAAAATGTGGTGTGAGGGTCCAAAAATATGTCCCTCTGGACCTGATCATTATTATTTCAACTGGCCTTTCACATTTCCATTTTAATGTCACGCGGTGGTCACATCTGGATCCAGGATTAAAAAAAAAAAATATCTCACCTGGATCCTTGGGTCTACCTCTTCCTCCTCCTCCACAGGACACTGCGGCTCTTCCTCACAGTTACTCCGTAAGGGATCCATGCTGCTCGGGGGCTTCTCTCTGCAAACAAAGCGCGACCCCGGGGGTGCAGGACAACGGGATGGATGTCCACCAGTGATCCCCCCTGCCCGACCTTCATACACTGCACATGGCTTCACGCTTTAAGAGGCCACCGTGGGTTCGAGTCCGCACCGGGACACGTCCAGCCACTGGTGCCCTGACACTGCACTGGTCGGGTACAGAACCTGCGTGTCCACACAGCGGAGGACCGTCCATCAAGTTATTTCTCTTTATCAATAATTACCACTTCTGGTTCAAGCTTTCAAAATAAGAGGCATTCATTTCAACAGTGGGTTAACAAAGTGACAGCAGGCAATACATATATAAAAAGTATAGTATAGAATATCAAATTAATGTATTTTTTTTTAATGGTCGCTTTTTATTTAATTATGTTTAGAGAAGTTACTAATCGCCTATCACAAGTGATTGCTCAAATGTAACTAATTGCTAGTTTCCCCACTACTTTAGGATACGAAATTCAAATGTGGAAAATCTCCAAAATGTGTTTCCATGTTTTCTACATGTTCATGTGGTTTATCAACATGATATTGAAATAATAAATAAATCAAAACTGTGTTTGTATCTATAGCCAACATGTATGTGTAATGAAAATAGGCCCATGTTGAACTGCTTTACTGAAAAGCAGAAAACATAAACTAAATATACTCAAATATAAACTCTAAAGGTGTGTAAGAAATCAAATAAACTCATTTATATTCACAGGACACTTTTTTTCCTACATATTTTTCCAAATATAATGCTTTTATTTTATGCACGGGACACTAACCCTTACATCGCCCGGTCTTGTGGAGCTGTAACTATAACTTGACGCAGGTCCACCCCGGGGCTGAGGTGACGTCCGGCGCCCTCTGGTGGACAGGGCACCGTGGCGCAGGGAAGAAACACACTGGGGACATGGCTGGATCATTCCTGCAGGCACAGTGGACATGGGATTTAGTTATAATTCATTTCCCATTATATGTTTTCAAAGTTTGGTTATTTATTTTGTAACAAATATAGGTGAAGTTTGAAAATGGAAGTTTTATAAACCTCCCCCAGACAAACTTAGCTACTTTTATCAGTGGATGAGTCCTTAATACAATTATAGTAACGATTAGGCTACTTCAAATTTAAGCATTCTTAAAATAAACCATCATCCTACGAAAGCAGAGATTTGTGGTGACATCCTCGTGTGATTTGGACGCACTGATCTACCTTTAATGTCTTTATAGTGGATTAAAAAAGATCTCACAGCAGAATTGTGAGGTTCTGCTGTAGTTGGTATGAATTTGGATAGTGGTGGAACTCTTTCCACATAGGGGCCATACTGTTCCTGTCATTCACATACAACTGTGTCTGCAGTTGCATAATGCCATGCCTGCTCCATGATGTCAGCAGATTTCAATAATAAGAGTAATTTAATCCTGCAGTCAGCGTGGGCTTGTGCAGCGCCACGGATGTGGACGGCTGCCCGGCTCCGCTTTTCGTCATCGCGTAGCTTGTAGCGTCCTCCTGCGTATGCATGTGTGCGACCGTGCGACGGGCTGGTTTCATAACGTGGGGAGGAAGAGAGGAATGGGGCTCCAGACCCGGTAGGCTGCATGCACCACCACCGCCGCCAACACCACCACCAGAAGCAGCAGCAGCAGCAGCAGCGGCGGCGTTGAGGACACGCGTGCTGCGCCTGAGGAGATGCGGTAGTTGGAGGCTGCTGATGCTGCTGACCGATCAGCTGTTTCCTGCGTGTTGACTGAGCATCATCGCCGGAGAGACCAGAGAGATCCGAGCCCCCCCCCACCACCACCACCACCACCCGGAGCCAGGGACAGTGCAGCGCGGATCGCTAGGGATGGACTTCAAGCATCTGGTGGAGGCGGCGGAGAAATGGTGCTCCGGCAACCCGTTCGACCTCATCTTCGCTGAGGAGGACGACGAGAGGCGGCTGGACTTCTACGCGGAGCCCGGCGTCTCTTTCTACGTGCTGTGTCCCGGCGGCACCGACAGCTTTGTGAGTGCAGGCCCTTTAGCTGTGTGTGTGTGTGTGTATGTGTGTGCGTGCGCGCGCGTGTTTGTGTAGGAGTGTGTAGATGTGTTGCACGAGTTGGGTTGTCCCTGCTGGTCTCTGTGCTCCAGCTGATGGAGTCGGGTGGGGTGGGGTGGGGGGTGATGATGTCATTTTACTTTGAGTGGAACACACACACAAACACAGGCCACTTAGTCATCCACTGATGGTGTTTTCCACTCACCATCTTCATCAACTCTCTGACCCACATCACCATCATGGTAGTCTGGTTCACAAAGGCCCCTTACTTTCAAAATAAAAGTTCTGCATTCTCCTGGGGTTCATTTGGAAAACACAAAGGAGGCTGAACGACATTGCAAAAATAGATATATTGTTTTAAATATAAAAGGTAAAGGAATTATTTTTCTTCTTAAATGTAATAAAAAAAAGAATTATAGACAAGGTGGCCAATGCTTGCTGCATAAAATCTCAAATCGCTGTCCAGATTTCAGCCCTTTGCAATTTCAAGATTAGCCTTAAGACACTTGTGACTTATGTACAATTAGTCTATAATCGTTGGACATAGACTGCATTAGTTATAATAATGTAGTTTATAAAATGCCATACACTCCTATCAGCAACATGAGCTCAACATGGCCCTGCTCTACAGAATGATTACTTTGGAGGGTTAAACACTGTTCGTCCAAAGATATTCTCTAAGTTGGTATTTTGGCAGTGGTGGGGAAGAAAGCTGATTAACGAGTCAGTCCAAAATCTCCCATGAGTCCATGAGGGACATAGCAAATGAGTGACATCATTTTCATACTCACCAAACCAGTCTGTGACCCTTGTGCCCTTTGCATTGGGCCATTAACCCCCGAGAAGAGATTCTTGCCACCTGGAGAAAAATTAGACAGAACATCTTTGTATTGATTTGCTGTGACACTTCTCTCACACTTGTTAAGAATATGGTGAAGGATGTTGCAGCATTGACATCTTAAATGTACATTTACCACAGTAATGAGGGGATTATGCAGTGCAGCTGCACTATAATGTAACTGTATGTAATTATTGATGAAGTACTCTTGCTGACACAGTCTGAGCACGTCCTCCATTCTAACATTCTCAGTCACTTGAGGAAGAAAATAATATTCTACTTCTCTTCTCGTACAGTAATGTAAGATTATCATGCTTGTAAAACCAACACTATTAACTCCTATCTTTCCCTTAGAGTGACTTTAGTCTATATGCATATCAAAAACAGCCATTATCTCCTGCCACCCGTGTCCCAACAATGAACCATCCTTCACCCTAGTTACTGATCATTTCCTTTGTTCATCTTCTGCCTCTACGTCATTTTTACACGTAGAACAGAGCACGACTGGATGTGGATTACCTAATTGTACAAGGCAGTGCACATTAATCCCAGACCCGCTTTATGTTTCTCCAATCATTTATTCCGTTTTTTCCTTGGCCTCCAGTCTATTGGTGCTACACCCTTGTGGTGCAGTGCTAGTGTTGTGAGTCTCAAAAGCTCCTGATGCAAGACCCGCCCTGCTCCCTCCTCCTGCCCAGTGACAGGGCCAACAGGGTGGGGAGCAGATGGAGATGACCCAAGAGCCAGGGCGTCTGCTCGGTCATTATGTTACTCAGGCCGCCCCTGAGTTATTTGTTTACAGGCCAGGATTGGACCGTCCCACAGACAGCAGTGCAGGTCAGCAGCTAACGCAGGGGCTTTTCATGGCAGCTGAACAAAAACAAAAAGTATATTTAAATCCAGCTTGTGCGCCACCAGAACACCGTGGTATATAGAATTTCACTCCAGGCTATACGAGCTCGCAGAGTGTTAAATAGTGCAGTCATGCGTGCAAGATGGAAGTGCACGTTATGTGTTTTTTCGTCTCACTAAACATCCATTTTCCTTCCTTTCCTTTCAAATCGAACCCACTGTGGAGATCTGATTAGCTTTTCTCAAACAATGCTGCAATCAGCATGGCTCCTCACATGCTGTCTGCCTCTGCCGCTGTCACACTCACATGCACGCACACGCACGCAAACACTGAAGCATGTGCACGAGCACACGCACACTCGCACTCACCACAAGGGGGCGTCGTAAGATAAGGCCTAATATAATAATAATTGAACTTTGTCATTTCCCTCAGGGTATGCTGTAGCACATTTCAGTCACACAGGTCACGTGGGACACTGTGCAGCAGCTTTAACATATAAACAATTGGATGGTCAACGTGACCGCTTGGATGTTCCTCTGATCATCCGAGTGCCTTGGCTGA
The DNA here is from genome assembly GCA_016785305.1 of Colistium nudipinnis. NCBI lineage: Eukaryota > Metazoa > Chordata > Actinopteri > Pleuronectiformes > Rhombosoleidae > Colistium > Colistium nudipinnis. Next base: position 49,134 of record JAFBJU010000468.1, read on the forward strand.
AAGCTCGAGTCAGCCTGTGCAGTGGAGACACACGTTCATGTGTGTCAGTCCATCCATCAAGCGGTGACCGCTTTCCCTGAACCACAAGCACATGAGTGCATGACAGCAACCATGCCTGTTACACTGCAGCAACGCTTTCACCTCAGGGCTTTTAACGTGTGACAACTGATCCTGCAACTCACACAACGAGGGGTGTGACCTCCACTGCACTCCATCAAATTTTCCAACCCTTCCACGGATGTGTATGTTATTGAGTGGCGTAGTTCTTGGATAAACTACTGGATGTACACAAAACATTGTACTTATTACACTACTTACACACTCATGCTATTTTGTACCCCCTCAAAACATTTTAGAATGTTGATGTAACCTAAAGCTCCAAATATTCACTATGTCTGATGTAAGAATCGACTTGGTTTTACATCTGCTAGTTAGTATGTTCCAGGTCATTCAACAGCACAACCTTTAGACTCCAATTAAACAACACTAAAAATAATTATTTCAAAGGTCTATCCCAAGCTGGGTTTTTTTTTATCTTAAACTTTCCTGTAAGAGCTTTGAGGGAACTGAAAATAGCCCCAATGAGGAAGCTGGTTTTAATCCAATAAGAACCGTTATGTCTCACATAATAAAAGCGGCTTTATAAGCAAGGATGCACATATTTTTCTAACCAGAGTTAGAAACCCCTCTCTGAACGAGCAGGCCTCGAGGTGATGAGTTCTTTTGGCTAAAGTTAAGATAAATTACAGTGTCGTGTTCGTCTAATGAGTGTGACAAAAGAGTGAAGTGCTCCTGCTTCCTCCCACAGTCTCAAGATATGCAGGTTTATTTGTGACTCTCTTCACTGTTTCACTTTGTCATCGATTACACTGCTTATACTGCATGTTTCTATGTAAATATTCTAGTCTTTTGTGTCTGTCACCACTGTTTGCACATCAAAACATTTTATAAAATAGTTTTTATGTGCTGGGTTGGTCCTGACCCAGCTCAACATTATTTCCTGTAACCTGTAGGTCACTGTTCAGCTCACATGAGGCTATACTGCTGGATGATGTGAGGCTGCAATGTATCACCTGCGGTAGTGTTAAACCTGAATGGAGAATAGTTTACCCTTAACACAGTTAATGTAGCATTTCTATTATTGCTGCATGGAAATGATACAATAGCAGGGCTGATGTTCATCGTTTGTGTGTGTTTTTGTGTGTGTGTGTGTGTGTGTGTGTGCGTGTGTGTGCAGCACGTGTGGAGCGAGAGCGAGGACTGCCTACCCTTTCTACAGTTGGCCCAGGACTACATCTCCTCCTGTGGGAAGAAGACTCTTCTGGAGGTGTTGGAGAAGGTCTTCACGTCTTTCAGGCCTGTAAGGAAACAAACAGCAAGAGTCTTGAGTTTACTTTTCCACACGCCGCATCGTCAACAGCCCAGTGTCTACAAACCTGCTAAACTCGCTTTTCTCTGCTACACAGAAAACATCATGTCAAAGATTAATTTGAGATTAATGATGCCACAATTATCATCTTGCAAAAGGTCTTTAATTTTTATTTTTGTGAAAATACCTTGATTTTATTTAT